>CM052702.1:34054768-34090001 GCA_028551405.1 Uromys caudimaculatus | reverse complement strand
TACAGGAAAGGCACCTCAGAGTTAAAGACAAACACTACATCAGAGTAAAGGGCTGGAAAACAATTTTGCAGGCAAGTGGTCCCAAGAAACAGGCTGGAGTAGCCATTCTAATATCGGAAAAAAATCTACTTTCAACCAAAAGTCATCAAAAAAGATAAGGAAGGACACTTCATATATTCAAAGGAAAAACCTACCAAGAAGAACTCTCAATTCTGAACATCTATGTAGCAAATGCAAAGGCACCCACATTCATAAAAGAAACTTTACTAAAGTTCAAAGCACACATTGCACCTCACACAATAATACCGGGAGACTCCCATACCTCAGTCTCATCAATGGACAGATCTTGGAAGCACAAACTAAACAGAGACACAGTGAAACTAACAGATGTTATGGACCAAATGGATTTAACAGATATCTAAAGAACATTTCATCCTAAATCAAAAGGATATACCTTCTTCTCAGAACCTCATGGTACCTTTTCCAAAATTGACCATATAATTGATCACAAAACAAACCTCAACCGATATAAGAAGACTGAAATAATCCCATGCTTCCTATCAGATCCCTACTGATTAAGGCTGGTCTTCAATGGCATCAACAACAGAAATACCACATACACATGGAAGCTGAACAAAGATAACTTGGTCAAGGAAGAAATTAAAAAAAAGAAATTAAAGACTTCCTAAATTTAATGAAAATGAAAGTACAATATACCCAAACATATGGGACACAATGAAAGCAGTATTAAGAGGAAAATTCATAGCTCTGAGTTCCTCCAAAAAGAAACTGGAGAGAGCATACACTAGAAGCTTAACAGCACCTGAATGCTCTAGAACAAATATAAGCTAATAAACCCAAGAGGAGTAGAAGGCAGGAAATAATCAACCTCAGGGCTGAAATCAACCACATAGAAACAAAAGGAACTATACAAAGAATTAAAAAAAAACCAGGAGCTGGTTCTTTAAGAAAATCAACAAGATAGATCAACCTTTAGCCAGACTAACCAGAGGGCACAGAGACAGTATCTAAATTAACAAAATCAGAAATGAATAGGGAGAAATAACAACAGATTCTGAGGAAATTCAAAAAATCATCAGATCCTACTACAAAAGTCTATACTCAACAAAACTGCAAAATTCGGATGAAATGGACAAATTTCTAGATAGATACCAAACACCAAAGTTAAGTCACGATCAGATTAAGTATCTAAACAGTCCCATAACCCGTAAAGAAATAGAAGAAGTCATTAAAAGTCTCCCAACCTAAAAAGTCCAGGACCAGATGGGTTCACTGCAGAATTCTATCAGACCTTCAAAGAAGACCTAATACCAATACTCTTCACACTATTCCACAAAATTGAAACAGAAGGAACCCTACCCAATTCATTCTATACTGCCACAGTTACACTGATACCAAAACCTCAAAAAGACGCAACAAAGAAAGAAAACTTCAGATCAGTTTTCCTTACAAATATCAATGCAAAAATACTCAATAAAATTCTTCCCATCCAAATCCAAGAACACATCAAAATGATCATTCATCATGATCAAATAGGCTTCAACCCAGGAATGCAGGGATGGTTCAATACCCGGAAATCCATCAGTGTAATGCACTACATAAACTCAAAGAGAAAAACCATATGGTCATTTCATTAAATGCAGAAAAAGCATTTGACAAAATTCAACATCCCTTCATGATAAAAGTCTTGGAAAGATCAGGAATTCAAGGCCCATACCTAAACATAGTAAAAGCAATATACAGCAAACCAGTAGCCAACATCAAACTAAATGGAGAGAAACGTGAAGCAATCCCACTAAAATAAGAGACTAGACAAGGCTGCCCTCTCTCTCCCTATCTATTCAATATAGTACTTGAAGTTCTAGCTAGAGCAATTAGACAACAAAAGGAGGTCAAAGGAATACAAATTGGAAAGGAAGAAATCAAAATATCACTATTTGCAGATGATATGATCGTATACTTAAGTGACCTGAAAAACTCCACCAGAGAACTGCTATGGCTGATAAACAACTTCGGCAAAGTGGCCGGATATAAAATTAACTCAAACAAATAAGTAGCCTTCCTATACTTGAAGGATAAACAGGCTGAGAAAGAAATTAGGGAAATCACACCCTTCACAATTGTCACAAACAATATAAAGTATCTTTGTGGGACTCTAACCAAACAAGTGAAAGATCTGTATGACAAGAACTTCAAGTCTCTGAAGAAAGAAACCAAAGACGAGCTCAGAAGATGGAAAGATGTCCCACACTTATGGATTGGCAGGATTAATATAGTAAAAATGGCCATCCTGCCAAAAGCAATCTACAGATTCAATGCAATCCCCATCAAAATTCCAACTCAATTTTTCATAGACTTAGAAAAAGCAATTCTCAAATTCATTTGGAATAACAAAAAATTCAGAACAGCAAAAGCTATTCTCAACAATAAAAGAACTTCTGGGGGAATCAGCATCCCTGACCTCAAGCTGTACTACAGAGCAGTAGTGATAAGAACTGCATGGTAATGGTATAGTGACAGGCAAGTAGATCAATGGAATAGAATTGAAGACCCAGAAATGAACCCACACACCTACGGTCACTTGATTTTCGACAAAGAAGCTAAAACCATCCAGTGGAGAAAGGACAGCATTTTCAACAAATGGTGCTGGGTCAACTGGGAGTCAACATGTAGAAGAATGCAAATTATCCATTATTATCTCCCTGTACAAAGCTCAAGTCCAAGTGGATCAAGGACCTCCACATAAAACCAGATACATTGAATTGAATAGAATCGAAAATGGGGAAAACACTCGAACACATGGGTACAGGGGAAAAGTTCCTGAACAGAACACCAATGGCTTATGCTCTAAGATCAAGAATCGACAAATGGGACCTCATAAAATTGCAAAGTGTCTGTGAGGGAAAGGACACAGTCAGTAGGCAACCAAAAGATTGGGAAAAGATCTTTACCAATCCTATGTCCGGTAGAGGGCTAATATATAATATATACAAAGAACTCAAAATGTTAGACTCCAGAGAACTAAATAACTCTATCAAAACATGGGGAACAGAGCTAAACAGAGAATTCTCAACTGAGGAAATTCGTAGGGCTGAGAAGCACCTAAACAAATGTTCAACATCTTTAGTCATCAGGGAAATGGAAATCAAATCAACCCTGAGATTCCACCTCACACCAGTCAGAATGGCTAAGATGAAAAACTCAGGTGACAACAGGTGTTGGCAAGGATGTGGAGAAAGAGGAACACTCCTCCATTGCTGGTGGGATTGCAAGCTGGTACAACCACTCTAGAAATCAGTTTGGCAGACCCACGGAGAAATGGACATAATACTACCTGTGGACCCAGCTATACACTTCTGGGCATATACCCAGAAGATGCTCCAGCATGTAATAAGGAGACATGCTCCACTATGTTCATAGCAGCCATATTTATAATAGCCAGGAGTTGGAAACAACCCAGATGTCCCTCATCAGAGGAATGGATACAGAAAATGTGGTACATTTACACAATGGGATACTACTCAGCTATTAAAAACAATGACTTCATGAAATTCTCAGGCAAATGGATGGAACTTGAAAATATCATCCTGAGTGAGTAACTCAGTCACAAAAGAATGAACACAGTATGTACTCACTAATATGTGGATATTAGCCCAAAAGTTCGGAATACCCAAGATTCAATTCACTGCAACCTTTGGACTGAGAGTGAGGTCCCAGATGGAGGAGTTGGAGAAGGAACTGAAGGAGCTGAGGGAATTTGCAGCCCCATGAGGAGGGAACAACAGTGACAACTGGCCTGATGCCCTGGTGCTCTCAGAGACTGGACCACCAACCAACGAATACACATGGAGCGACCCATGGCTTGGGCCACATATGTGGCAGAGGAGGGCCTTGTTTGCCATCAGGGGGAGGAGAGGCCCTTGGGCCTGAGGGTGTTAGATGCCCCAGTATAGGGTAATGCCAGGGAGGGAAGCCAGGAGTGAGTGGGTGGGGCAATATACTCATAGAGGCCAAGGGAGGGGGTATGAGATTGTGGGTTTTCAAAGGGGATACCTGGACAGGGGAAACATTTAAAATGCAAATAAAGTATCAAAAAATCAGTGGTCTAAAAATAATTTTATAAAGAAAATCATTTCAAATACATATTTAATTCATGAAAACAACAACAACAAAAAAAAGGATTGCAAATGTATCAGACAGAAGTAATCTGAAAAGGGTTACCAAGCAGAAGGGAAGGAGAGGTGAAGCTAGCCAGGTGAGCTGGATCTTCTAGCATCTGAGTGACAGTGGGAGATAGCAAGAGACTTCGCAAAGGATGGGTCCTGGAGAACCAACTGTATCTGTCATTCCTGATCTGCTCCCCCTCCTCTAATAGCATGATTGCCCAAACCACAACCAGCAGATCCCAAGAGGGGAAGTGGGTTAAAGCAACCAAGAGTGATGGAGACCTCAGACTGCGAGTAAGCTCAACAAGAAACAGACTTCCTGGTAGACAGGCTACAGGGAGCAGCTTGTTTAATTGGGTAGGGGTGCAAAGAAAGCCTTTGGGGGTGAGTATGGGCCACTGGCGTGAGTGTACAGCATTGGTGGGGGCTAGCATGAGGAGGACGCCTCATTTGCTCAAAGAGGATTTCAGGTGCTTGCTGGGCATGACCTTGTAAGGTGAGGGAAAAGTTGGCTATGACTATGTGGCTTCCTCTGGTGTGGGCAAAGGTAAAGTGTGTAGGACTACATGTACTGGGACATGCAGGCCAGAGGCAGGGGAAGAAGTGCTCCCACTTCCTACCTCTCTCCAGACAAGATTTCCGAGGTTGAATGCGACTTGAGCCCACTTCTGCTCCAGACTGGCTCTTCCTAGTTCCACAGTTCCTGGACCCCAAATGCATGCCTTTCCGTTTTCCAAACACATGTATCTTATTTTGATGAGGCAAAATTAAATATAGGACATAATATCATAAACTACATGATCAGATTAGAATTCATGAATGAGAATAATTGGGGATAATGATTTAATTATGAAATGTCATTTAGTTTATTAAGAAATCAGTAGTAATGGGTCTCCTCCAATAATGTGGATGCAACTTAAATTTAATGGAAGCAGAGCTACCACAGGTAGCCTAAAGTATCTCTGAAATCAGAGTCTAGGTTACTAGGTTTAAAGTTGTTTTTAAAAATCCTTCATAAGGAGTTTATTTGCAAAGTGGAGGCAGTTAAAATGTTGCGATTATTTTTGAATCTCTAAACACGAAAACGTTTTATTGACATAAAATTTAGGAGATTGAGTGCTGTCCTGAAAATCATGTGCCAGTATCACATGAAAAACACAAACATAAAATAAAGTACATAAGGCTTGCTTTGTGCATGCCTCCATGAGTGATTGCCACCCCCTCTGTAAGGTGACGACTAGCCACTGATGTTGGTGCGCACACAGGTCTGAATACCTTCAGGCCAGCTGATATTAATGGTGGTTGTTTGTTTGTTTGCTATGTGTATTTATGTCCAGGTTTTGTGTGTGTGTGTGTGTGTGTGTGTGTGTGTGTAGATAAACAAAGTAGAAGAGACTATGGTGTAGTAAGATGCACTCGACTGCTTCAAGAAGTAAGTACTAAAAGCAGGAGAAGGGTATTAAAAACAAACAAAGCCCAGACAAACCTTCTCAAAACAGAAGTTGGAAAACAATTACTTGTTTGCTGAATCTGAAAACACACTGGAAAGCTTAGAACAGGAGCAGCTCAACAAGACCATGACTAATGACAAATTTCTCTAAGGTTGATGCCTCTGGAAGCCAAATTTCTAACTCCAATCATTCTGTGCTCCATTCCCATTGGGCAAACTGCCCACGGCAGGTTCCATGGGTCTTCCACCATGAGCTGACTCCTGAGCGTCAGTCCAGACTTCCTGCCCCTGTGTGCATTTACACACGTTCTTCCCTCTGCTCTCCTTGGCTTTCTCTCTTGCAGACCTGAGGAGTACCTGACACATCCTTCTCTGTTTATAAGATCCAGCATAGAATGTCTTCATGAAGATTAGACAGACCATTGGGGAGCTCACCACGCTCTGCTCAGACACTGTTTCTTGCTGTGCCTGCCAGGACACTCTGGTTTGTATGCCTTCCTCTACTGGATTATAAGGTCTCTGAAGGAACAACCACAACCTCAACAACCACAACCTCAAACGCCATTTGCTAACCCATCACCTTAGTTCCAAGCATCTGCTGGCTGCTGTCAGAATGTTTACTGAACAACTGGATGAGCTGTATAACAAGTATCAAATGATTTTTGCTAAGTGCAGTGACCAGGTCTTAAAGAACACACACAGAGGTGCACACACACAGAGGTACACACACATGCACACATACAGAGGTGCACACACACGCACACACACAGAGGTGCACACACACAGAGGTACACACACATGCACACATACAGAGGTGCACACACACGCACACACACAGAGGTGCACACACATGCACGCACAAACACACTATACATATATTTATTTGTGACTGCTCAGTGTCATAGGAAAGACTCTTCAGTTTTAAAGTTGTCAAGGGAGTGGGAAAGACAAAGAATTCAGAATGCTAAGGAGGGAGACTGAGAACACCCCTCTCTTCTGGGATGGATGAGACATGGCCGCATATTGCAATTGTTAATATAGGCAATTTGAGAGAACCATAGCATGCTGTTGAACCCCAAGCCATCAGCTTTGGATTTTGTTTGTCCTTCAGTGAAGAGGCAAATATACAAGTTTGTCAGTTACAGAATTATTATAGCATCATTTCTCCCAGAATACAAAGACAGAAACACTCTTAGAAATCTAATTGCTCCTCTGTGGAGAAAACAGGTTATAAAATTATGGCACATCCACAGGATGGAAAATACAAAGTGATGTAGATCTGTGTGTTGACTTATGCAATGAGCCATCAAAGCAAGCTGTGGAGTGATGTGTGCAATCTTCCACAAATTAAAAAATGTGCATGCATATGTTCCTGTAAAAGCAAAAGGAACACTGAAAGATGCAATTGTCAAAGGAGAAGAGAAGATTGATTTAGTCATAGAAACTTATGAGTTATTTTTATTTGGTTTTAATATTTCCAAATAAGTAACGACATAGCATGTGAAAAACTACAGAAAACATGCAACAGCTATCTACCTATTGCTCAGGTATATCAAATGTCAATATTTTGACATATTTGCTTCAACTCTCTTTTTTAAAACGAAGAATAAATTGTCACAGAGATTTCTGAAGTCATTTCACCCACATCTCTGCTCCCACGCATCCCCCACTCCTCCCAGAGGTAGCTCTGCTTTCCGTTGGATGGAGCCTTCCGTGCAGGGTTTCATAATTTTCCTGTGCATATGCACACAGTCATAAACAACATAGGTCTCTTTGCTTAAGTTTATATAATTTTTATAATTTTGTCTACATTCTGCTACTTGTTTTTTCTATATCCAATATTGCTTTCTAGCATTATACATGGCAATGCAGTCAATTCATTCCAAATGCCTACGATGTTGTCTTGTATAATTTTATGATGATGTATGTATTCCAAAATTGAAGGTGATGAATAATGCAGTGGCCACTGTCTGCATCTTCGTGTGTGTGTGTGTGTGTGTGTGTAGGAGTCTCTCCAGAGCTTGGAGCAGAATTGTGCATTGCAGACTATTGTTTCTAGTTCTATCAAATTTGTTTATTAATCACTGTTTAACACTTGAATGTTTTCAATTAATTAATTAATTAATTTTTATATTCTGGTTTCCTTTCCCTTCTCTCTTCCCAGTCTCTTCCTCCACCCTCCCCCATCCACTCCTCCTCAGTTTCCCTTCAGAAAAGGACAGGCCTCCCATGGCCATCAACCAGCCATGACATATCAAGTTGCAATGTGACTAGCACTCTTTTCCTGTTAAGGCTAGACTAAGCAACCCCGTTGGAAGAAAGGATCCCCAAAGCAGCAACAGTCAGAGACAGCCCCTGTTCCCAGTTAGGAGTCTCATGAAGAGATTAAGCTAGACAACACAGGAAGGCTCTAGGTCAGTTCCATCCTGCTCCCTGGTTCAGTCTCTGTGAGCCTCTGTGAGCTTAGGTAGTTGGTCCTGTGGGTTTTCTTGTATTTTTGACCACTGCGGCTCCCACCATCCTTCTTACCCATCATGGATTCCCTAAGCTCCACCTAACGTTTGGCTGGGGATCTCTGCATATGTCCCCATCAGTTTGCTGGGTGAAGCCTCTCTGATGTCAACTGGGCTAGGCACCAATCTATGAGTACAGCAGAAGATCATTAGGAATCATTTCCTTGTGTTTGTTTTCCAGTCATGTTTGGTTCTATGCTAAGTCTCTGGGCTATCCAACCTCTGGGTTACAGGAGGTGGACAGTTCATGCTCGTGACCATTACTAGGAGTCTTAGCTAAGGTCACCTTCACAGATTCCTCGGAATTTTCTTCCCACTAGGTTTCCAGCTCATCCTAGAGATCCACCACCCTCCCCAGCCCTGATTCCAGTTGTCTCTCCCAGTACTCTCTCCCTCCATCCCCCCACGGATCCCTCCTGTTCCCATCCTCACACCTCCTTCCAGTTCTCCCCCCCTACCTGCTATGTCCCTTCACAGTGAGATTCATGCATCCCCTTGAGCCCTGCTTGTTAATTAGTTTCAACGGTTCTGTGGGTTGTAGCATGGAAATCCTTTACTTCATGGCTAATACCCACTTTTAAGTGAGTCATACCATGTTTGACTTTTTGGGCCTAAGTACCTCTCTCAGGATATTTTTTGGTTCCATCTATTTATCTGCAAATTTCATGATATCTTTCATTATTTTTGAACAGCTGAGTATACTCTTCTGTGTAAATGTACCACATTTTCTTTATTCATTCTTTGATTGAGGGGCTTCTAGGTTGTTTCTATTCTCTGGCTATTATGGATGAAGCTGCTATGAACATAGCTGAGCAAGTGTCCTTGTGGTAGAATGGTGCATCCCTTGGGTATATGCCCAGATATGATATACCTGGGTCTTGAGGTAGATCCATTCCCAACTTTCTGAAAAACTGTCATGTCATATTGATTTCCAGAGTGCCTAAACCAGTATGCCACCAGCGATGAAGGAGTGTTCCCATTGCCCCACATCTTTGCCTGCATCTGCTGTCACTTGAGTTTTTGATCTTAGCCGTTCTGACAGGTATAAGATGGAATCTCAGAGTTGTTTTGATTTGCATCTCCCTGGTGGCTGGGAATGTTCAACATTAAGTGCTTCTTTGTCATTAGAGATTCCTCTAATGTAATGTTAAGATATGTATACCATTTTTAATTGGGTTATTTGATTTGTTGATTTCTACCTTCTTGAGTTCTTTATGTATTTTAAATATCAGCCCTCTGTCAGATGTGGGGTTGGTAAAGGTATTTTCCAATTTTATAGGCTGACATTTTGTCCTTTGGACATGTTCTTTGCCTTATAGAAGCTTCTCAGTTTCATTATGTCTCATTTAATTAATTGTTGGTCTTAGTAATTGTGCAATGGGTGTTCAGGAGCTGTCTCTTGTGCCAATGCATTCAAGGATATTCCCTACTTTCTTTTATGTCAGGTTTAGTGTTTCTGGTTTTATGTTTGATCTTCTTATCTTTGATCTACTTGGACTTGAGTTTTCTGCAAGTTGATAAATATAGATCTATTTGCATTCTTTTACTTGCAGACATAGAGTTAGATTAGCACCATTTGTTGAAGATGCTTTCTTTTTTCCATTGTATAATTTTGGCTTCTTTGTCAAAAATGATGTGTCTATAGGTAGGTAGACTTATATCTGTTTCTTTGATCTTATTCCTTTTATCAACCTGTTTGTTTATGGCAATAATATGCAATTTTAATTATTATTGCTCTGTAGTATAGCTTGAAATCAGGAATGGTGATACCTCCAGAAGTTCTTCTACTGTACAGGATTGTTTTACGAATCCTGGGTTTTTTGTTTTTCCATTTGAATTTGATTATTGTTCTTTCAGGTTCTTTCAAGAATTGTGTTGGAATTTTGATGGGAATTGCCTTGAATCTGTAGACTGCTTTTGGTACAGTGGTCATTTTTACTATACTATGTTAATCCTACCAATCCTGAGTATGGGAGATCTTTCAATCTTCTGGGCTGTTCTCTGATTTTTTTCTTCAGAGACTTGAATTTCTTGTCATATTGGTCATTCACTTATTTGGTTAGAGTTGCATGAAAATATATTATTTGTAGCAATTCTGAAGGGTCTTGATTCCCCAAATTCTTTCTCAGCCCGTTTAATGTTTATATACAGGACTATTGATTTATTTTATGAGTTTATTTTGTATCCAGCCTAGTTACCTAAGGAATGTGTTTATTAGCTATAGGAGTTCCATGGTAGTTTTTTTTTTTTTGATATCTTACGCATTCTATCATATCATCTGAAAATAATGATGCTTTGACGTTTTCCTTTCCAATTTGTATCCCCTGATCTCCATTAGTTGCATTATTGCTCAAGCTAAAAATAGGGGGGAGAGTGGACAGCCTTGTCTTGTCCCTCATTTTACTGGAATTGCTTTGAGTTTCTCTCTATTAAATTTCATGTTGGCTTGCTGTATTTTGTAATGTTTAGGTATGTTCCTTGTATTCCTATTCTCTTCAAGAATTTTATCATAAAGGGGTGCTGTATTTTGTCAAAGGCTTTTTCAGCACCTAATGAGATGGTCATGTGCTTTTCTTCTTCTTTCAGTTTGGTTATGTGGTGTATTATGTTGACAGATTTTCATGTGTTGAAACATCTCTGAAATGAAGTCTACTTGATCATTTTAAAATGTTCTTTGATTCAGTTTGCAAGTGTTTTGTTTAGCATTTTTACATCAATGGTCAGGAAAATTGCTCTGGAATTCACTGTCTTTGTTGAACTTTTGTGTGGTTTGAGTATCAGGTTGACTGTGGCCTCATAAAATGAATTTGGCAATGTTCCTTCTGTTTCTATTTTGTTGACTAATTAGAGGAGTTTCAGTTATAGTTCTCCTTTGAAAGTCTGATAGAATTCTGCACTAACACCATCTGACCTTGAGTTTTCTTTTGTTTGGGAGAATTTTAATGATCAATTCTGGTTTTCTAGAGATTATAGATCTATTTAAATTGTTTGTCTAATCTTGATTTCACATTGGCAAGTTGTATCTATTAAGAAAATTGTCTATTTCTTTTAGATGTTTCAATTTTGTGATACAGGGTTTTGAAGTATGACTCAATGATTCTTTGGATTTCCTCGGTGTCTGTTATTAAATCACTTTTTCATTTCTGATTTTGTTAATTTAGATATTCTCTCTGCCTTTTTAGTTAGTTTGGATAAGGGTTTTTCTAACTTGTTCATTTTCTCAAAGAACTCTTTGTTTAATTGATTTTTTGTATTCTATCTTATTTGTTTCTATCTTATTGATTTCTTCCCTGAGTTTCATTATTTCCTGATATCTACCCTCTTGGGTATGCCTGCTTCTTTTTGTTTGAGAACTTTTAGGTGTGCTTAAGTTCAGATTTCTCAGAATTTTTATGTAGTCACTTGCGCTATGAACTTTGCTCTTAGAACTACTTTCATTGTGTATCATAAGTTGAGGTTTGTTTTGCCTTCATTTTCATTGAATACAAGAATGTCTTTTCTCTCTCTCTCTCTCTCTCTCTCTCTCTCTCTCTCTCTCTCTCTCTCTCTCTCTCTTTCTTCTTTGTCCCAGCGGTCATTCAGTAAAGAGTTGGTCTGTTTCCGTGAGTGTGGAGGCTTCTGTTGTTTCTGCTGTTGTTGAAGTCCAGCTTTAATTCTTAGTGGTTTGAGAAGATTCAGGGTGTTATTTCAATTTTCTTATGTCTTTTGAGAATTGTTTTGTGACAGACTATATGGTTCATTTTGGAAAAGGTTCTATGAGGCGCTGAGAAGGTATATTCTTCGTGTTTGGATAAAATTTCTGTAGAAATTCCCTTCTTTTGGTTTCAATGGTGTTAAATTATTTCCTGTGTTTTCTTGGGTGTAGTTAACCTCCTTGGGTTGACCTTTCTGTCTAGTATTTCCTGCAGGGTGGATTTTGTGGATACATTTTGTTTAAATTTGGTTTTGTCACAGAATATCTTATTTTCTCCATCTACAGTGATTGAGAATTTTGCTGGTATAGTAGACTGAGTTTGCATTTGTGGTCTCTTAGGGTCTGGATGACATCTGTCCAGGATGTTCTGGCTTTTAGAGTCTCTATTGAGAAATCAGATATAATTCTGATAGATCTGCCTTTATATGTTACTTGGTATTTTCCCCTTGCAGCTTTTAATATTCTTTCTTTGTTTTGTACATTTAGTGTTTTGATGTGGGAAGGGCTTTTTTTTTCTGGTTTAATCTACTTGGTGTTCTCTAAGCTTCTTGTATGTTTATAGGCATCTCTTTCTTTAAGCCAGGGGAATTTTCATCTATGATTTTGTTGAAAATGTTTTCTGGGCCTTTGAGCTGGCAATATTCTCCTTTGTCTATTCCTATTATTCTTAGGTTTAGTCATTTCATAGTGTCTCAGATTTTCTGGATGTTTTGTGTTAAGAACTTTTTATATTCAATATTTTCTTTGTCCAATAAATCAATTTCTTCTATGGTATCGTCTAAGCCTGAGATTCTCTCTTGCATCTCTTGCTTGCATCTGTTGTCCCTGTATGCTTACCAAGATTTTCCATCTCCAGGATTCCCTCAGTTTGTATTTTCTTTATTGCTTCTATTTCCATTTTCAGGTTTCGAACAGTGTTATTTTCTTCACCTGTTTGTATTTTTCTGGATTCAATTTCCTCTTTAAGGGCTTGTATCATTGTCAGTAAGATTGGTTTTAAGGTTATTTTCTTGTGTTTCAGCTATGTTGGAATATCCAGAGCTTGCTGTATCCAGAGCTGGGCTCTGGTGGTGCCACATTGCTCTGACTATTGTTGACTGTGCTCTTATGCCGGCCTCTAGTCATTGAGATTTGGGGTAATTATAGATTTACATTCTGATTTCTGAGTTAATCTTTGTTAGATGGATTTTTTGGATGTTTTTCCCCATAAGCCTGAATTCATGTTAATAGTAGGTTCAACAAAAGAACACTTGAATTTAAATCACAGCTTATGTGGGTGACTGCTGTACATGTCATGACTCTGAAGCATTTTAGTTTCACCTTCGTTTCAATCCCTCCCCCCATTTCTGCCCTTGTTTTGTAATCGGTGTTTCTGGAGACTTATGTAGCTGTTTTGTGGTTATTTTGCAAGGTATTCTACTATATCCACTTTGCGTATCTGTCTGCTTCCTTCCATCTACTAATTGTGTATTCACAAAGTACATTAAACATTACTGGGCCTAGAGCGATGACTTGGTGGTTAAGAGCACTTGTTTCTCTTGTACAAGGGCCAGGTTCAGTTCCCATCATCCACACAGTGTCTCACATCTGCCTGTTATCCCAGGACTAGGGGATAAGACACCTTCTGGCTGCTTTGGGTACCTGCATGCACATGGTGCAAATACATATACATACATACACACGCACATTAAATGAAATAGATTGTTTGAAATATGTTATTTTGATTCATTTTATAAAGACCAGACAGTGTATTTAGTGATAATTTTCAGCTCCACAAACAGGCAAATGGGAAGAGAGCAATGGAGAAAAGCAAACAAAAATCTGAGCTCTTTTGGTATTTCTAGTGTAGGGACCCCAGTCGTTGTCTGTTGAGTGACTATTGGATTCCAGACACTGTCCTAAGCACTTTGCATGTCTCACAAGTCTTGGCATCTTATCAGGCAGATAGTTTCTTTGACAGATGGGTAACTACTTTTCCTCCCAGTGTCGAGCATTGAATCTGGGGTCTTATTCTTGCTGGGTAAATACTGAACAACATCCCAACTGCAGCTTTTGAAGTGGAAGATGACAACTTTTCACTATGAGCAATAGACCCACTATATCCCTTTTTTTTCAGTGTCTATTCATGTCATTGAGAAGGCAATAAAGCATGGGCTTCCTACTTCTTCTTCTGAAGGGTTCCCTTCTTTCCTGAGGCAGCATTCAGCTTTCACTTTCTCTGAGGCAATGTTGAAGAACTGGTGGAAGGAAAAAAATGTCTTACACAAAGCAAAGTTTAAAATAGAGTCTTTCAGTATTTGCAAAGTATTGCCTTGGTTTCATTTTTGAAAATTCCTTGATAATATCTTAAAGACTAACCAGTAGTATATTAGAAACATAAAGATCTGCTTCTAAATATTTAAAGGGCCATCATGGTGTAAAAAGGCTAATCTTGTTTGAGGTCATCCAAGAGGATCAATCTGAGGCAAGTGATAGCCTTTATAGAGAAGTTACTTGTGAAAAAAGATTAAAGACCTGTATTTGAATGTACATTTTATTCATGTGGGAAAGTGTATTCTAAAACTGGCAAGTCTTATGTCTCCTTGACACAAACTAAAATTTATCTGAAAGGAGGAAACCTCAATTGAAAAAAATGCCTCCACAATTAGTGTAATTAGTGAACTGTGGAGGAGAGCTCAGCACAATGTGGGTCCTTTTGTCTGTGTCCTGGTGATCTTAGAATCTATAAGAAAGCAGGCTGAACAAGCTATGAGAAGCAAGCCAGTTAGCAGCACCCTCCATAGTCTCTGCATCAGCTCCTGCCTCCAGGTTCCTGCTCTATTTGAGTTCCTGTCCTGAATGCCTTCCATGATAAACAGCATAAGGAAGTGTAAACCAAATAATCCCTGTTCTCATCAGCTTGCTTTTTGGTCATGATGTTCCATTACAGTAGAAACCCTAACTGAGACATATATACTAACTTAATTCAGAGGGTTTTCCATTTACGTAACCACATTTTAGTTTTTACATAGATTACTTAAGCATATGGTAGAGGTGCTGCTGGAAAATTTGGAATTGACTGAAGGTCCTGGCTCCATGAAAATTGAGTCTTCCTTCAATTCATTTCTTCCCCCCTTCTATCTCATCTTCTAATTGTCCAATTCTCTTTGCTATGTACATCTCCCTAAGCATAACGCTCTCTATACCCTTTGTAGGGATTGAGAAGAATGTGCTGTCTCTGTGTCTATGCATTTAATCAACTTCAGATTGAAACAGCCTGGAATAAAAAGACTCCTATACAGAACATGAAGAGATATGCCCCTCTCCTCATATAATATAGCAACTATGCAGTTTTCATTTACATTGTACCAGGCAGTATATGTAAAGTAGAAATTATTTAAGTACATGGATAATATGAGTTTGTTACACGGGACTACTGTGCCACTAACTTCTTTGTCTTGACAACTTTAGTATTGACAGTAAGCTATATTCTAAATTGTATAAAACAGTGGGTTGTTTTAGACACTTTTTTTTTTTTTTTTTTTTTTTTTGAGACAGGGTTTCTCTGTATAGCCCTGGCTGTCCTGGAACTCACTCTGTAGACCAGGCTGGCCTCAAACTCAGAAATTCACCTGTCTCTGCTTCCCAAGTGCTGGGATTAAAGGCATGTGCCACCACTGTCCGGCTGACACATTATTTTACAATAAGCTTTTGACTCCATTTTAAGGTTAGAGGATGATTGTGTTCATGAGTAAACAAGTAAATACCACCATGAGTCTGGTACCACATAGGCACAACAGACTACTAAGTGACTTATTCAGAGAATAGAAAGGTCACCATTCTATACATGGAGGGGGGCACATGTTTGTATTAAAGTCCTATCAGGAAGACCAGGCTTAAGAACTTATCTGACATGTTACATTGAGGAAAGTGTGTAACTACCTCACATGGACCCTATGAATTGATGGACAAGTCACCTCACAAAAGCAGTGGCCCCACAGCAGCTTGTCATCTGGTAATTAGTGCGGACATCAAGCATCAACTGACTGAGATGTCCTGAATGTTCCCATGGCCTCACTGAGGCTCAATCTTCCCATTGCCTGCTGTTGACATGGACTATGTGACTGCTGTTTACTGCTTGACTGCTCACCAGTCTGGACCTAGAGATGCTGTTCCTGCTCCCAGCCAGCTCTGTCCATCTCACTTGCAGCTGGGCTCAGCCCTGGCATCCCCATGGCCAAAGAAGCAACCTCTTTCTTGTGTCTGGTTTAGATTTGTTAGCACAGAATATTGCATTTGTATTGGGTGTTTTCTGAAATCGCTTGAAGGCTGCTGTAATCTTTTTAACTCATAAAAGTAGATTTGCTATTTCCTGTGTGCTGTGTAATAGAACAGTCAACAGTAGTACTGATATATCTATATTTATATCTATATCTACATTTACACCTACATCTATATCTATGGAATATAAGATCCTGCGTTTGCCTTAGAGTACCAACAGAGGCATAATTACCTGGCAAATTGCTGTCAAAATCACAGCACCTTGTGGATTTATTACTCAATAAATTCTCACATTGTGAAAAGACAAATATGTGCTCATCCATGTTCCTGTCATAGTGCGGTGATGGTATTATGGTAGGGTTGTGTGGACTTATATTGTTGATTAGGAATTCTAAGTTCTAAAGTCTGTATGGATGGAATGGAACAAAGTTTATATTGTATATAGGAAACTTTAAGAGTGAAAAGTCAAGTGTGGTGACACACAGCTGTAATCTCAGTATTCAGAAGGTAGAAACAAGAGAGTTACTACAAATTCATAGCCAGTATGGCCCACATAGCAGATTCTGGATCATTCATGGTTACAGAAAAAAATCAATGATTTTGCTTGACAGTTATTTAGAGTATATAAACGTATGATATTTTATTTCACTGATTGATTAAAATCTCAATCATTTTTTAGTTTGTTTGTTTAGTTTTAATTAGTACACATTTATGCATGTTTACAGAGTAGATGCATGATATTCTGATACATATATGCAGTATGTAATAAAACATGTTGTTTATAATAGCTATCACCTTGTATATTTATCATCTTTCAGCTACCTTGTGATATTAGTAATAGATACCCTACTATGCAGTAGGATGTAACTTTGTATATCTGTCTGTCTCCTCCTGGCAACCACGATTACATTCTTTGCTTCTGAGAGATCACCGCTTTTAGATTCCTCAAGTACTTTTATGTCTATGCCTAATGTGTATTGCTTAACATTCCAAGCTCATCCATGTTGCCTCAAATGACAGGACTTGATGTATTTGTGATGTAGCATAGTAATCCATTGTGTGCGCATGATATATTTTTCTTATCCACTTATCTATTCATTTTATATTGGTTACTGTGAGTCCCATTATATAAATAGGAGAATCCAGATCTATCTGCCACATGCTCATTTTCTTCGCAGTGTACATACACTCATTAGTGAGGGACAGAGTCATAATTTAACTCCTTAAGAAACTCCCATTCTGTTTTCCAGAATGGTTATTTTAATTTACATCCTTATATGTAATGTAAAAGTATTCATTTATTTATATCCCACAAAATTATTCATTATGTATTTATTGCCTTTTAAAATGACAGCCCTTCTTACTGTGATGATCTTGTTGTTGTTTGGGCTTGCCTTTCCTTGATGATCGTGATGCTGAACACTTTGTGTATTCCTCTTGGCCATTCCTATGCCCTATAGAATAGAAATCTATTCAGGTATTGTGCTATTTTAAAATAAAATGACTGAGGTTTGTCTATGTTTAATTGCATTCCTCATGCATTTTACATGTCACCTCTTGCCAGGTGAGGAGTCTATTAATATTCTCTCCCATTCTTTCAGTGGCCCCTTTGGAGATACATTCATTTGCTATGAATGGGAGTTAGGTGAAAGAGTTACAATTTGGTGTGGTAGCACCTGTCTATTTCTGTCACATCCTGGATCTAAGTCAATGTCATGGAACCATTCCCCTTTGTTTTATAATCACAATCTTATCATTTGAGTCTTACAGTTAGGTCTTTAGTACAATGTGTCTTTTATACACTGGGAGATAAGATCTTGCTTTGTCCTGCATGTGGATCTCTAGGTTCCTCCACACTACCTACTAGGAAAACTTCTCTGCCTTCCTTGTCTGTTCCCAATATCTTTGCTCAAAATTCATTAGCTATCAGTTCAGGACGTCCCTTCAGTGTGCTCCACTGTGCTGTGCCACATGCAGGGTCAGTGTTTATGCCACTGTAAGTTTTGTTGTATAGCTTTGTAGTGCATTTAATTTGATGCTTCAAGCTTCATCTTCAACCCTCTTCTTAATTGTCTTGATTATTTGGGGTCTTCTGTGGTTCTATACAAATATTATTATTACTATTTTATTGTATGAAGAATATAATAGGTATTTTGACAATGATTGCTTTGATTCTTTAGATTACTTAGGTTATAGAGACATTTTAACAATTCTTCTTCTAATCCATGCTCATGAAATGAACATTCATTTTTATGTTGTTTTCTACTGTCCATCAAATTTAATAGTGTATAGTGTAGAAGTATTTTTAATCTTTGTTTTAATTTATTTTCTGATTTAATTTTTCATACAGAGTCTCATTGGTGAATATAAATGCTCCTGAGGTTTTTTTTGTTTGTTTGTTTGTTTCTTTTGTAATATTTGATTGCTAAGTCTTCCATGGTCATGGAAGGGACAGTGTGACATGGTTAATGCCCCTGGAAAAGAATCAGCAGGATGTGGGCCTCCAAGAGTGTTGAGGATTTCTAGGCATGAAGCTTGTTTGTATAAAAACACATATATTTTACTTCATGTTCCTCTTTCAGGAAATATCTCTTCTGCCAAGGTTATCATGAAATATTCTCCCTGCCAAGGTTATCATGAATGTCCTCTCTGCCAAGTTTAATGACTCCATGATAATCAGAAGCAGCACAAGTCCAGGAGGCCACGGTGTGTCTATGTCCTTAGCAAAAATGGTAAATTCTGTGACTTTTAGGGGAGCCCTTAAGGCTGTGGAAAAGAACTCAGAAAACATGAGTTGAAAAATATATAATTTCTCAACAATGCAAAATATAAGGATGCAATGTGAATTACATGAAGGGCTTCTCAGACCTAAAAGACCTGAGGCAGCTGCACTATGAGCCAGCTTGTCAGAAAGACCCAAAGGTCAGAATACCCAAGATACAATTCACAGACCACATGAAGCTCAAGAAGAAGGAAGACCACAGAGTGGGTGCTTCAGTCCTTCTTTAAAAAGAGAACAAAATACTCACAGGATCAAATATAGAGACAAAGTGTAGAGTAGAGACTGAAGGAAGGGCCGTCCAGAGACTGCCCCACCTAGGGATCCATCCCCTATACAGTCACCAAACCCAGATACTATTGTGAATGCCAAGAAGTGTTTGCTGAAAGGAGCCTGATATAGCTGTCTCCTGAGAGGCTCTGCCAGAGCCTGACAAATACAGAGGTGGGATGCTCGCAGCCAACCATTGGACTGAGCAAGGGCTCCCCAATGGAGGAGTTAGAGAAAGAACTGAAGGAGTTGAAGGGATTTGCTACCCCATAGGAAGAACAACAATATCCACCAACCAGACCCCCCAGAGCTCCCAGGGACTAAGCCACAAACCAAGGAGTACATACACATTGAGGGACCCATGGCTCCAGTCACAAATGTAGCAGAGGATGGCCTTGTTGGGCATCAATGGGAAGAGAGGTCCTTGGTCCTGTGAAGGCTCGATGGATGCCCCAGAGTAGGGGAATTCGAGGGCAGGGAGGCAGGAGTGGGTGGGTGGGTGGGTGGGGGAACACCCTCACAGAAGTAGGGGGAGGGGATGGGATAGAGTTTTTTTGGGGGGGGTGTGGGGGGGAACCAGAAAAGGGGATAGTATTTGAAATGTAAGTAAAGAAAATATCTAATAAAAAATTGACAAATATCTTTTTAAAAATTCTCAAAGTAGGCTTTTCCCTTTTTTAAGGAAAAAGTTTCAATTTATTCCTGTGTGGTTTAATATTAGTTATATGTTTGTCACATGTGCCCTTAACTGCTCTGAGGCACGTTCTTTGTGTGTATAATTTATTTAAAGATATTTTTAACCAGGAAGGGCTGCAGGGCTTGGTCTAACGATCTTTCTATATCTACTGAAATGAGAACAGAAGATTAATAAATAAGAAAGAGTGTGGCTTCTGGAGATATAGACAAACCAATGGACCAGAAATACACGTAATAATTTACATAATTTTACATATATTCTCTTAAATGTATAAGCAAATAAATAAATCTATGTTTATATAATTATGATATCTACACCTATGTTATTACATAGATTAGATAAGTGAGAAATTAAATGTTTATGGTTTATGTATATTATAGTTGGGTTCTTTATATTTCCTATTTATAAACTTTCCAGAGTTTTGCTACATTTTGTTTATTTCTATGTATCGTATTTGTGTACATGTATGACATAGCGCCCCCTTAGAGGTTAGGGGATAATGTTCAAGAGTCAATTATCTTCTCCTTCATGTAGGTGGGAACTGAACTTTGGCCACCAGCTTTGGCATCGAACACATATAACCACTGAACCATCTCATTGGCCCTATTTATAGGCTTTAAAAATTAATTAAACTTCATAATTTACTAAATTTGTAGGTTTTCTAAAGCTAGAATACCTTCTCTTTTCTAGGGTTCCACTGGGGACGTGGTTGCCTTTTGGTGTCATGGTTCCCTTTTGGCATCATCGCTCCTTAGGTTCCTCTGGGCTGTGATAGTTTCATAGATTTCATTTTTGGTGACATTCAAAGTTTTAAATGTGCTTCCTTCATACTCAAATAATATTTATTCCTTCTTAGATCTCTGACATGGTTGAAGACAAGCTACTCATAGTCTGACAATTAAACTTAAGTTGTTTAAAATTTAAGATGTTCTTAGAATGGTAATAGAAGTTAAGATGAAAAAAATAGTTTAAACACAAAATTCTAACTCACCAAGATAGGAAAGATGATAAAATACTTTATCTAAATTGCCAAATATAATGGACTGGATGTTTTAAATTAATTTTCATAATTGTTATAATTGTATTTAATTTGTATCTGAGAGAAAAAGAGCCTTTTATTGGAGTAAAAAGGGGAATTATTGAGGTTTAGTCTTTTACTATGTATTGAATTGGTAACTGCAGACCCCCAAGACCTGGTTGCCCCAGAGACAAGAGAGTCTGCATGTAGATCCAAGTGATACTATGTGACCTTGTCCCCAAAATATTTGTGATTGGTTAATGAAGATGCCTACAGCCTATACCCTGGCAGAATTGAGATAGGCAATGTTTGATGTTTCCAGCCAGGGAGGAGAACGTAGGAGTAAACCACAAGGGAGAGAGAAGAGGTTGAGGAGACAAGATGCCATGGATTAAGAGTCAAGAAAACCTGGCCCTGAGGTCTCACCAGTTGGAATTAAGAGCAGCCCAAATGAAACATAGTAAGTAATAACTCGGATTGTAGATAGGAAAGTAGATTATAATCTACTGTTGCTGCTCCTACTAGTTTTCATGGCCTGATAAGACTTCTAATCTTTCCCACCATAAAACTAATCCTTCCTCGTCTCTCCTCGTTGCAAACTTTGGAAGGCAGAAACTACAAGCAACTAAATCACACTTGATGGAAGTGGCCACATAAATTACTAGAACTTCTCCACAGAAACAAAACTGTGTTTTTATTCATATGGTTATCTTTTATTTCTGTCAGTATATACTCATGGATAATGGGCTAGCATATTGGGTTTGTATAATATGCTATTTTGGCTTATTGTTCCAACTGTCTTATTTTTGGTCATTCAGAAATACTTTTTAGTTGGCTTCTGTGTACTTTTGACAGATTCTACCATTATGATTTCTAAAATAATTTTTAAATGCATTTATTTATTTTTTTTATGTTGACAGGGAAATTTGCATACCACTGCACTTGTGAGTTCTGAGGATCAGACTCAGGTTGTCAAGCTTGACAGCAATTATCTTTACTTGCTGAAGTATCTTACCAGCCTCATTTTGATCTCTTTGAGTACTTATTTTTTAGTACTTTGAGATGCTCAAGATTTAGGTTGTATATTTCTCTTACTGTAAGCTGTTGTTTGTCCAATATCCTCTGGTTCTGTGTAGTGGAACAGAGTATTACAACCCAAGAGTGAACACTAGAAGTACTTAATTCTGTGGGCGCTGTTATTTGTAGACCTTTCAGATGACAAAGCAATGGAATATGTGTGTGTATTAACATGTGCATTTACATATCTATAAGAACATTCATTCATCCATTTGTATTTACCTATAGATAATATGATTTCATACTCACATATCCATTCTAATCTATTAATTCTTACATAATTCTAGCCTTTTTCCTTGCTTATTTGTAACCTCTTTAACACTGGCACACCTAGCCTTTGCCCTGTCATTCACTTGCTTAATTGTCAATTCCAGTCTACATGAATCAGGGTTTTAGATTATTGGCTTTCATAAAAACCAAAAACAAAAAACAGGTGAAGCTAAATATTCCTTCTTAAGTGCTGTTGTATACTATCTATAGGAATGGAAGTAAGTAGCAATCTTCTATTTTTAGTGTCATTTGTAGAATGTTAAGGAAGTTTAAACATTCATTAAAAAATACTCCAGTGTGAGACTCGATTTTTGCAGTCCAATGGACACGGCACACAGACAGCCATTTCATAGGTACTGATGAAGGTACTGGTGAAGTGAAGACACTCTTCAAAAAAGAGTAACATATGGTATAGACATAAGTGAGTATATGATATTATGTCAAGTACTGTTCTGAGCAGCAGGAAATACACATAAGAAATATCTGTTCATAAAATTTAAGCTATCACAGGGTAGAAGACAAAAAGCAAACCCAGAACTAGAAAGAGGGAAACAGTTATAAATAGATCAGTATTAAAATATTTCTGAAAGCAAAATGGAGGAAGAGAATACTTTTTATTAATGAGAACAGGCAAATCTACCCTAAACAAATATTTGATTTGAGCCTTAAATAGAAGAAAAAAAAAGTCAATAGCAGAGAGAGGGAAAAACAGTCCTGTATCTAGGGGACACAAGCCAAAGAGCAAAAGCAGGAAAGCACACCTTGGTCTTAGAGAATTCTCAGTATCCTATTACATTATCCTAATAGTATCTTGTTACCACTTAGTGACATTTGTTCTTGGTAAACCTTAAGCATTAAAAATTAATGGGTAGCTGTGCTTCGGAAGCACAATGATACTACTACCTGCCTGCTCTGTTTCCAGTGTAGGCAAGCAGAGTTGGTGTGACTAATGGAAACGTCAGATAATCAGCATCTTAAACAAGACAGAGATTTTGCCAGGGGAAGCAATGGGATGATTAGAATTGAGGATCTCTTGGGTCCAATGCAACAAGTCATTTCACTTTTCACTAGAGGTAACTGTATTGGAAACAATATTTATCATATTGTATCTGAGCACATGATTCTAAATGCTGTGTAATCTACAATGGTACATGAGGACATAGAATTGTTTAGTTTCTGAAGAATGAAATGTCTCCAAAATTTTATTCAATATTGTCTGTTTGGATCATCATGCTTTTAAAAGATTCTTCCCTTTTATGAAATTACTTTTCTCTGTCTGTAATAGCTGTATATGTAAATTACCTGTCTCTGTCTGTAATGGCTGTATGTGTATCTTCCTTTTCTTCTGCTTCCTTGTTGCCATCAACACAAATGGTTTTCATGTACTACTACTCAAATAAATACCCAGAGCAGCTCCTAAAGCCATGTATTGTAAATAGCAAGAATTCTTTAAATTATCAACGGTAGTCCAGATAGGTTTGGAAATAATGGTATAGTAGTTTCACACTTATCCCAAGCTATTGGTCTTAAACCTAGAAAACACAATAGATGAGACCCAGGGCTGTAAAATAACAAGAGTGCTTAGTTTTTCTGTCATGTGTTAAACCAGACTTAAAAAAAATAATTCCAACACATAAAGTGATTGGATTTCAACCAGAAGATTCCTTTCATGAGAAACAAGCCAAAACAGCAAAAGTAAAGAAGTGGGGAGCTTTAAAATAATGCATGCATATGTGTACATTCTAAGCAAAATACACACTGTGGTAATCTTTAGCGTCAATGCTTTTGTTAGAAGCAAGAATTGATTTTGGTAGATCTGTTTAGCTGTGATATGACACTCGTGGTTCTTCAAGGCCGATCTGCTCATCCCTCTGATAAATACATTTAGTCTTACTGTAAACAAGCTCTGTGATGCTCTGTTGGACCCCGTGAGTCACTTACCATCTCCTATGCCAGTGTGTTACATGACTGCTGGATGAATTATTCAACTCTGTAAGAGCTACCACTTAAGTATACAAATCTTCCTCTCAATCTGCTAGGAGCCACTAGTGTCCCTACTCTTATCTCATCAGGAATTATCCTGATAATTGATAACTGATACAGACAAATGGAAGAACAGTTTACTTCCTCCAATATGAAACAAAATCCTGTGTTTTTATTTATTACTACCTAGGTCCAGGCAGGAATAGGCTAAGTCAGAGAACTCAAGTGAAGTCATGACCTTGCTAGTTTGGTTTAGTCTTATGAACACAGATGGAACCGTGACTGCTACAACTCATGCCTCTCTTAAGACCATGCCTTCTCCACCAGGCACTCTCAAACCATGAACCAAAATAAACCCTTTCTTCATTGTCACTAGGGAGACCAGATGGAACATACTAATGGGAGAGCCACAGATCAACCAAGATTTAAGGTTGGAGGGACTTGGTTGTAATCCATTGGATGATAAAGGTGATATTATTAGGTTCATGCCCCCAAAGTTCCCAAACTTTCATGTCTCTCGTTACTTTTGAATCATTTACCCTCTTCTTAGCTCACATTTATGGCCTCATGAAGAATTGCTCCTGGTTAATTGATGGAAAAAGAAAAAATTGAGCTGATTCATGAATTGGTAGATTGACATAAACCAAAAGTAGGCTGGTACTGCACATGCAGTCCTTTGGGTAGCTCCTGAAAGACAGTGTTGATTGCAAATCTTCCTCTGATCATTTAGTGAACTACTATTGTATTGAGAGAAATGTGGCCTGAGGTAAGTGTTTATTTGAATTTATGGATAGTGAATGACTTGGCTGATTTTTAGAGGCCTAGAAAAAATAATATTAGAAGGTTCAGCATGTAAGTTTTGTGGCAATGGTGTATTAACAGACTAGAAGAGTGAGCACAGAGAATAAGATTATTTGTGTCCCATGTTAATGTCCATTATAGAAAAGACATGATCTTCTAGGTGGATTGAGAAGCTCAGCAAATGAAAGTCAGATTCTGTCATTGACTAATCTACCACTTGTCTATCCGGATCATGATTGAAGCAACCATGGTGGGATGGAAGCTGTCTCTTACTGTTCTGAGTTGTAAAATTTGTATATTGTAAATGTACATAATGTAAAATTGTATGTTGGAATATTAATCTCCAGTATAATAGCATCTGGAAACAAGAACTTTGGGACTTTCAATCTACCCACCCATGAATCAACCTCAGTGTTTGATTTTTCCATCAATTCATCAGAGGCTACCTTCTATGCAGCACAAATGTGAGCCATTGGGGAGTTAAATTAGCTTAGGAGTGTCTTCATGATGGCAACCTTCTTAGAAAATTTCCCTCTCTCCTCATATGCCTGTAGTAAGGGAAGTGATATCAGATGTCAAACATCTGATATCCTATGAGGGAATCTTCATCAGGAACTAAATTGTCTAGACCTTAATCTTGGTCTTCTTAGTTGTCAAAACTGTAAGAAAATAAACCTTTCTGGAACTGAATGGATGCTTCATAAAGAGATCGAGTACATGCTTAGCATTTGATGCTTTAGCATATGGAAGAGTAGCTTGTCATTCAGTAGGAAAAGACCAGGATATTCAATACACTTATGGCTTATGGCTTCCCACTTGGAAAAAAAATGCAATTGGTTTCTGATATTATACCATATAAATAAATGATAAAGAAACTCAAATTATTAGAACATACAGGGCAGCATTTTCATGACTATGTTGAGAGGATCTGAACAGGAAATGGATAGTCAACTATAAGTGTTACCTAAAACGTTTAATGCCTGGACAACTTGTCAACCAGTTGGCATTAATAAGAATAACCAATTAGAAGAGGGAAAAATGGGGGCAAGATCAGGTATGGGGGAGACAAGAGAGAAGCCCAGAGGTCCAGGAGAATGAATAGAAATATGTAGCAGTGTGGACCGGGGAAAGGAGAACCACTAGAAAGTCCCAGACACCAGGGATGTGAGAGGCTCCCAGGACCCAATGGGGATGACATTAGCCAAAATGCCCAACAGTGAAGAGAAAGAACTTGAAGAGCCCCCCTCCAGTAGATAGACATGGCCCCCAGTTGAGAGATGTGGCCACTCACCCATCTCAAAAACTTTAACCCAGAATTATCCCTGTCTAAAGGAAATGCAGGGACAAAAAATTTGGAGCAGAGACTGAAGGAAAGATCATCCAGAAAGTGTCCCACCTTGGGATCTATCCCATGCACAGACACCAAACCCCATCACTATTGCTGATGCCAAGATGTGCATGCAGACAGGAGTCTGGCATGGCTGTCCTCTGAGAGGCTTTGCCAGCACCTGAGTAAGACAGATGCAAATACTCACAGGCAACCATTGGACTGAGCCTGGGACCCCAATGAAAGAGCTAGGGGAAGGACTGAATAATCTGAAGGGGATTGCAACCCCATAGAAAGAAAAACAGTATCAACCAACCAGACCCCTCAGAGCTCCCAGGGACTAAGCCACCAATCAAAGAGCATACATGGGCCGGTCTGTGGCTCCTGCTACATATGTAGCAGAGGCCTGCTTTATTTGGCCTCGGTGGGAGGGGATGTGCTTGGTCCTGTGGAGGCTTGATGCCCCAGAGAAGAGGGATGCTGAGGGGTGAGGTAGGAGTGCGTGGATGAGGGAACATCCTCTTAGAGGCAAAGGAGAGAGATGGGATAGGAGGTTCATCGAGGGGGGACCAGGAAGGGGGACAACATTTGAAATGTAAATAAAATAATAGATAATTTACTGAAAAAAAGATAAGCTGTGATCTCAGAATGAAGAGACTTAGATGTGCAGTCAGAAGACATCTTGAGAGCAACAGTCCGTAAGAAACAACTCAAGTTCCACAGAGAAGCCCACTTTGTCAAGAACTGAAAACCTGAGGAACTCAAACAAACATCTTCCAGGAGGCAGAGTAATCCTAGGGCTCAGGGAGGAGAAACAAAACATGGACAGAGATTTATCTTTGACTGCTTCAGCAACAGGATTTGGAAGGAGGGAGTAGGGAAAGCCAGGAGTCCAGTGGGGCTGCTGGGCTGGAGGCTGGGGAGGGGCAGTGGCATCTTTCCTCTTGCCAGGAGCCCTTTGTGATGAGGAGGCCACAGCTGTGTGAAGTGGTCTGAGCCCTCCTGACATGTCAGATGCTGTGCTCCAGGGTTTGGTGGCCCGAGAGCTGCACTGTGATTCAGAAGATGGAGAACATTATTGTCTCATGGAGGAGCCCAAGGTCTGCATCCATAGTAATGGACATGAGCTTTGCCATTATGTGTGGAGTGGGGCTCTTCTTCCTACTAATGCCATTCCTAAAGGAGTACCTGGGAGTGAAAAGAACATCTCAAAGGTGAGGAAAGCCTTGGTTGACAATGGAGTGGCAGTGTTTTGTTCATGACTGTTACTTTCACATTCCCTAGAAAGACAAAGACAGGTGTAGTAAAAAATTTTGGCATTTAAAAAAAAAAAACACAGAAATATAAGAATATGTTTTGTTTTAATCTCAGGTGTGGGATATGGGGATGTTTCAGATTGTCCACAACAGCTGACTATGATTTGCCTCATGTTTTAGCAGGGGCATGATTCTGCCAGCAGCGTTTGTGTGACATTTGGAATTCTGGGGACTTTCAGAGGGTATATAAATGCTAGAGCCTTGAGAGGCATGGGGAGGTGGTTAACTTTTGTTGGTTGTTTGCTATCAGTTGCTGGTGTTTGTGGTTTGACAAGTAGTCCTTTGCAAAGAAGAAAGAAGAAATTGGATATCCTGATAGTAAAGATAAAACGTGCACCAAAGGAACTCAACCCCCGTAATCAGCAGGAAATAGTCTAACAATAACATCTCCCCCTTTCCCGTCTATCCTTTTCCCCTCTCCTATCTAGTGTTAGGGTACTGAAAAGATGGAAGAAAAGGGGTAGAGAGTGGAAATCTCCAAAAGGAGCAGAAGCAACTCAGTCTACAGAGGCCGGCAGGCGGGACCGAGGTGAGCATGGCCTGAACTGTCTGCCCGAAGCTCTCAGACCATCTGTGCAGAGTGGCAGAGAGGCCACTAAGGATAACTGTGGCTCCATGGACAGACTACATTTCTGAGTTGGTGGGGACACAGGCCAAGCTCTGAGAAGGGTCATCTGTCCTCTGCTCAGGCATTTGGTTTTGTGCTGAGCTGATGTGAGGCAGGTGATGAGACCGAGGGCCTCAGATCAGGGCTTGTGTCCCCTCTGGTCTGAGGAAGCAGATATCAGCTGACAGCCCAGAGGCAGCTGCAGAGCTCAGCCGTGGGTAGGATCCTGTCTGAGGAACACTAACTGAGGACATCCATGGTAAGTGTGGCATAGTCAGCCCTTTCTACTGTTTTCCCACCAATGCCAAAAGGAAATGTGTTTACGCAAAGTATAAATGAGTCAAGGATGGATGAGAGAGAGCTCTCTGGGAAATGTGGATTTCATGTTATCCATGAGCACAGAGAGCAGGCAGCTTGTCTACTAGAGAGAAGAAGAGATCTTAGCTCATTTGTGCTGTTTTTAACTGGTATGTGGTGAAGAGGGGTCAGAGCAACATGAGGAAAAAAATTGTTATGGTAAAATGTTGTAGAAACAGCCAAAAGAGTGCACATACCCAGAATGCATCATGACCTGAGGAAGCCTCACCCAGCATCCACTTCCCCCTTTTGGAACTCTAAGGAGAAACTGAATCAGCTTTACCTCCCTCAGCTGTTGGCTTACTTCAAGTTTAGAGAATCTTATACAGCAGAAATTTAACTGACTTTGGGGTTGACATATCCTCTGGCTACTGCCTGGGTCTCCAGGAAATCCTCCTTAGGAAGATGTAAAACTGTGAGTTTTAGTGATGCAAGTGGCCTTGCCCAAGCTCTACCTCTGGCTAAAGGACCTCCACAGCTTTTCCAGGAAGAGCCATTGCCTCACCAACTTGTCACCAAGCTTGGTAGGTGTGACAGAAGTCCAGGAACTGGAAATCCTTCCAAGCTGTATACCAAACCAAACACCTTTTTCATTCCAGAGGAGGGGGCCTGTGAACTAGCATGTCCTACCACTGAGATGGAGATACAGTTATCCCTTCCAACTAAAAACAAGCCCTGGCAACACAGACTGAATTGGAAAGACATTAAAGGATGTAATGTCCAAAAATGTCAAGCAACCATTAGCCAGCCCACTGACGACTTGTCCGGGGGCATCCTGCCTACTATATCTATTAGGTCAGCCTCTGTCCTTCCTGAACATTGTCAGATGTTCCAGCATCATGAGGAGCCACAGAATGAAGATAAGGCAACAAATGTGGTAGAACGATAAGGAGCCCCCTTCAGATTTCTCCCATCCTGGGAACAACACATCTTCAGGGACATTTCTAAGGAAACAGTAATGGTTATTGCAATAAAGGCCTGAATTCTCCCACCCTGCACAGCCCTCCTTCCTCAACTCTAAAAGCTACAAGTGGAGCCAGATGATGGTGCTTGTGCCCATGGGGGTTCCCTTAAAGAAGGCCATAGCAAAGTGTGATGTACCTAATACCATCAATAAGGGCCTCAGTGTTGGGGCCAAAGACCTGCCTTGCATTTCAAGCCCCTGAGAAGGGGCTGGAACCCAGGAACCCTGCACTGAGGACAGCCGAGCTGTTCTCTATGAACACCACTGAGGACCTTCCTTGATCCAAAGACTCAAATGAAGCTGGAATCAAACATCATGCAGCTTCCTGTGAAACACAGAAGGAGATCACCCTGTGTTTCCAAGGCTGAGTACTATTCCAAAGCTGCCACGATCCTGGAAAATTGCATCACCAAAATCCAGGAGGGACAAGGGTAGAAACTACCATCTGCCAGGCGTGAAGTCCTCTGAACACTTAACTCCAGAGGTTCAGAAGACCCAAAGAGCCCCTCTACCTGCTGCCAGCCATGGGCCCTCAAGGGTCCATCGAGATCCATAGCTGGGCTACCTGAGTGTTCAGCCCAGTGCTCTCTGCTTCCAGGCAAAACCCCAGCAGAGCAGGATTGTCCGAGGAACTGGGAGAGGCATTCTACAACCAAATCTCAGCCCAAAAATGGCCAAGCATGCACCATAGAAGAGGTCTGAGGATGTGGCCTCAGGACATTCCCACTGAAGCGCAACAACAATGGGCCCTGAAGACAGGGCCCCTCCTTCAGTGAACAAACAGACCAACGCTCCAAAAATGAGCCACCTTATGCATGGAGAGTGAGTTAGGGATCCAGTGAGATTCCCAATGGCTAATCCATCAATATCAGTCTCAAGGACTTTTGAGTCTGTTGAGGCCAACAAAAGCCTAAGCCTTCTCCAAATACCTACCCCACAGCACTCAGGGGACTTGGCTCTAAAAGCAAAAGTGTATATAGTAAGATTGGCTTAAGATCAAGCAAGCTGCCGCAGGCCTGGCCTGTGAGCCATCATCCAGATGGCCCCAGTAACCTGCCATGAGCTTGCCTTCACTGCACCCAGCTTCCAGAATAGATGCCAAAACCCCAAGACTTCACAGGGCTTAGGTAACGTCTTCATGAGAAGTGATCAGAGTGTAGAGATTCAGGAGTTCAGAGTCCCTGAGGATAAGATCGCAGCAAAGAATGACAAAGTAGTTCATCCCCTTGAGAGACTGAGTATTATGAGATATAGAGGAATAAGCATGGGAAAAGGCTTGGGAGAGTAAGACCTACCCAGAGCTTCACCCAACTCAAGGACACAGCCTAGACTTAGAGTCGGTCCTCTCTAAATACACCAGGAAAAAGATAGGTTCCTCCTAAATCTCCTTGAAGAACATGACAAGGAACGCTGTACAACAAGGAAACTTCAGCACAAAATACAGGGAGCATGGAGATTCTTTGAAGAATGGAGGCCCCTCACCAGTTACTGGGCAGACATAGGAGGTAGTAGAAAGAGAAAACCTCATCTACACTACAGCAGTTGAACTACAATCCCTCATAAATGTTCTGGTCCAAAACCTGGTGAATAATGTAGGTGACCCAGTAAAGGTACAAGAGTGTAAAGTGGAATCACTGACATTCCAGCTGGGTGGCTCTTCCCACTTTTCTGAGGGTCTCTATGACCCAAACCATAGCAGACCATCAAGAAGAATGAGCTGTGGCTATGCCCGCCCCAAGGAGCACAATCATCCATTCAGATGCAGGGGAATTGGAGTTAAACCGAAGTCAGGCGCTGATGCCCAGAGAGCCTGTGACCAACATCTGAAGTGAAGACAGGAATGGGCTTCGACCAGCTCTCCACTCCCACAGGGAATGGTCATCCATGTTATTACAGGGGAACTGGAGAAGAGCAGGAGCCAGGTTTTGCTGACCAGAGAGTCTGTGACCCAGATCAAATTTGAACAAAGGTTGGAATGGGCCGATGCCCACATAGAAGCTCTGAGGGGTACAACCATTTCAGGTTCAGAGAAATCAGAGACAAACAGCAGCCAGGTGTTGATCATAGAGCCTGTGACCCACATCAGAGTACAAAGGAATGAGCTGTGCTCACCTTATAAGTCCCAAAGAGAACCATTCAGTCAAGTACAGGGGAACTGGTGGCCAATGGCAGTCAGCTATTGCTGCCCAGGGAGCCTCTGACCCAGATGAAACTAGAACAAAGAGTGGAAAAGAGTGCTCTCCACATAGAAGCCCCAAGATGCATAACCATTCATTCAGAAACAGAAATTGGAAACAAACAGCAGCCAGGCATTGTCCATAGAGCCTGTGACCCACATCAGAGTACAAAGGAAGGAATGAGCTGTGCTCACCTTATGAGTCCCAAAGTAAATAAATAACAAATTACAATAAGTACTGACAAGAAAAGAAAAAGAATAACCAACTAGTAAAGACAAAAGAATTATAGGGTTAGCAAGCAGCTAAATGTCTTTGTTATAACCCCTAAACTTGAAGATGAAGAGGAAGGAAGGAAGAGAACACCAGAACCACCAGACTGGAGCCATTCAAAAAAACCATTCAATGGGAACCATGAACTTAGGTGACTCAGCATCAAGAGAATGTTTATTTTAAATAACACAAAAAAGAGCATGACTCTTACAGGAAACGACTGATAAATTTGACAATAAAATTTTATATATATATATATATTATATATATATATATATAATATATATATATATTTATATATATATATATAATATATATATATTATAATATATATATATATATATATATATATATATATATATATAGAGAGAGAGAGAGAGAGAGAGAGCCACATCACCACACGTGCTGACAAACCTTTGAAGAGAAAAGCTATCGCTATTGCAAACTGCAGTGGTGAGGTGAATGGCGATATAATGAACCATTACAGGGAGAAGGATTTGGAAAGAACCCAGGGAGGCTGAGATTGTCCCTACCTCACGATGCAGCAGTTTCTTCTCTAAAAATATTGTCCAGAGAAATCTTTACGAATGTGCTCCAGGAAGTCATATTTTAAGACTATCCATTTCAGTGGTTTTTTTTTTGAATATAAGAAGAAACATTGAAAAGAACTAAATTTTATCCAGAAGGAACACACAAGTTGTGGTTTAATCATTTCATAAAAATTATCTAGTAGTTATAATTCAGGAATAATATATTTATGTTTTGACAGGTCAAAGTATTGGGCTTAGTGAAAAAGAAAGCTTGGGGAGAGCCTCAGGATACTGTGGTAGCTCTTCAAGCCCAAGCCTCACCACGCCCACTCACACTGTCCTTGGTTCCTACAAGACTCACCACGCTCACCCACACTGTCCTTTCCTACAAGACTCACCACGCTCACTCACGCTGTCCTTGCTTCCTCTGCTCTCACACCATACCTTAGAGTGGGTAATTCAAGAAGAACAACGTACTGTCCACAGTTCTGGGACATCTGGGAGCATGCCGGAAGCCTATGGTGAACTCTTCCATGTTTCATTAGAGCATCATGGAGAAAATACAGGGGAGAAACATTGTGGAGAAATGCCTTATCGCCACTAAAATGTCTAACTTCTTAGTATCATGGTGATAATTTAATTTCAACACTAGCACCACAAGACTTTGATAATATTCATAAATATGTACATATGATTGATTTGAAGGTTGTGTCAGTTTTAAAAGAATTTGTCTTGCGTAGATCTGGGAAGAGAATTTTAAAAGACTTCAAGGCTGACCATTTGGTTTTGGATACCTGTTGCTGTGCTCTTCTCTGGGTAAGACCATTTCTCCTTGCAGCATTTCCTAGTTTCCTGAAGTTCTCCGTACAGGGCTGAGGCCTCTTGGGATTTCCTTCTCCATATCAGAATGTCTACTGCTGCAGTCCAGGTCATGTTCAGGCCGTCATATTGGTGCTGTTTCTGACATTTCTAGGAGATACAGTTTCATAGCAATTCCTAATTCTCTGGGTCTTACAATATTAAATGTTCAACCATGAAAACATACATACACATAGCAGTAGACATGGAACTGCTGTATTTACATATTTGGGAATATAAATGTAAAAGGATAAGCCATGAATTGGAAAAAGAATAAGACGTATATGGGAGGGGTTCAGAAAGGAAGGAAAGGAAAAATGATGCACGATTATTATTACAATGTCATAAAACATAAAGCAGTTTTAAAAGGCTTTAGTTTTTTTGATACTTTATTTACATTTCAAATGTTTCCCCCTTTCCAGATCTCCCCTTTGGAACCCCACTATCCTCTCCCTCCTTCCCCTGCCTCTATGAGGGTATTATCCCATGTACTCACCCACCCACTCTCTTCTTCCCTCCTTGGCATTCCCCTGTACTGGGGCATCTAACACCCTCAGGCCCAAGGGCCTTTCCTCCCCCTGATGGCCAACAAGACCCTCCTCTGCCACATTATGTGGCCAGCACCATGGGTCCCTCCATGTGTATTATTTGGTTGGTGGTCCAGTCTCCAGGAGCACCGAGAGGTCAGGCCAGTTGACACTGTTGCTTCATGCATGAGGCTGCAAACTCCTTCAGCTCCTTCAGTCCCTTCTCCAACTCCTGCATCTGGGACCTCACAATCAGCCCAATGGTTGCTGTGAAGTGAATCTTGGGTATTCTGAACTTTTAGGCTAATAACCACTTATCAATGAGTACATACTGTGTTCATTCTTTTGTGACTGAGTCACCTCAATCAGGATGATATTGTCAAGTTCCATCCATTTGCTTGTGAATTTCATGAAGTCATTGTTTTTAATAGCTGAGTAGTATTCCATTGTGTAAATATACCACATTTTCTGTATCCATTCCTCTGTTGAGGGACATCTGGGTTGTTTCTAGCTTCTGGCTATTATAAATATGGGTGCTATGAACATAGTGGAGCATGTGTCTTTATTACATGTTGGAGCATCTTATGGGTATATGTTCAGGAATGGAATAGCTGGATCCTCAGGTAGTATTATGTCCATTTTTCTGAGGGTCCGCCAAACTGATTTCCAGAGAGGTTGTACCAGCATGCAATCTCACCAGCAATGGAGGAGTGTTCCTCTTTCTCCACATCCTTGCCAGCATCTGCTGTCACCTGAGTTTTTGATCTTAGCCATTCTGACTGGTATGAGGTGGAATCTCAGGGAGGTTTTGATTTGCATTTCCCTTATGACTAAGGATGTTGAACATTTCTTTAGGTGCTTCTCAGCCCTACGAGTTTCCTCAGTTGAGAATTCCCTGTTTAGTTCTGTTCCCCATTTTTTGATAGGGTTATTTGGATCTCTGGAGTTTAATTTGTTCTTTGTATATATTGGATATTAGCCCTCTATCAGACATAGGATTGGTTAAGATCTTTTCCCAGTCTGTTGGTTGCCGTTTTGTCCCATTGACTGTGTTCTTTGCCTTACTGAAGCTTTGCAATTTCATGAGGTCCCATTTGTTGATTCTTGATCTTAGAGCATAAACCACTGGTGTTCTATTCAGGAACTTTTCCCCTGTGCCCATGTGCTCAAGACTTTTCCCACTTTCTCTTCTATTAGATTCAGTATATCTGGTTTTATGTGGAGGTCCTTGATGCACTTGGACTTGAGCTTTGTACAGGGAGATAGGAATGGATCAATTCGCATACTTCTACATGTAGACC
>CM052702.1:34033775-34054268 GCA_028551405.1 Uromys caudimaculatus | reverse complement strand
GATCAAGGACACCCTGTTGTCGTAGAAGAACATCTGAGTCACTGTGACTGTTGACTGAGCCCACCCCCTCCCCATTACCTCACACCCCCTGTTTCTCCCCACCTCTGAGTTTCCCCCTTTTTGAGTATTGTATAAAAGTAGATGAGTTTTGAAAATTAAACGAGACCTTGACAAAGAGCTTGCTTGGTCTCCTTCTTCTTTCTCTCGCCCATTCTCTCCCACAGGTCATGGGGTCTCCTCGGGTATCCCTCCAATAACTGGTCCCGCTGGTCGGGGCAGAGTGGTGCCCAAACAGGGACCCGAGGATTTAACCCCTTCCTGTCATAGACGGACCCCAAAGAGTCCCAGAAGCTTTTAATATTTTTTCTTTGTTTTGTGTATTTGGTGTTTTCACTATAATGTTATGGGGCGAATTTCTTTTCTGGTCCAATCTATTTTGAGTTCTGTAAGCTTCTTGTATATTTATGTTCATCTCTTTTTTTAGGTTAGGGAAGTTTTCTTCTATAATTTTGTTGAAGATATTTACTGGTCCTTTAAGTTGGGAATCTTCATTCTCTTCTATACCTATTATCCTCAGGTTCTGTCTTACCATTGGATATCCTGGATATCCTGGATGTTTTGGGTTAGGAGCTTTTTGCATTTTGTGTTTTCTTTGACTGTTGTGTCAATGTTTTCTATGGTATCTTCCGCACCTGTGATTCTCTCTTCTATTTCTTGTATTCTGTTGGTGATGCTTGCATCTATGTCTCCTGATCTCTTTCCTAGGTTTTCTAACTCCAGGGTTGTCTCCCTTTATGATTTCGTTAATGTTTTTATTTCTATTTTTAGTTCCTGGATCGTTTTGTTCATTTCCTTTGTCTGTTTGATTGTGTTTTCCTGCAATTCTGCCTGTTTGATTGTGTTTTCCTGCAATTCTGCCTGTTTGATTGTGTTTTCCTGTAATTCTTAAAGGATTTTTGTGTTTCTTCTTTAAGGGCTTCTAGCTGTTTACCTGTGTTCTCTTGCATTTCTTTAAGGGAGTTATTTATTTCCTTCTTAAAATTTTCTATCATCATCATGAGATGTGATTTTAAATCTGAGTCTTGCTTTTCTGCTGTTTTGTGGTATCCAGCATTTTCTGTGATGGGAGAGCTGGGTTCTGATGATGTCAAGTAGCCTTGGTTTCTGTTCCTTATGTTCTTGCCCTTGCCTTTTGCCATCTGGTTATCTCTGGTGTTAGCTGGTCTTACTCTCTCTGACTGTGGCTTGTCCTTCCTGCAAGCCTTGGTGTCAATACTTCTTGAACACCAGTTCTTTCTGAGAGGAATTTCAGTTTGGAGAGCTGTGGTACAGGGTCAGCTCTGGGGTGTAGATAGAAACCAGGAGGATTTAGTACCCAGCTGTCCCTTGGTTCCTGTGTCCTGATGGTTCTGCAAGGGTCCCTCTTGATTCAGTGAATTTGAATAGAAGTGGTGTTCTTGCCCATGCTTGAAGGTATGTCAGCACTCTTGGGATATCAGGTCTCCTGGCACTATTTGACTATGGAGCCCTGTGTCACTGGATCTGCTCCCTGGCCACCGAAAGAAACCAGAAGACCACTCCTCAGCTCCTGTGTCCTGGGAATTACAGGTGAGTTCCTCTGAGCAGAGAGGCTTGCCCACACTCCTGGGAGGCTAACTTTCTATTTCTATTTGGCTATGGAACCCTGGTGACCCAGGCAGTGGTCTCCCACCACAGATGGAAACTGGAAGGAAGGCTTTAGTTTTATTTGTAATATGCAAACAATATATAAAAAATTGTTGAGGATCCTAAAGTTGGCTCATCAGTTAAGAGCCTGCACTATTGAAGAAGACACAATAGGTTTTCAGCATTTATGTCAGGTGGCTCATTACTGCCTATCCTTAGTTCTGGGGATCTTCCATAGTGTCTTGGCTCCCCAGGCACCTGTACTCACATACACATAACCACGCTAAGACACACATATAGAAACACTAAGGCAAGCATATGTACACAAACATATACCCACACTAAGATGCCAATACATGTAACCACACTTACACTAGGACAAACATATGTACTCATGCACATACCTACACTTGGATACAGATATACATACCTACACCAAAACACACATACACACACTAAGACAGTCATACACATACATACACATACACCCACACTAAGGCACACGTGCATACTCATGCATGTACATATACCCAAACATAGACAAACATACATACACCCATACTCATACACACATACTAGGACATATACTTACCCAACCTAAGACACATACAGAGACACACATTAAGAAACACATACACCTATACCTACCCACACTAAGGTAGACACCCATACACATAAACATACCCATGCTAAGACACAAATATATATACATACACATACTAAGACGCACATATATACACATAAAAGCAATTTTAAAAACAAACCTTAAAACACTCAATTGAGGAAAATGTGCTAAATTATTAAAGGCTGCACTGGGTTGCCTCATTCATCCTTAATTTGAAGGGATGTGTCTAGACTCATCGCAGCCTGCTATGTCATATTTGGTTATCCCTGGGAGGTCTGTCCTCTTCTTAAGGGAAATGGAGGAGGAGTGGACTGGGGGAGGGGGGGAGTGGGACCAGGAGGAGAGGAAGGAGGGGAAACTGCACTCTGGATAAAATATATGAAAGATTAAATAAACAAATTTAAAAACATTAAAGGTTATACATATCATGGGACAGTGGCAGTTAGTGCAATGTTTTCCCCTACCCTTGATATTTCTCTTTAATTTTCAAATGTTAAAATGACCACATGGATTTTATAACTCACTCCACCATTTAAAGGTTTGTATACCTCTCTGCAAGCCATGTATGGAAGTAGTCTTGGAAGCCTTTTTTTTAGTGTCAGTACCAGGGAATGAACCCAGGACTTCACATATGACAGGTTCTAACATGTCCAGCACATCTTAGAAGCAGACTGGATAACAATCCACATGACCCATGAGCAAGAAATTTCTCTCTATACCCACGCTTCTATAGTTGGGGTAATGTATGACTAGGCGAGAGGCTGACGACTTAGAGTGCTCTCTGACTTCAGTGATGTGAACAGATACGTATAGTCTTCTCCCACTTTGTATCAAGTGTATTAAGGAAAAAATATCTAAAGTCATGGTTTGCAATTTTTTTCAGGTTTCACCTTAGTTAAAGGATTATGAACATATTCAGGGCATGAAGTCTGTTTTGAGGAATGCTAGAGCCACAAAACATGTTGAACATGTTTACTATGTGTATCTTGGCTTGATGTTTTCCTCATTTAAAAATCTTACTTTCACACGATGAGATCTCTAAAACTAGTTTAGCTGTGTCCATGTGCCTTACTTCTCTTCCATCTTGTAAACCAATCGAACCAGTCAAAAGGCACTTATAAAACCCGAGGAACACAGGACGTTATACTAGGAACTATAGGTCTGAGTGCTTTGAGCAAAGATCTTAAGCCTCAGTTTAATACTAACTTGAAATATATTTTAGGATCTCAAACAAATGATCTCAGTGGAAAAATGAGTTTATATTTTCAATGTGGCTTATAAACTACACAATGATAGATAGTATTTAGCATTTTTTCCTTTTCTTGACTAAGTAGGCGGCTCTAGGGTATCCAAGAAGTGATGAAGAAAGAAGGGTTGAGCTAAATCCACGAAAATAAACAAAAGATTTATAGTGAGGTGTTTCTAACAACACAGTACAAATCCATCTGTGACACTGAACATTGCAAAGACAGCTACTTAGGAGGTTAGAAAACACTGAAATCTTAGGTAAGCAGATATCAGGTCTTTTTAACATAATATATACATACACAGACACACACAGACACACATGTATATATACATATAAAATAATACACATATACACATCCATATGTATACATACACATACATACATACATACATACATACATACATACATACATACATAGTGATTCAATTTACAACAGCACTATACTGCTTCAGGTATTTTATTCTCAATATTTAAAAAAACCCTACAAAAATAGTTCAAGACTAAAACTATTGGATAAAAGTTCTTGTCCCAGTAGGGGGGACCAATTAATTAAAAGAAATTCAGTAAAATATGTAGCTGATTAGGAAACGCTAGGTGTGAGGGGAGCGGTAAGGTAGATTCTAGAGCGAAGTTTGCACTGTGGCTGTACACACAGAGGTGTGAACGCTTGCGAGGTGCTGATTACAAGCCTCAAGCTACCAGCAGTATGCACTGATTTCCTGTTGTCACTCCAAACAGCAACCACTATTACTGTGTGTGGACTATCCTGTGGACAGACTCCCTCTACTCTGGACCTTGCAGAGCTTTCATTAGGATGTGGATAGGCATGAGTTCTCATCTGGAGGCTCTGGGGAATTCGTTGCCCATATTACTCAGCCCCTTGGCCATTGCTTGTTTGCATCTGTAGGACTGATGCTTGTCCTTGCTTTATTGCATTGATGGCTGTCAGCAGATCTTCTCAATTCTCAGAGTCCAATCCTGCAATATCATTATTGTGTTTGTATCAGGGACATGTTTCACACAGGCCTCAGTAAATAGCTATGATGATACTAAAGCAGAGTCAGGCCAAGGACACATTCCTTTAGTAGTGACCTTGTCTTGGGGACTCTCTAAGAACTTTGTGGAGCCTTCCTCCCTTAGACACCTCAATACAATGCAACAAATTGTTGTTGCAACCAATCTTTCTTCCCCTTTCTTTTCTCTGGTCAGCATTGCATCAGAGAAATGTCCCCCAAACAGTCTAAAAGTAATCCTGTCTTGATGACCACTTAAACAAGCAGAAGTGGACTTTGTATCAGACAAAGGGATTGCACACTGATACTGGCTCAGCTACCACCCAGAGCAAGTGGAAAGTACAGAATACTCATATTTAAATATGTCACACAACTATGTCTTGATGGGAATGGGAATTAGAATATATATTATGTATGTGATTGATATATATATATATATATATATATATATATATATATATATATACACACACACACACATATGTGTGTGTGTGTGTGTGTGTATACCTATAAATATATATTGTACACACACAAACACATGCCCTTGGTCCTGTGAAGGTTCAATGTGGGAGGCAGGAGTGGGTAGGTGGGTGGGGGAGCACCCTTGTAGAAGCAGGGGGAGGGGGATTGGATGGGGGTTTCTGGAGGGGAAACCAGGAAAGGGGAAAACATTTGAAATGTTATCAATAAAAAAAGTAAAAGTGAGAAAAAAGACAATTTATGAGGAACTTTTTTGATTCATGATTGATGTGGGAGGGCTCTGCCCACTATCAGCAGTGTCAGTCTTAGGCAGGTGGTTCTGGATCATATAAGAAAGCAAGCTGAGCAAGCCATGGAGAACAAGCCAGTAAGTAGCTCATGTTCTTTGCCTCAGTTCCTGCCTCCAGGTTCCTGCCTTGTGTTTCTACCCTGACTTCTCATGATGGTAGACTGTAGTCTGTAAGCTGAACTTTCCTGCCCAAGTTACTTTGGGTCAGTGTTTTATCACAGCAACAGAAAGCAACTAGGACAGTATGTCTAGGCAATACAGCAGAGAGAGAGAGAGAGAGAGAGAGAGAGAGAGAGAGAGAGAGAGAGAGAGAGGAGAGAGAGAGAGAAAGAGAGAGAGAGAGTCCCAGGGTCAAGTGCCATTCAGAACAGCATAAATTGAATGTATAGACAAATATTGACAATTTGCTTATAGTGTGTTTAATTTTGTGACAAAATGAAACTGTTTGCTTAAGTGACTATATCCTTCTGTAGCTCCCCAGTAAGAAATGATGGTTCTTGTCACTCTATTACCTGATGGGACTTGTTACTGCCCATCTTCTGGATTCCTGCTCTATGACATATGTAAATTGTAGTGAGCTATCTGGTCAGATATGTTACCACTTTTTTTTGGTCAAGACATTTTATTTAATATTCTTATTGTGACTTAATCTATTATATATTTTAGATATCATATCTTATTATATTTTTGATTTATAAATATTTATGACCAGTCAGAAGGCAGGACAGAAGATTTGAAATTTAATAAATTCCAGCTTCTCAATCATTTCATGGATCATGATAAATATATCTAAAGACATACTATCATATAAAATCTCTTTAGATGTTCTATCCTGTTAACTTCTAAGATTTTATCCTTTTGTACATCAGATTTAATTCTACCATCCATTTCAAATTAGCTTTGTGAAGAAGGCAGTACCTATCCCCAGACTTTTTTCCTGTTTTGCACATAATGTCTAGCTGTTCTAACACCATTTGTAGAAAAGCTTCTTTGTGTGTTCTATGAAGAAAAATATCTTTGTGTCTTTGTTGAAGATCAGGTGACCATGTCCTTCATACAAGGTTTGTTTGAGAGTTCTCTGTTCTATTGATCTATCTGTCAAGCCCTACTTTTGTTTTCATTGTTATTGCTTCACATTACATCTGAGACTTTTCCTTCCCCTGTCTCTTTTCCTCCCTCTGCCTCTTCCTTTTTCCTCTCTTGACCTGATAGGACTTCATGTAGCCCTTACTGGCCTCAAGCTTTCTATGTAGCAAATGAACTTTTTAATCTTCTTGAACTCCTGACCCTTGTGAAGGCTGGGATTGGGATATGTAAAAATGTACCCACTTTATGTAGTGCTAGGAAATGAACCCAAGACATTGTACATGCTAAGAAACTAATATATTGGCTACATCCTCATCACCTTCATAAGAGTCTCATATATTTACTCATGTAAAACATATTGACGGATTGATACCTAAGTTACAGGGGTGCTAAATGAAAAAAAAAAGGCATTATATTTCTCATGTCGGATTCCACTTATTACTTATTTATTCTTAGAATAATGAAGAATGAAGTCATCCTTATTTAATAATGTACTAAGTAAATACTTCCTATAAATGCCTATAAGCTCCAGGAAGTTTTTTGTTGTTAATTCTTTCATATGTTCTATGTGAATTATGATGTCAACTGTGAATGTTAAAGGGTATTAATTTTTCTAATCACTATACCTCTTATCTTCTTTCCTTATATTTTGTATTGTCTTGAACTCTCAGTTGTCCCCAACTTAATATATACAGCTTTCTAAGACATGAGAAAAACTAGATTGAGACCATGGTCTTAGCTGTGTCTTACACTGCTCAAAACTCAAATATCTCCAACAAGAATTATACTTCCTAAAGGCAATAGGGAACATGGCTTAATAGCTCACCTTTTGTCATAAAAAAGCTGTCTTGGCATGGGATACAGATCCATGGCCTTACATAAAATTTATTTCCATGAAATATATATAGCCAATTTTTATTTGTTATTTCTGGCTCTTCTCTGTTTTAAGGAAGCACACAGAGTTCTTGCTACTTTGAATTGGAATTGCCAATATATTGGATTGATGTATTCTGTCAGATTTTAAAGCAATAAATCCTCTTGTCAACTATATTATGGCAGGAATCATGAATATTTGCATAGCCCTGGAGAGTGAAGGTGAGTATAAAAACAACTTTGAATTCCTATGGGAAGAGAGAAGGCATGTTGGTAAGAGCAATGCCATTCTGAAAAGTGGCAGCACTAGTCAATTTATCCCAACCAGTTCTCTAACACAGTGATAATTCAGTCTATAGAAACATGGAAGTCATTCAGCACTTCATTTATGAGCTGAACCCCAAAGGTATCTGTACAAAATTAGTCTGGAACAATACTAAGCAAAGTTTTATATAATTATCCCTTTAAAAGTAAAATCTGTACTATTTGAAGGAAATGGCAGAGGCATTTTCTGAGTATTTTATCAGCATTGCCAATAATAATCCTGAAAGACATATCAAATTCCATAATCCTGAACACTGAAATACCAAGAAATCAAAATCTTTTAAGTCTAAAATCCTCCAAACTCAACATAGAAAGATGAAAAGCTGGAGTGTTGAACTTCTGAAAGTTGAAATCTTGACAATGTCTCTTTCCAAGTGGAAGAGTGTGGGCTGAGACTATGCCAGAGGTCAAAAGTCAAATAGTAGAGTATGTATTGTCCATATAGAGCAGCTATGCAAAACCTCAGTTTTAACATTTTGTCATGGTTTTTTGAGTTGACTGATTAAATTCCAGGCAATTCTTATGAGTTAAAGTGAAATAAGAACACACATTCCTGAAAAAGGCCAGGCAAGTGTTTGACTGGTGAGCAAGTAATCATGGACATGTGCGGTTACACAGTTTTAAATGCAGTGGTATTGATGTTCAGTCAACAGTGTCTTTTCCACCAAATTTGTCGTCTATGTGAAGGTGTGAAGAATGGTTCCATGCATACTGAAAACAGCAAAGGAAAGGGACAGGAGAGGAAATATTTCATAGAAAATCATGTTATTAGCATATATTAAATCACAGAAGAATTTCAAAAGAGCATGCCAAGTAGAAATGAATGGGAACCTTACACTTCAGAATGTGTCATGACCTAAATAAGTAAGCAAATGAATGAATAAACAAGCCAACAGATCAGCATTATTTATACTAATGCAAGATTGCAGAATATAGTTAACAATTGATATGCATAACTTTCAACAGGAAGACATACTTGAACCATCTATCCATGCCACATACATGGAGTATCAACAGAATTTTAAAAAATGCTTCCAAATCCAGCTTGATGAAGGAATGAGTTTACTAGAATGGATACAGAAACATGAGTGACTTAAAGTCATGTATCACCAGGAAGTCCTCTACAGAAAAGGCAGCCATCCTCTGCAAGTTCCTACCTATGTCCATTGCTTACTGCATATAATCTCAAGAAGAGGGATCTTGAAGGGTCTGGGAGGATTATGAGTATCTCCCCTCCCTCCATGATAGAATGTCAAGAGGCCAGTCTTGTGTGGGTCAAACCTTAAATCAAAAGAATTTTTTTTATATAAGTTGTACATCTCAGGTATTTTGTCATGGCAATGGAAAGCTGATTCATGTGGCTGTTAATAGGCAAACATTCTGTTGTGAAGTCTTCCTTTTTCCCATCCATGTTGACAATGAACTACCATGTAGTCCTCGGAGCCCCGCCCCCCTGTTCATTATCATTGACAACATCCTCAACTGTTGACCTTCCATCATTGTTACATTTCAACCCTTCACACCCATCCCTTACACCCAACTCTCAAATCTCTCTTTTGGTTGTCCATCTCTGTCACTTCTTTGCTTCTAGTAAATCTTCCCAACCTTTCAGAGGACCACCTTTTTCTGTTTTCATTACTTCTATACTCAACTAGCTTGAAGAGTCACATGGAACTAATCCTGATCTTTTCAGTGTTGATCTTCCCATTTGGTGACTCTACTTCCCTATAAGCTGTATATGGTTCCTACCACCTACTTTCTGTTCTGCTCCTTAGGTTTCTCATCCTTATCAAAAAGAGATCATGAACCTACACGGATTGGACATCTTCAGTGATGTGGCACTGGGTAATTTTATATTTGTATAAATTAATTGATTACATGTATAAGGATGCACTGGTGTACATTCCTGTCACCTGCTGACTGCCATTACTCCTGTGGATAATGAAAACCAGCAGTGCAGCATGAACTTGACATCTTGTAGCCCCATTGTATGAAACATATCAGACAATGCCTGGCATCTGCTCCATCTTCAGTCTGCTGCTGTTTTTGTAAAATGTACTTTGTATTCTGCCTTGGTCTTCCCCTCTGTCACTCACTTGATGTTCTGCTGAACCACATCAACCCAAATGTGGCTGACAATGAATGTATAATCAACAGTGAAATTCTGGTTGATGAGCAAAGGACAAGGATCGTGTAGCTCTTCAAAGGGTAAGCTTTGGATTTCTTGAGGCAGCCTCAAGAAAATTACATAATTAAGATCCTTTGGATGTCAAAAAGCAAAAATCTTCAACTCAAAGTGTTTTTAAATGAGAAAGATCAGCTCACCTAATTGGTGAGCTGGCTTCAGGAGTGATAATTGGTTCAACCACAATTTAAAGACTCTTGGCTTTCTCCTATTTTTTCTCCTGTGCCCACTCCTCACATTAGCTTTTCTCTCTTTCTTTTGAACTGTAAAAGGACAGGAACAGTTACAGGGAGCTGGAGATGAGGGAATGCCTAGTTGCTCATAGTTCCAAGGGTTGGTCCTAACTGATTCTGGGCATCTGTGTATCAGCACCATAGTGCAGGTCCTGCTTCTGATCTTGGGAGCTAACTTTTCAACACTTCTATGTCCTTTGTTGTTGCACAGAAATTAATTTTGCTGGACTCATGGAGTCACGCAATACAACATGGGGCTATTTAAGAGCAGCATGCAGCTGTCCAGACTTAAGACCATTGTATATATTTCTGTTGTATCTCAAGAGTCATGTGCTGAGATGCATACTATAGTCACTTTTCTCCAACTATTTGATATTTCCTTAAGCTTTGCTTTGGAAGAGCAGCAGGATCCACTTTACTATAACTTGCATTTTTTTCTGGAAGAAAATCTGTTTTTAATTATTTATTTATTTTTATCTTATTTTTTATTAATCATTTTATTTATTTACATTCAAATGATATCCCCCTTCACAGTTACCCCTCCATAGACCCCCATACCGTCCCCCTCTTCCCTCCTCCCCTTTGCCTCTACGAGGGTGCTCCTTCAAATGATATCCCCCTTCACAGTTACCCCTCCAGAGACCCTCAATACCATCCCCCTCTCCCTCCTCCCCTTTGCCTCTACGAGGGTGCTCTTCCACCCACTCACCTACTCCAGCCTCACCGCTCTAGCATCCACCTTCTCTGGGGCATCGAGCCTCCACAGGACCAAGGGCCTCCCCTCCCATTGATGCTAGACAAAGCCATCCTCTGCTACATATGCAGCTGGAGCCATGGGTCCCTCTATGTGTGTACTCTTTGATTGGTGGTTTGGTCCCTGGGAGCTCTGGGGGGTCTGGTTGGTTGATACTGTTGTTCTTCCTATAGGGTTGCAAGCCCCTTCAACTCCTTCAGTCCTTAACTCCTCCATTGGAGACCCCATGCTCAGTCCACCTTTGGCTGCAAGCATCCACCTCTGTATTTGTCAGGCTCTGGCAGAGCCTCTCAGGAGACAGTTGTATCAGGCTCCTGTCAGCAAGTGCTTCTTGGCATCAGCAATAGTGTGCAGGTTTGGTGTCAGCAGGTGGAATGGATCCCTAGGTGGAACATTCTCTGGATGGCCTTTCCTTCAGTCTCTGTTCCATTGTTTTTGTCCCTGTGTTTCTTTTGGACAGAAACACTTCTGGGTTAAAATTTTTGAGATGTGTGGGTGGCCCCATCCCTCAACTGAGGGCCATGCCTATCCAATGGAGGTACTCTCTACAGATTCTTTGTCCCCTTTGTTGGGTATTTCAGCTAAAGTCATAGCTGTTGAGTCCTGGGAGCTTCTTGCTTTCCTGGAGTCTGGGACTTTCTAGTAGCTACCCGCAGTTGCCCATCCCCCACTGATACCTGTTTCTATTCAAATTTCTGATCCTAAGTACTTCTCTCCTGTCCTTTCTAATACCTTATCCTTGCACCCCCTTTTTTTTTTCACTCCCTCTCCTCTCTCACTACCAGATTCCTCCCTCCCTCTACCTTCTGTGATTATTTTGTTCCCCATTCTGTGTAGGATTGAAGTATCTACACGTTGGTCTTCCTTCTTCTTAAGCTCCATGTGGTTTATGGGTTGTATTGTGGGTATTCTGAACTTTTGAGCTAATATCCACTTATCATTGAATACATACCATGTGTATTCTTTTGTGTCTGGGTTACTTCACTCAGGATGATACTTTCTGGTTTCATCCATTTGCCTGTGAATTTCATGAATTCATTGTTTTTAATAGCTGAGTAGTACTCCATTATATAAATGTACCACATTTTCTGTATCCATTGTTCTGCTGAGAGACATCTAGGTTGTTTCCAGCTTCTGGCTATTATAAATAAGGCTGTTATAAACATAGTAGAGCATGTGTCCTTGTTATATGTTGTAGCCCAGCAGTGGTATAACTGGATTGTCAGGTACAACTATTTTCAATTTTATGAGTATCTGCCAAACTGATTTCCAGAGTGGTTGTACCAGCTTGCAATCCCACCAACAATGGAGGAGTGTTCCTCTTTCTCCACATCCTTGCCAGCATCTGCTGTCACCTGAGTTTTTAATCTTAGCCATTCTGATTGGTGTGAGGTGGAATCTCAGGGTCGTTTTGATTTGCATTTCCCTGATAACTGAAGATGTTGAACATTTCTTTAAGTGCTTCTAAGTCATTTGAGATTCCTCAGTTGCAAATTCTTTGTTTAGCTTTGTACCCCATTTTTAAATAGGGTTATTTGGTTATCTGGAGACTAACTACTTGAGTTCCTTGTATATTTTGGATATTAGCCCTCTATCAGATGTAGGGTAGATAAAGATCTTTCCCAATCTTTGGTTTGCCATTTTGTCTTATTGACAGTATCCTTTGACTTACAGAAACTTTTCAATTTTATGAGGTCCCATTTGTCAATAGTTGATCTTAGAGCAGAGCCATTGGTGTTCTGTTTAGGAAAATTTCCCTTGTGCCAATTTGTTTAAGGCTCTTTCCCACTTTCTCTTCTACTAGAGTCAGCATACCTGGTTGTATGTGATCAGGTCCTTATCCACTTGGACTTGAGCTTTGTTCGAGGAGATAAGAATAGATCACTTTGCATTCTTCTACATGCCCACCACAAATTGAACATGCACCATTTGTTGAAAAGGCTGTCCTTTTCCACTGTATAGTTTTGGCTTCTTTGTCAAAGATCATGTGACTGTAGGTGTGTGGATTTATTTCTGGGTCTTCAATTCTATTCCATTATCTATCTGCCTGCCTCTGTACCAATACCATTTGGTTTTTATCACTATTGCTCTGTAGTACAGCTTTAGGTCAGGGATGGTGATTCCTCCAGAAGTTCTTTCAGTGTTGGAATGGTTTTTGCTATCATGGGATTTTTTTGGTTTTCCAGATAAATTTGAGAATTGCTCTTTCTATTTCCATGAAGAATTGAGTTGGAATTTTGATGGGGATTTCATTGAATTTGAAGATTGCTTTTGGTAAGATGGCCATTTTTACTATGTCAATCCTGCCAATCCATGAGCATGGGAGATCTTTCCATCTTCTGAGGTCCTCTTTGATTTCTTTCTTCAGAGACTTGAAGTTCTTGTCATACAGATCTTTCACTTGCTTGGTTAGAGTCACATCAAGACATTTTATATTATTTGTGACTATTGTGAGCAATGTTCTTCCTCTAATTTCTTTTTCAGACTATTTATTCTTTGAGTAGAGGAAGGCTACTGATTTGTTTGAGTTAATTTTATATCCGGCCACTTTGTTGAAGTTGTTTATCAGCTGTAGGAGTTCTCTGATGGAATATTTGAGGTCACTTATGTATACTTTCATATCATCTGCAAATAGTGATATCTTGACTTCCTCCTTTCCAGTTTGTATCCCTTTGACCTTCTTTTGTTGCCTAATTGCTCTGGCTAGAACTTCAAGTTCTATCACATAGTGTGCTCTCCCCCCTTATTACTGCTTTGAATATTTTTCCTTTTTAATTGTTTATATTTTCTTTGTTTTAAAGGTTTGTTTACACAAGGAAGCACTAAGCACTAGAGCTGGTAAAAATAGGCAAGATTATAGGCAAGCCCCATGTGTGCCAAGGGTGTTCCCTAGGGACCCTCATCTAAGGGAATCAGCAGAGGACTGGAGTACTTTGGAACCTTTTATCTTTTACCACTTGTTTTAAGCAATGTGATTATGTATTTTATAATGGTATGGTTTCATTCAATACTTAATTTGTCAGTATGTTCTTCTAAAATGACTAATATTTTATGTCATTCATTTAATAAAATATATATCACGTAAGGTCAGAGGTGACTCCGTGGGAGCACTTGCCCAGTCTGCTCAAGACCCTGATAAGTCTGCAGCAGTGGGGATAAACAGAGCCTCCAACATTTTATTGTTTCCTGCCTAGAAGTTCATTGTGTAAGTTTTGTACTAAGAGAAGAGGGAAGACCATTCACACTGAGTCAAAGAAAGCCTCTAAGGACCTTGAATTCTTATGCATGCATTTGTCACCTCATTTTTTTTTTCCCTCGGGATAGTCCAAATTGACTGAGAGTGCAAATTACTTCCTCTGACCTTCTCAAACAGTTATGTGCATATACATTTTATAATTACCAACATATTGCAGAAATAGAAAGCCTCTCCCATGTGTTTTGAAAGACATCTTACAAGTAGAGAAGTGAACTTAAAAAACCCTCATTATCAGTTTACATTTTCAGTAACTCTTAAGGACCCAGTGAGTGACTGTGATCAATTGTAGCAGTAGAGTGAATTAAATGCAGAGATACAGAGTGCTTCATACATTTGTGTTTATGGCTTTGTAGTATTAGCCATTGATTCTGTTTTTAAAAACTGAAGGACCCCACTGAAAGACAATTAGAACATAAATTAAGTAAGTAAAAACATAAGATACAAATTAACATTCAAAAATCAGTAACATTGAAAACATTAATAGCGAGACTCTGAGGAGATACAGTGAATGGAGTTCTGCTCAGAAAAGCTACCCAAAGAAAAGGTTAAAATGCCCAGAAATAAATTTAACCAAGGAAGCAGAAGGCATCTACAATAAAAGTTACAAAATGCTTTGAAAGAAATCAATAAAGAAATTAACAACAAAATGGAAAGACCATCTATTTAGATAGAAAATAATTAATTGCTCAAAATGTCCACTTCTCTTTGTCATGATCTCTTTGTTTTCTTATTTTATGAATCCCATACAACTAAAAAACCAGTAACTGAAGCTGGTACATGCTTTCAGAGTCTGAAAATATTAGGGACAATTCAATAAAAATATAAATGTTTGCTGTTGGAGGAAACAGTCTAGAACCCAATGAGCTATGACTATAGTGAACCCTTCACAGCAAGGAAAGGAACCATTAAGCTGTGATTTAGAGTGTGTTCACATTAAAATTCATGGATGACTAACATAGGAACATAAAATACATGGATATTTAAAACAAATTCTTTAACATAAGTGTATGATTTCTAAAGGTCTCTAAGGTGCAGACACAATCACTATTAATAAAGAAAACGATGAACTTAATACATCTTAAAATATTTCCCCAAAGGTCAGTTTTCTTTAAATATTAGCATCTTGGGTTGGAGAGAGAGGAATGGTATGGCTGGTGAAAATACTTAATCCCAGTACTGGGAAGGCAAAAACATGTGGGTCCTTAGGGCTTGTCTGTGCATGTTCAGCAAGTTCCATGCCTATGAGAGACTACCAAAAATCAAGGTTGATATCAGGCTCCTGAGAAACCATCCCCAGTGCTGTCGGCCAGTTTCCACATACATTCACTTGTCCATACACAAACAACTTTGTTTCATACACTTTTATATCTAATATTTACACATACACATTATGCCTATTTCATACCCTTTAGCATATTAGTATTAAATGTACACACAATATTCCTGTATCATGTACTTTTGTATGACATTAGAGTTGTGTAGGGAATTATATTTACCATGACAAAGGAAGCATGCATTGGCAAATGTTCACAAAAAGAAACCTCTCTGTGACATGCACATTTGAATTCAGGAAAATTTATTTTAATATTTTAATTAGTCTAAGAATTTATAGCCATTTGTCAAAACTATTATTACAGGCTTGACACAGAGTAATTATACTGTAGATAATTGGCACTATAAATATTTGTTCTATCTATCAACAATTTCTTCAGCCTTTAAAATAACTATAAAATGATACCAGTCTATAGTTAGGAACCGTTTTTTACACATGAGGAATAGATAAGTACTTCTCATTATATATAGTGTGTCTTTCAACTCTTCAGAAATGAGGTTAAACTCTCTCTGTGAGCACATAGGCCACTCCAGGCAGGGAAGCAGGTAGGTTAGCTGAAGACCATCACCTCTGCTTTTGCTCCTCCAAATCCAATCCCCCATTCACACCCTCAGCTTTCCAGAAGAACCCCTGCTGGAGCCTCCCTTCCCCCACCCCGTCCCCATCTCCAGTTGATCCCATAGGTCTTCCTGTCCTAACTTTCCTCTGCACTATTGTTCTAGTACAGCTCCAGACTCCATCAGACACTCTCTGGGAACCCACAGATCTTCATCTTTTCTTCCATTCCTCCAGGTCCAGTCCCCTAGCTCATCATGAGCTGTTCAGCAGAACTCCTGTGACACCCTGCCCACCCTCATCTCTGGTGGATCCCAGAGCTCTCTCCTCTGTCTTAGTCAGGGTTTCTATTCCTGCACAAACATCATGATCAAGAATCAAGTTGGGGAGGAAAGGGTTTATTGAGCTTACATTTCCATGCTGCTGTTCATCATGAAAGGAAGTCAGGACTGGAGTTCAAGCAGGGCAGGAAGCAGGAGCTGATGCAGAGGCCATGGAGGAATGCTGCTTACTGGCTTGCTTGCTTCTCCTGGCTTGCTCAGCCTGCTTTCTTATAGAGCCCAAGACTACCAGCCCACAGATGGTACCACCCACAAGGGGCCCTCCCCCCTTGATCACTAATTGAGAAAATGCCTTACCGCTGGATCTCATGGAGGCATTTTCTCAACTGAAGCTCCTTTCTCTGTGATAACTCCAGCTTGTGTCAAGTTGACACACAAAACTAGCCAGTACATCCTCCTAACCTACCTTCCCAGACTCACTGCTTATCCCACCCCACAATACCAGAAGGCCTTTCCTGAAAACGCACACAGCTCTCCTGTCAGGGAACCTCATAGGCTAATGGCAGATCTTCACCTCTCCCTCTGCTTCTCCACATTAAATCTCGAGTCACATCCCTAGCTCTGCAGCAGAATACTCCTGTAGCCTTTCTGCCTGCACTGCACCATCGACAATGGATCACACAGAGATCCCTCTTGGAAATTTCTTCCCGCTTCTCCTTACTTTGTCCCAGACTCCAACTCCAGTAGGCCACCCTTGTTGGACCCCATTTTGGTCCTGGTTTGGGCCTTGAGGACAAATCCGAGCCTGGCTCGAGTTTGTGCAGCCTTGTGGGAGACCCTAAGCCTGGCTGGAGTTTTGAGACCCATCTCAGTCATTTCTGTATCGGGGTGACTCAGCAAGACCTGTTTGGCCCTGTCTCTGCCCCAGCGTTTCTGATGTGAAGCTTTGCCATTGGCCCTGTCAGTTACCCCTTACCCTCTGTCACCCTTCTCCACCTCCTACATCATCTCTTCCCATACCTAAGTGCCTACCTCCTTTCCTTCTCTGTATAAGCAAGCACCTAGTTTAATAAAGTGAGTTCCTGCTTCAACAAGACTCCCGGCCTGGTGTGTTTCTTTTGGGACAATGACACTCGCCATCCTGCTCAGCCTAGGAAGGGCTGGATTGGGTTCTCTCTCCTCTTGCCTGGACCTGCCAGCAAGGAGCTGACCATCTTGGCCAGGGATGCAAGTGGGTAAACTGCAGGTCTCCTACTGTGGCCTTTCCTCCCTTTCTGTTCCCAAGGGACTAACTAAGCAGATTTTCATGGAACACCCTGTTTTCTTGCCTCTCATAAAGGTCATCTACTGTACAAGCCTGTCCCAATTCCTGTGTGTTAGATCACAATACCCCGACCCCAGTGGCCACATCTATCAGGACCCCAGAAGATTTTTCTACCAGGCAACACATATCCATCATGCCATCCTAAGATCAGAGGAAACAGAGACAAAGGAACAAAACACCCACACAACAAAGACACAACCAGATATCAGCACCTAGAATTACAATCTTCCTAATCTTAGATACCACCTAGATGCCAGTGTAAAAATACAATTAATAACAGCCATGGCTATATATCTTAACTCAACCTAGGACCCAAGCATAGCAGGTCCTGAATATTCTATCACAGCTAAAGCACAAGTAAAAGACCTTAAACAGCCTTTAAGTATGTAACAGAGGTTCATAAAGAGGAGATTAATACATTCCTTAAGGGAATATGTGAAAACAAAAACAATGGAAGAAATTGATAAAATATATCTCAATACTTGAAAATGAAGAAAAATCAATAAAGAGAATAATAACTGAGGGAAATCAGGAAATAAAAAATATAGGAACTTGAACAGGAACCACAGAGCCAAGCTTCACAATAGAATACAAGAGTTGGAAGAGAAAATCTCAGACATTGAAGATAGAAGAAATGAATACCATGGACAAAGCAACTGTTAAATCTAAAATCTACTGACACAAAACATCCAGGAAATCTGGGACATTAAAGATAAAGTCTAAAACATTTAGGAATAGATAAAGGAAAAGAAACCCAGATCAAAGGTGCAGAAAATATTTTCAACCAAATCATTGAAGATTTTTCTAACCTGAAGAAGAAGATTCCTATGAAGGTACAAGAAGCATACAGAACAGCAAATAGATTGGACCAGAAAAGGAAGTCCCCTCAGTATATAAAAATCAAAACACTAAACATATAGAACAAAGAACAAATATTAAAAATTACAAAGGTTAAAGAAAAAAACCCAAATAGCATATAAATGTAGACCTATTAGAATTTCACCTGAATTCTCAGTGGGGACCATAAAAGCTATCAGGGCTCAGACTGATGTGCTACAGACTCTAAGAGATCACAAGTGCCATTCATGACTACTATCTCAGTAAAATGTTCAATCATCATAGATAGAAAAGAAGATGTCCCATGATAAAATCCAAATTTAAGCAATATCTATCAACAAACCCAGCCCTACAGAAGGTACTACAAGGTAAACTCCAACCTAAAGAGGTTTATTACATCAAAGAAAACACAGGGAATAAATATGTCCAGATCAATACAGTTAAAAAAGAAACCTCTCTCTCTCTCTCTCTCTCTCTCTCTCTCTCTCTCTCTCTCTCTCTTTCTTTCTGTTTCTCTCTGTCTCTCTGTCTCTATCTCTGGCTCTGTCTGTCTCTCTCCCTCTCCTTCCCCCCCCCACACTCACACTCACATACACAGACATCATCACCACCACTACCAACAAAATAATAGGAACTGTCATTGGTTATTGGTATTGCTCAACATCAACAGTCTCAATTAATTCTTCAATAAAAAGACAGACAAATAGAGTGGATGTGAAAATAGGATCCATTCTTCTACTGTATTCTAGAAATACATCTTAGCATCAAGGTTAGACACCGCTTCATGATAAAGGATTGAAAAAAGTTATTCAAAGAAAATGGACCTAAGAAACAAATTGTTATAGTCATTTTAATATATAACAAATAGACTTCAAACAAAACTAATCAGAAGAGATAGTGATAGACACTGAATGCTCATCAAAGGGAGACTCTGCCAAGAGAACACTGCAATTCCTAACATTTATGCCCAAAACAAAACAGTACCCAAGTTTGTAAAAACAAACAAATAAACAAAAACAAACAAACAGCAATAAAGGAACACTACTCCATCTTAAATTAAATATTGACCCTTACACACTGATAGTGGGAGACTTAAATATCCTACTCTTGTAAATAGATACACATCTTTCAGCAAAAAATCTTGACTCTAATTAAAGTTATAAACCAAATAGACCTAACAGGTATTTACAGAAAATTTCAACCATTCACAAAAGAATATTCCTTCTTCTCAGCACCTCATGAAACTTTCTTTAAAATCAACCACATACTCAGAAACAAAGCAAGTCCCAACAGATACACAAAAATGGAAATAACGTCTTGCATCATATCTGATCACCATGTATTAAAAGTGGAAATCAATAAAAACAGAAACAACAGGAAGCTTACAAAATCATGGAAACCGAATAACCTTCCACTGAATTAAAAATGAGTCAAGACAGAAATTAAGAAAGAAATGAAAGACTTTCTAGAATTGCTAACAAGGTAGCATGCATGGGACTGACCTAGGCTCTCTGCACATATCTTACAGTTGTGTAGCTTGATCTTCCTGTGGGACTTCTAACAGTGGGAGCTGGAACTGTCTCCAACTCTGTTGCCTGCTTTTGAGACCCTTCTCACCTACTGGGTTACCTTGGCTAGCCTTAATAAAAGAGGAAGTATCTAGTCTTACTGAAGCTTAATATGCCATGGCTTGTTGATATCTATTGAGGCATGCCCTTTTCTGAAAAGAATTGGAGGAGGAGTGGATGGGGTGAGGGAAAGGGAGGTAGGGGTAAGAATGGTGGAGAAGGGAGACTGGGAGAAGAGGAGGGAGGGGAAACTGCAGCCAGGATGTAAAATAAATAAAAAATTTTAAAAGGACAGATTTAAACAAATCTATAACCCCTAGTGGAACAGAAGCATATGAGGCAGAAGAATCATATCGATGGCCATCAGGGAGAAAGGAGAGGACTTTGGGCCTGAGGGTGCTAGAGGCCCCAGTAAAGGGGAATGTCAAGGTGGGAATATGGGAATGGGTGGGTGGGTAGGTGGGAGGAGGAATTCCCTCACAGAGGCGGGGAGGGAGAGGGGATACGGGGTTTCCAAAGAGGAGACCCAGAAAAGGGGAAACATCGGAAATGTAAATAAAGTA
>CM052702.1:34015639-34033275 GCA_028551405.1 Uromys caudimaculatus | reverse complement strand
TGGTAATATGAGATTATAGCAATTAAGAAACTATCTGGTATGAGAACAACGTTGTGTTTGGTCAATGAAGCAGGGCAAACATCTCAGACAGGTTTCACTAGGCATGTAAGTTGGGTAACTAATATTTTAGACACACATAGAAAGGGGTCTACACTCACACTGATGCCGTAAGTGGTTATGCTGAGGGAAACAAAGTGTGGCTTGGTTCCATTTCTCCAACACAAAGATAAATCACTGACAGAACAAAGGCAAAGTATAAAAGGAAAAAGTAAACTTTTAGAGGAAAATATCAAAAAGCACTCATGGTATCAAGTTAGGAAAAGAATTTCTGAAATTATAGAAATGAAAATAAGCCATAAAGGGAAAGATGAATAACTTCAGTTTCATCAGAATCAATGGTTTTATGTGTCTAAACATAGCATAAAGAACATGAAAGGTCAAGACATATACTACCAAACGATATTTAAAACACATGAGTCAGCAAAAGCATGGAAAGACATCACATAAGAGAAAATACAAATAGCCAATAAACACATAAAAGATATTCAACTTCGTTAGGAATCAAAGGAACATGTGTTAAGATAAAAAAAATTTTTCATCAACATACAAAATTAAACTGTTATGGTTAATCTTCATTAGTGTGATTGCATCAAAGGATCACTGGAAGACTTGTAAGGTCTGCCTTCTCTGCATGTATGTGACACAGTTTATACAGAGATAGTCACAGTGTACAATGCCCTGACCAAGCCAAAAGTTTGACGCACTGATGGATTTAGATTCTAAGCAGTTTATGAGAATTTGGCGGGACCGTGGGGATGGAGCCAGTGGGGGAAGTGGTTGCTAACCATGTGCCTTTGAGCAAGTATCTTGGTCCAGGCCTCTTGTTATTGCTCTTGTCTGCTTCCTGGCTTCCATGAAGCAAACAATGTACTTCTGCCAGGGTGGTCTACCATCCCAAGGCCCAGACACAATGCAGCCGCTGGCCACAGACTAACTTCTTACTTTGTGAGCCAAAGTACATCCTTCCTCTTAAATTGCTGCTCCCAGATGCTTGTCAGGGTGAGGGAATTGTGACTAATACAGTCTGGCAAACCAAATGCCAGTGAGTGTATTTGCTGTAGGGTTGTTCTAACAACATACCTTAGATTGTAAGATACTCATTATCTGTAGTTCTGGATGCCATAAAGACAAAGTTAATGTTGAGGTGTGAATATGAACTATTTCCCTGCAGGCTCATATTTGTATGCTTGGGTACCAATTGGTGGTGCTATTTAGGAAGGTTCTGGAACTTTTAGGAGGTGTGGCCCACTGGCAGAAGTATTTCAATACAGGCTGGCCTTTGAAGATTATATCAGGTTGGGGCTTCTCTTACACTCTCTGATTACTGGTCTGCAATGCTAGGAGAAATCTTTGCCACACACTCTGGTCTCTGTAAACTTGTCTGCTCCCTACACCCTCCCTGACACAATGGACTGAAACTGTCTGAAATCATGAGCTAAAATAGATTTATTCCTCTGTGAAATCATTTCTCTCAGCTGTTGGGATTCCAGCCCTATAGGAAGTAGCTATTACAGTCATGCTGCTAATAAGGTTGTTTCCCAGCGAGCCCTCTCTACCTGACCTGCATGGGTCCACCCTTCCACCATCTTCACAAGGTCTATCCTTTCTGGACATGTGTAGTGAAGTCTCCGGTCTCTCTTTTTTTCCCTGTATAGAGTCAATCCTATTGCATTGCAACCACATCCTCATGATACCATTTAGCCATAATTCAGTCCTTTCGAGAGCCTACCTTTAAAAGCAGTAACATTGGAAGGGTTCATATTTGACTGTATAAGTTTTGAGGTACACAAACAAGTCCATAACAATGACAATATGAAGCAGCAAGAACTCACACTCTTGGTGGTGAGGTGTGTGCAGAAAATTGTTTCTATTATTTTAGAGAACATTTTGACAGCACACAGAAAATTGAAACTGTGTGTTCCCTGTGGCTTAGCAGTTTCATTCTCAGGATGAGAATTTCACAGGGTAGTCAGATTTCAAATAAAGATATGAATATCTTAGGTTAAACTAAAATTTTAGTTTAAATATGCCTCAGATATATCATGGGACATACTTATTAAAATATTTCCTTTTAATTAAGTGACCTATATTTTATGTGGTTACCCTAGGTACTCAAGAAGGACATAGAAAATGTCTATGACCATAGATGCATTGTTTATAACACAAAAACAACCATAATACTGGGAATATTCACACTTTGACCAAGCACATGCTGCAGAAATACATGATGGGTAACTGGGAAGTAAACCATTTTGATATCCTAGATGGATATCAACAGGGTAATATTAAGAAGGAAAAAAAATGACAGAAGAAATTACACAAAGAGTGATTACATGGTTGTAACTTCAAAATGATGTAAACAGAAACAACTCATTGTTGAAAATTTGTGGAAATGCCAGAAAACCACGCAGCCAAACAAAAGGAAGATGAATAAAAGGTCAGAGCTGTGTTTGCTCCTGGGAAGAGGAAGGAGAAGCGCTGTACCACACACAAGCAGGCTTCACAAGGAAGGAGAAGCACTGTACAGACACACAAGCGAGCTTTACAATAAGGCTGATGTTTTACCTCTACTGAAAACATAACATTGTTTTGTTTTTATAATTTTAAATATATGTGTGTATTTCAGAATGTTTGAAACTACTTTAATCATATCCTGTTTGATAAAAGCTTAAGGGAAACCTCCGTTGACTGCAGGTCTTACTCAGTATTTCTGAGCTATGACATTGCAGACCATTTGCAAGGGCCCATCCTATTTCTCCACAAACAGTAATCTTGACTTGGCACTTGGCATTGCATATTTATTGCTCCTGTTGTTTGCACTATCACCCTGGTTGGAATGAAGAAAGTCCTGAGGGGGTGCGTACTCTGTGACAATCTTGTGTCCTGGAGAGGTAGTGTCACACACAGGCTTGATAAATTGTGAACCAGGTCTTAAACCTTGGTCTGATTTCAAATTCTGGGTCCTTTCCTACATAGCTCCCATGTGACACTTCCCATTCTAGGGAACAGACTGTTCCGGTCTCCTTGTTCCTTACGTTGAGTTTTTATATCCACAGTCATTAAATGTACTATACTGTGAAGAGATAATAAAAATAGCAGTGGAATAGGAAACATTGGAGTGCATTATACATAATGAGGATAATTACTGTTTTGCAATGATTTTTGTTTCCATTTCATGTGTCTTTGAAGATAATGTAAAATATAATTTTACTATGGTTGCAGTCAAAAAATATAAAAGCTTCTACATAGATAACTCCTTTTTTAACTTCCTAATTGGACTTTTTATAATTTCCTCACTTTTTTTTTTAACTTTTAACATGATTAAGAATGGTGGTAAAGGCAACAGAAAAATAATGGATGTCTTTCAGTTGTGTTACCAATAATTCAAATTGTTACAGTTTTCCTGTTTACCCTGTTGAATGGCAGTACAGCTCAGAACACAAAACATGCATCACTCCTGACGTGTTAGGGTTTACTCTTGCTGGAATAAACACCATGATGAAAATCAGCTGGAGAGGAAAGTGTTTATTTCAACTTACAACTTGTCCGTCATTCAGAAGAGATAAGGCAGAAACTCAAGGCAGATACATGGATCCAGAAACTGATGCAGAGGTCATGGAGGAATGCTGCTTACTGGCTTTCTCCTGGGGCTTGCTCAGCCTGCTTTATTATAGCACCCAAGACCATACTCCGAGGTGCTACTATCCACAGGGCTGGGCTCTCCTCCTGCGTAAATCATCAATCAAACAATGCACCATAGGCTTGCCCATATGTCCGTCTGGAGGAGGTATTTTGTCAAACCAAGGTTTATGTTCCTAGATGACTCCAGCTGGTGCCAAGATGGATTAAAGCTATGTAGCATGACACAATTTGCCTTCATTGTCTGGACAGCTACTTTACTCTTTGGGCCACTACTGTCATTCTGTCATTGGTCCTTTTCAGGAAGAGCCTGTCCAATATGCCTTATTTCTATTTGTTGATTCAAAAGCAAAACCAAAGTCATTTTAAGCACTTCTACCTTTCTAAGAGAGTGAGCTTTTTTAAGGATAGGAAATAAATGGAAAAGGGTGAGTTTTCTTGGTTTTAGAAGTTGACAAGTATTTTAACTGCAACTCGAAAAGCTTTGTTAAGGGCTAGATTGCTAAATCTTAGTCCAATTGCTATGGTGAAGAACACAGTAAAAATGACTTGGGGAAGAAAGGGTTGATTTGGTTTACAGACAGCAGCCCATCATTGAAGGAAGACACTGGAGGAATACAAGTAGAGGACCTGGGGGACAGGAGCTGAAGAACAGATCATGGAGGAATGTGGGGCAGTCTGTGACAGGCAATCTGGCACCCAGTTGAGCACAGGTGTAATATCTGGGCGACTCAATGGAACAATCCACAAGGAACCAGAAAACTTTATGCCAACGCTCCCGGGAGGCTTTTGGCTCCAGTCAAGGTCAGGTACCACCCCTCCTCAGATAGAGGCATGGCCAGACAGCCACAAGCCATCCCCATGTTAATGAGACACCTAGAGGCTTAGCCACGCCCCTTCCCAGTTACTAAATCTGCCTCGCTCCACTCATGCCACTCCACACGATGAAAATGAACGTCTTAGAATTATGGACTGTCTCTTCATCTGGAGCTGCCCAGCTGCGTCTCATCTCTTGCCAAGGGCTTCCCTGCACTCCCAGACAGTACCCATTCACCCAAGCCTAAGCAGCTAACCCAGTGCCCCAAGCCGCTGAAACCCTGTCTCAGCAGGAACCCCAGCTGCTCTCCAGCTAGTCTGTCTGCGGTACCCTGTGGCGACTGCAGTGCCCCGACTAGAAGACGACTGCCACGAGTTCCTGAGAATGGTCCCCTTCCCCACCCACGGGCAGGGCCAGCAAAGGCTTCCCACAGCCTCCACCTACCCGTCGGACTGTGTGGGAAGATGCACAGCCACTTCCCAGACATGTCTCCTGTACCACCCAGAGCCACAGTGCCCCGGGACAGACACATGGGGCTTCATCCCACTGTACCAGGGTTGTTCCCACAGAGGAACACTTACTGGGTTGCTGTTCACAGTTTGCTCATCTTGTTTTCTTATACAACCAAGGACCATCTGACTAGGGGTAACACTGCCCACAGTGGGCTGGGCTCTCCCACATCAATCATTATTCAAGAAAATTCTTCATAGACTTTCCTATGAGCCAAACTGATGAAGGCATTTTCTCAGTTGAGGCTTCCACTTCCCAGTGATGTCTAGATTTGTGTCAAAAATGACCAGTTTAGGTAGAATGTAGTATTTATTTATATTCCCAGCTAGCCCATATAAAAGACACACGATTCAGGTATCTTATTTACAAGCTGTAAGCCTAGACAAGGCAGGTTTGGAGCTATTCCAACTTACACCCCAACCATGTGTCCCTTATCACTTGCCATTTTTCCTGGCTACATGCTCATGGTCCATCTCCTCTCAAGGCAGCCTTCTCCACATCTGTGCCCTTTCCCCCCTTTTCTGTCTCCCTGAAACCCTCACTCCATCCTCAAGTCCCATCTTTCTCCCTCTATTGCCCAATCACAGGCTCCAGCCTTTTATTGACCAGTTAAATTGGAGAGCAATGTTTACATAGCATCATTTGGTGTATGTGAGGTTCTGCTCATCAGCAGGCAACCAGTTCTGGAGAGCCAGTATTTAGCTTTAGAATACAAGCAGCATCAGACCAACCCACTACTGTACAGTGTTTTTCTAATATTGATGATGGAACTCAGACTCTGCTGCAGACAGAATCCTGCTTCAAAAGCCCTGCCTCCACCTCTTTGCCACCTCTCCTAACTTCTTTCTCCTCCTGGACTCAGCTTAGTAACTGTTGACAGTGCCCTGTTCCCTCCACACTTAAGACCCCTGTTTCTTGTCCTCACTAACTCTGGAAAAGCAGCCCAGCAGTAGGATTTGCTGTCATTCCCTCCTCGGATGTCATTGAACTGTAACTACTAAGCCCCTCTATATTCTTGTCACTAGCTTGCAAGCTCTCTGAGGACATGAAGGATTTATGCTAAACCCTCCCAACACCCAGCCCAGTTATGTGGGGATATTTTACTTTTGAACTGACTGAAAAAGTACATAAATAAATTCCAAATACAATCATAAAAAATTAATTCTAAAAAAAAAATGGATCGGAACCTCTGTAACTAGTTATTCCAAATGTATTTGTTATTAAGCAGATTCTGTGAATATGCACCCTTCAGGGATAACAGCAGCTTTGAAAGGCTTCTCGGAGGTATATAAAAAAAAGCCATGGAATTACACCACAGTGGGTTGTTTAATCTCTTCCAGAATCACACTGATCCTATCGGTGGATGGACCGCTCTTGCCATGGTAACATTCCCTTGAGCACAAAAGCTCAGCACTCTGAAAGCAATCACTCAGAGATGCTATTCTTGCCAACTGCAAATCCTGATTAGCTGGGAACTTGGACCAAACAGAGGGCCGACAGAACAAGTGATACTTCATGTTCTGCTTACTGATAACATGAAAAGACGACCCAAACTGGGACTTGTGGATCCGCATTGTAATCATTGCCACAAAGACTGCTACATAATACTTGCTGTAAGCAAGAATAAAATATGAACAGTATGTTCTCTTTTGGTGTATGGTGATGTAATAGCAGAGCCAATGCAGTCTAATGTCCTTTTGTCTTGTTCAAAAATTCAATGCCTCTAACCTTCACGAGAACTTACAACTTCTTAAGGTAAATACTGGAGAAGTATATAACTATATACCCATACATTTCTAATACTTTGAAATTCAGAGTTAGGGTGACATACAAATACTGATATACATGTAAGATGGAAGACAGATAGGAAGGGTCACTATTAATTTCCTGCTCCAGATGTAATGCTGGAGCATTAGGGCTATGGTGAATATGCAGTGACCCCAGAGACATCTTGACAATAATGAGAGTGATTCCAGGTGTCAAGACTGAAATACTTGCTTTTGAACACAAGTTTCTGTTATGAAAAAATCTCAGATGCAAGCCAGGAATAAAGATTATCATGTGATTTCTAAAACTCATAACAATGTCCTATAAATATTTGAAAGGAACTAGGATGCTAAATCACTACCAAATGTGTTTCTCCTTGCCTGTGTGTGGGTGTCTCAAGTTTCACTTTATTTTTGTCAATTTTGTAGATTCTAAAAATGAAGTAAACTGAATTAATTAATTCATTCAGCAACCATCTGTTGAGTACCTATTACTCTACCCTCTTTTTACTGAATATTTAAAAATATTAAAGTCTATTTATTTATTTATATATGTATTTATTTCTGTATAGAGGTCAGAAAAGAGTTTGTGGGAGTTGGCTCTCTCTTTCTACTGTGTAGCTCCTGCCAACTGAACTTGGGTCATGAAACTTGAAAGCAAACCCTTACTGCTGAGCCATCTCTCTGGTCCTGAGGTAGTGTTTGGACCACAATGAAGTTTTCAGCCATTATAGACTCCTGTTCTAAGTGAGAGACACAAGGTAGCCAGACAATAACAGTAAGTGTGATAAAGGACAGTAAGTGGTAACATATCATACAGTAAAGATAATATTATGGTGAAATAAAATAAAACTAGATCAGTAGCTAAACTGATATTTTGAATAGATTTGAATAGTCACAGAGGTCTTAAGCAATGAATGAATGAAAATTGTGCAGTTGTCTATAAATGAGAATTCTAAGTAGTCGATGGCCTTCTGAGCCTCTGTTTTAGTTTTGGTTCTCTAGAGCAACAGAACTGATAGAATGAATGAATACATACATGATATAAACATCCACTGGTCTTCAGTCTATATTAGAATCCTGAAGAAATAGATGAAGTAGTCTTTCAGGATCAGAAGAGATTAACTTGCCAGTGAGAGTGGGGACAAATAGGCAAAAGCAAAAGCTGCCTTCTTCCATGTCCTTACACATAGGCTGCCACCGGACGCCTAGCCCAGAGTTAGGGTGGATTTTCTTACCTCAACTGATCCAAGCATGAAAACCCTCCACAGATGAGACAAGAGCTGGGTTTTAGTCAATTCCAGATCTGGTGAGAGTGCTAGCGATGATCACCTACCACAGCATGTTCAATTTTTTTCCCCAAGGGAACACAAAAGTTTAGTTTGTTCTTTAAGTCAATACAATGGAGAATTTATGGCTTATCAGATCAGGAATTTATTATTGTTGTAAAAAGTACAATGAGAAGAGAGGCAATAACTTGGCTTATGGAGAAGTCAGGCTCAAGGTGATTTATTATATTTAGTCCATGATTTTCAACATCACCCTTTATCTGATATTCATCAGATGTTAGAGTATGGAGCACTAAGATTTTAGTAGCAGGGGGTTAGGCTCCTTACTCTCCACATTCAGGGGCGGGGCTCCCCAGGATGCAAGACTTTCAGTGTTAAAATGGGAGTGGCCCAGTGCAAGCAAGGAGAGTTGATGATCATAGGTCAGCCAAGAGGTTCATGGTTATGGTTCACATGCCAGGAACGGAAGTCAGTTATGTGATCTCACATAAAATAAAGAGGCTAAAAATTGCAGTCCAAGTGAGTCCAAGAAAAGAGATGAAGTCAGACAGGAGTAGGGACAGGCGACAAGTGACAGAGGACTGGAATAACTTGGAATTCTAAGTTGAATGAAGAAAGAAGAATTTAAATTACAACAAATTAAAGAGCAGAATGGTATTTTCATGATTTGTACTTATCATTTATTAGAACACACACAATATTTAAATTACCAAACTCTCCTGTGAGCATTTAAAACCATGCACATGTGGAATGCTTGTGATTACTTCACAAAATAAGAGACTTTGCAGGGACTGAAGAATGTCCCCCACATGCTCATGTGTTTTGACATTTGCTTCCAGGCCCATGGTGCCCTATTGGAAGATTCTGGAATCTTTAGGAGGAATAGTGTCACCAGAGGAAGCTGTATGGGCAAGCTTAAGGTTTTCTGACCTGGTCCTACCTCCTGGATGCTTGTGAGTCAAATGGAATAAAACCAACTATTCCGTGCTGCTTTCACTGCCCCTTCCTTCCTGGTAGAGTATGTCCTCTCAAAGCAGGTGCCGGGACAAACCCTTGTTATGGTTTCTTCTTGAGAGGCATTTAGTCACAGCAGCAAGGAAAGGAACCAACACACCTTGTTACCCTCTCTTATAGAGGTGGAAATTGAGACAGTAAGATTTGGCAACTGTTCTGAGTCATTAAGCTAAGAGATGGGCTAGCATTTAGAGCAGGTCACGGAGGAGGGGCTCCCACATTTTTAACCACTACAGCATTTGCTAACCCTAGGCTTCTGTAGAATCCTCAGGGAAGGAAATGATGTGGTTTGGTTTGTCCTGTACATATCCTGCTTGTCTGGCAGCAGCCTGAACCCTCCTACAAGTCCGTCAGTAGTCCATGTATGAGCATGCAGTTACTCTCTGTCCAGAAGAACAGTGGCCATGCATGGTAACCACTCTGGGGTGACTCAGAAAGGCACTTGTGCGCCAGTGCCCCATCCTGCTTCCCAACACCGTATTCATTGTTTCTTTTTCTTTTATAATGCCAAGTTCTCTTATCTGGACGCTGGTGCCATGCTCTTGCAATCCCAGTTCTTGGGAAATGGAGACAGGAGGGTTAAGAGTTCAAGGGCGTCCTCAGTTACACAGAGAGTTTGAGAGCTACCTGGACTGCATGAGAACCTCCCTCAAGAATCAGTCAAAAAATCCATCGCTTAATATTATAGAACTTTTGTTTTAATTCCATATAAATTTATCTCTATTATCATTTTATTAAATATGATTTTATAACTTAAACTCATGCTGTTGTGAATATTTTAAATAACAAAATCAAAATCCTAGAGAATCCTACCATCTGCTCTCCTGCACCATGAATTATAAAACAAAAGGAAATAATCTCTGGGAATATATTTACCTGAATTCCATAATGCACAGAGTTAAATTAATTCAAGGAATGCTAAAGGCACCAGAAGATAATATTACCTGCTAGCAATAGGGACAAAACAGTCAGAAAAATCTACACAAGCAACAGGAACAAAATGTACAGACAAGGCAATCAGAGGAACTGAACAGGGGCAACAAAGACAAAGCATGAATCTTGAAATTAAGGAGTCAGTCAGAAACACAACTTGAGAACTGTACATGAGATAATTAATATGTCAGATTTCAAGTCCTACAAAATCTCCATCAAGGAATGTCTTCTTTTTTGTTTGACTTCTGAAAAAAAAAAAAAGCTTAGTTTGCAATTTTTGCTGTTAGACAGAAAATGTGTTTGTACATGGAAAATAATGCATGCTCATTATTAGTCAATGCTCTCTCTTCATAAAAACAAGAGAATTTCGCCTCTAAGAAACAAGGAGGCCAGAGAAGGCTTCCACTACCTAGCTACCTTTCTGACTGTCCCTCTGAGCCCTGAAGGGAATGTTTAATTACCTGCACGCATATGGCACATGGCAAAGATGTAATTAGTGTACTTTCATTTCTTTTGCAAATTAAATGAAGAATGCCTTTGCCAACCTGATTAGCAGGTCATGGACTTGGCTGCGGGGTGGACAGCAATTCTAATGAGTGGAAGAATTTGTTTATTTTTATCAGTGGATCATTACCTAGGAATGATGGAATTAGGATGTATTCATGGACTTTATAACATTAATTAGCTTCTTGTATGATGAAATTGCTGCTGGACATTACTAATCAGACACGAACACATTTTAAACAGGAGTTAATCAATGCAGGCTAGCTTGCTTATTTTAGGCCTTAACTGAGAGAGAGAAAGAAAAATATGTTTGCATAAATACCAAAACTTCTTGTCTCCAATATGTCAGATGCTATCCTGAGGTTGGTAAAACATGACGATAACTTCCATTAAATTAAACTATTAAATTACTATCTGTATTTCAGTGTTTCTATCATTTCCTGCTGTGTGAGCATTCATAGACACACAGATATAAAAGTTTTGGACTGAATTCTGAATTTTAGGAATTTGATAGTGTACATAATCTAAAAAGTATGTCGACACCTAATGTCACTTGCTGGTGTCATTAGCTACTTTAGCATAAGAATTGAAGAAATAGAGCAAAACAGCAGAGTGGCGGCCGGCTTAGGAGCACTTTGCTTGGCTGTGATGGCATCGACCTTTTCAGTGCATCTGAAGCAGATGGTCCTGCTGTCCCAGGGCACACCCTGGGGGGTCACCCAGAAGAAGCTTAGCCTCACCCTGGCAGCTACCACCTCCAGCCCTGTCCGGCTCATCAGCTTTCTGCCTGGGGTACTCCCTAAAGCATTCTTGTTGTTATTTAGGAAAAACAAAACAAACAATGATGTAGCGGAGAACATTTATGCGTTGCTGTGTAATCACATTTGTTTTGTTGGGGAATGGATGCTGGCAACTATTAGATAGTCCTGATTTAATAGTGTTGGCATCGAAAGGGGGTAAGAGGACACATGTATTGTAAAATCAGAAAGGGCACTGGTGTGGAGGAGATAGGAGTCCCACAAGAGGAACTGGGAAACACACAGTGCTTTGGACAAACAAGAACAACATAAAATGGAAAATATCACCATGAAACCCACTTCTCTGTATGCTAACTCAATAATTCATTTAAAAAAACAATATGGCTGTCAATAATAATTTGTAGTTAAGTTAATGAGAATCATGGATCACAAACAGTATGTATGTTGAACCAAATAATCCTAACTAAATTTTAAATGAAGACACTAAATAGTGTTTTCTGATTGAAGCAAAAATTACAGGAAACAAAAATCTTCACCAGTTTAAAGTCACAGCAATGATAGCCAGAGTGAAGTCTTCTCCAGAAACAAAGTGAGGAAGCCAACTTACCATTCCTGTGTAGAGAAGCTGCTCGTCATCAGGGCTGTGTGATAGCCAAAGGAGACTTAAAGTACTGTGGCTCTGCCCCAAACTACACATTGCCCTGAACCATATATATACTGCATTTACTCTATACATCTAGGCCTCTGAAGAGGTCCACTTTACACGTTATGTTTATTAAGAGATTAAAACAACAGCAATGGTTAAATAAATCAATTATAACAGCACGCTGTCCTGAAAGTTCTACAATGTGGCCTCTCACTGAAGACAGGATATTGTGCTGTACTACATTTGTACACTATTATGGCTGACTGTGGGTTGTTTTATTGAAGTTGAGCATGAAACTAGAGTAAGTAGAGACTAAGAAATATGATGACTTACTCTATCCAATGGGCTTCTTAAAAAGTACTTAATCTGAGGCTAGAGAAGTAGCTCATTGTGTAAGAGCCCAGAAGCATGAGGGCATGGGTTCAAATCCCCAGCACCAATGTAAAACACAGTTGTAGCTTCATATGCCTACAGTTCCAGTGTTGAGTCATGAAGACAGGGTCCCTGGAGATGGCTGGCTTGTCAGGCTAGCACACGTGAGAAATGGTGCAGTTCAGTGAGGTCAGTGGCAGAGCACTTAGCATACATGAGACCCTCCATTTAATCCCAGTGACTTAACTATATGTAAACACTAACATCATCTACAGAAGTGCACATAATCAGTAAAGGCTAAAGAAAACTGCTAATTGTCTCCATCTTAAGCCTATTTCAGGGACCCTCTTGGCAGTGGAGGATTTATGGCCATGCTTGTAGGAGTACCTGGGAGTTTCTGTTCTATTTGCTCTCCCTCCTCACCTCCATAGGTTATATTTTAATCTTTCTTACCTTTGGCTTTTTATGTTTGCACACACTCACTGGGAGACAGCACCCTCCACCTATTTTGGAAAAACAAGGTTCTTTTCTGTCGTTAGTGAGACCATGGTCTGTGTGTCTCCACTGAGCTTGGGTTGATTTCCACATGATTCTCTCACTCCTGGATTAATGTCAGTTCTGTATCATGATAAAATAGGGGAGGGGGTTACATAAATCTCAGGTCCCCTAAGTGTTTAAGAGGATCCACCAGAAATAAGCACAGCTACAGAATTATGATCTTACCATAGTACTTGCTGTTTGCTCTGATTGGCCAGACTGGCCATTTCTACCATTTGGTCTCAAAGCCAATTTCCAATGAGCTCAGACAAATCTGGGTGAAGGTACATTTTATGAAAATATCTGAGCTGTATTTCTTGAAGTTATCAATGTCCTAGAAAATAATATGATGACTTGGATTGTGGAACAACAACAAAAAAGACATTCATACGAAAGCTAATTAAATCAAAATCTGGTCTAGAGTTTGGCTAATCAGAATGTACTAACATTGGCTTCTTAATTTTGACTAATGGTATCATAGAGATAAACAGGCTAATATTAGAAGAAAATGAAGGAGCAGCGTAAAGGGACTTTATTTTACTTTTTTTTTTTTTTTTGCAACTTTTCTATAGTATTCTAAAATAGCTTTATTAAAAAGAACAAGGAAGAAAGACTACAGCAATTTTTATCAAATGTATGCTTCCGTTCAGCACCAGTGATAGGCCCTCAGGCTGAACCATGACACTTGGCAGTAGACCTTGACAAGGAGAATGACATAACTGAACTCATTACCTGAACTCAAGCAGATGCTTTCAGACTATTTAAAACACCTTATCTTCCTTTCCATTTTGTTCCATAGAGTTCTTTCTTTAAGTTTTTAACACCAGGAGAAAGAAGTGGTTAGAGAATTCTCCCTATTCTTTATCATCCGAAGCTTTAAATGATGGCTCCTCCTGATGATTGCAGTATGCTTTCACAGACGGGCATTTGGAAGCCTCTCCTCCTCATATGGATTCATTCCAAGGGAAAAGCTTATAGAATTGTAGTAGGAACCACATTTGTGTGTGCCCCCTCCTTAGCACAGTCCCTGTTCATGACTGTGGTTCAGGCTACAAGTGGTTTAGCCTCACAGACCAGTGAGACCTTTGTTCCCTTCCCATGGTCAAACTCAACTTTTTCTTCAATCCAGAAAAAAAAAAAAAAAAGATCATTCAAGTATGTAGTATGCTGTGTATATTACATACAGATACACACACACACACACACACACACACACACACAGATTTCACTGCTACCTGCATCACCTGCAAAACTGTGTGGTTTTATTGACATTCAAGTAAAGTAGCATCTGGTCAGATTATGACAAAGTTGAGACTAAAAAGCAAGCAGATAATGTTTAAAAGTTTAGCACCTCTTTTCAAAAAAATACTTCCTCAGGGCCACAAGAATGGTAGCTATTCATCCAACATGCCATATATACTGAAGCAGAAATGATTACTCAAGAAACATAAGAAGAAACAATACTTTGGAGTTATACACCTTTACTTTCCCCACTTTAGCCCCTGAGAGCATCTACAGTCTGTACTTACCTGTGCTGTCCCAAGGCAAAACAAACAAACAGACAAAGCATTAGTTTGCATAGCATTTGCATATTTAGGAAAGCTGGGAGGGGGTGGGGTGGAGAATGCCTTTGGAGCAACTGGGCAGCTCAGGGTCTTCAGGAGCATCCTAGACCCTGCTCCTTCACGCTTCCTGACACTGCAGATTGACAGCTACTTGTGACTGTCCATTCCCTTTCTTTGCTCCCACTGCATGGACAATTGTCTCTTTTGCCATTTTACTGGTGTTGCCTTTGTTTTCCATTGTTTTCTGAAGTACATTTTCTGATGCTTACATTTCTCAGCAAATTGCTTTGAGACCACAGCTTCTTGTACTCCTTTCATGTATACATATAATGAGTGTGTGTGTATGTGTGTGTGTGTACTCATACATGTATACATCCACAGATACATCATAAATATACACAGACACTTACACATACACATAAATGGAGGGAATTTTTATTTGAGGGATGGGAGAAAGGAATCTGGGAGGGGTTCTTTTCACTGAGGGTTAAGTATGAGCTCCCAAATAGGCCTGAAGCACATGTCTAGATCATCTCACCTGAGAGTCTGAAGGAGCCATGGTAAATAAAAACAAAGATAATAGTGTGCTCACTCAGTCCTAAATAGTAAGAGCTGCCTGGCCACACGTGGCCCAAGTGAACTCCATGCCTTTGAATTTGTGCTTAATCATCAAGTTAAGCAAGCAGCCATTTGTAGTCATGTAAATCACCCTCCCTTTGGGCCATGAGCAGGCATCTTGAGGCGTATGAATTCTGACACAATACCCTGGATTTGTAGAAGCATCTAACCTAAATCTTCTGGTTATAGAGTTGTTGAGGAATTTGAGAGAGCTGACCTCACCATCAAGGCAAGTTTAAGGAAGCAAAACTGGAACCTGTGGAACCTGTGGGCCCAGTGGGACCTGTGAAATCCATCCTTTTTGCCTGGTCCAAATCTGAAAGCCCTGTTTCTGACATATAGTTTACATCAAGGTACTGGTTCCAACATACTGCCAACATACTGACTCCTCCATGCTTTTATTAATTGGCAATTAATGCCAAAAGTGAGAAGCAGGCACTCACAAGTAGGCTAATTAAAGACTACATGATTGTTAAAATGTCTAAAAGCCAGAAAGCCAAGAGGCAGGAGTCACGGCCCACTGAGCTATTGTTTATGTACAAATACTCCGCAGTGTGGAAACTTGTCAAGCAGTCTGGAAAATACTTTTTGGAGGTTTAATAAAATAATTGGTAGATTTAAGACAATCTTAGTCAAGTTCATAAGAGAAAGAGAAAAGTTTTTAAGGCAAAAAAATTAACATATATGCCCATATTTCAGGCTCAAGCAATGTTAAGGAAAGTTCATTCTCATAATTAAAAAAGAAAGTAGACACAGAAATATTTTGACATCTTACAGAAATGAAGTTGACTCTATAGTGTGCTACTTACTAGTGAGGTAATCTAAAAAAATAAATACTTGCTTATTTTTAACTAATTTGAATTTAAATTTTCCTTCTTAAAGTTGAGATGGAAGCATGCTGCACCAAACCATGGCACATCATGGCATTAGAAGTGAGGTATTCACATTGTCTTTTGCAATGTTTCTTGACATTGCTTTTTACTTCTGCCCTTTCTGAGAGATCGGTTCTCTAAGCCTTCTGCTATCAGGTACTGGGGAAGGTGTGTAGCAGAAGTAGCCTTCCAAGGGGATTCTTTTTGTAAATGATTGCCTACAGAACACAGATTTTGCCTAAGGAGAATGAAGACAGGTTGTGTCAAAGAAAAAAAATTGGAAGATGGACTTCTCTTTATCTCCACAGATACTCTGTGAATGCCAGAGAAGCAGAGGGGAGGCCTGTGGATGCTGAAAGCGGGGGATAGTATGCTGCTTTCTGGAAGCATCCAGAAATGTAGCAATGTTCCCAACAGGAAAGGCTGCATCACCAGGGCAGGCTGCTGAAACACAAGAGTCCTCACTGTTGCCCCAGCTGAGGTTAAGCTTGGAGGCAGCTGAGTACACCAGGCCAGAGAAGCTCTGTGCATAGAGCATCAGCCAGGAGTGAGTGAGAGTACTTATCTTATGTTCTTGGTTCTTTATCTAGCCCCAGGCAGTGACATGACTCCAAGGTTGGTGGTGAGAAAAACAGAAAGTGACTGACCTTCAAGTTTTCAGCAGGCCAGAGACATAAATATTTTAAAAAACAAAACAAAACAAAACAACAACAACAAAACCACCTGATTAATTTATAATAAAAATAGGAATTACTTATTGTAGGTGTAAGCACATGAGATAAGATTTAAATTCAGGCTGTACCATAGGGCTCCATACTCAAATAGTGCAGGGAGAGAGCTAGCCTCTCAGGAGTGTGGACAAGCATGTGAGCGGAGGTAAGACCAGCACTTCTCCTCAGAGGGACCCTCCGGACAAAGGGACCAAGGAGCAGCCTGGGACAGGAATCTTCTGGTTTCTGTCTGCAGTCTGTGCCACAACTCTCCATACCCAAATAGCACAGGGAAAGAGCTAGCTTCCCAGAAGTGTGGACAAACCTGTGAGCGGGGCTAAGACCAGCACCTCTGCTCAGAGGGACTCTACCGGAACCCTCATGACACAGGGACTGAGAAGCAGCCTTCCGGTTTCTTTCTGCTGCCAGGGAGCTGATCCTGTGCCACAGGGCTCCATACCCAAATAATTCAAGGAGAGAGCTAGCCTCCCAGGAGTGTGGACATGCCTGTGAGCAGAGATAAAGAACAGCTGGGGACAGGATCCTTCTGGTTTCTGTCTGCACCCCAGAGCTGACCCTGTACCACAGTTCTCCAAACCCAAATTCCTCTCAGAGAGAGCTGGACTCCAAGGAGTACTGATGCAAAGACTTGCAGGAGGGACAAGCCACAGCCAGAGAGAGCAGGACCATCTAATACCAGAGATAACCAGATGGCGAAAGGCAAGGGCAAGAACATAAGGAACAGAAACCAAGGCTACTTGGCATCATCAGAACCCAGCTCTCCCACCACAGCGAGCCCTGGATACCCCAACACACCAAAAAAGCAAGACTCAGATTTAAAATCACATCTCATGATTATGATAGAAGATTTTAAGAAGGAAATAAATAATTCCCTTAAAGAAATACAAGAGAACAAAGGTAAACAGCTAGAAACCCTTAAAGAGGAAACACACACACACACACACACACACACACACACACACACACACACACACAAAAACACCTTAAAGAATTACAAGAAAACAC
>CM052702.1:34003487-34015539 GCA_028551405.1 Uromys caudimaculatus | reverse complement strand
AGACTCTCAGGAGCAGAAGATACCATAGATAACATCAACACAACAGTAAAAGAAAATGCAAAATGCAAAAAGCTCCTAACCCAAAACATCCAGGAAATCCAGGACACAATGAGAAGACAGAACCTAAGGATAATAGGTATAGAAGAGAGTGAAGATTCCCAACTTAAAGGACCAGTAAATATCTTCAACAAAATTATAGAAGAAAACTTCCCTAGCCTAAAGAAAGAGATGAACAAAAACATTCAAGAAGCCTACAGAATTCCAAATAGATTGGACCAGAAATGAAATTCCTCCTGTCACACAATAGTCAAGTCACAAAATGCACAAAACAAAGAAAGAATATTAAAAGCAGTAAGGGGAAAAGGTCAAGTAACATATAAAGGCAGACCTATCAGAATTACATCAGACTTCTCACCAGAGACTATGAAAGCTAGGAGATCCTGGGAAGATGTCATACAGACCCTAAGAGAACACAAGTGAATTTATGCTGGATATAGCAGCCTGGGCTGGCACTTGTGCTCTTAGTACTGCTTTCATTGTGTCCCATAACTTTGTGTATGGCATAAATTCATACTCATTAAATTCTAGGAAGTCTTTTATTTCTTTTGTTGTTGTTGTTGCTGTCTTGACCCAGTAGTCATTCAGTAGAGAGTTGTTTAGTCTCCATGAATCCATAGGCTTTCTGTTGTTGAAATACTGCTTTGATCATGGTACTCCGAAAGGATGCAGGGTTTTCAGGTTTGGGGTTTTGTTTGTTTGTTTGCTTGTTTGTTTGTTTTTTGTTTTGTTTTCTTGTATCTGTTGATACTTTGTGATTAATTTTGAAAAAAAGTCCCTTACATGCTGAGAAGAAGGTGTACTCTTTTGTGTGGTTAAATGTTCTGAAGATATCTGCTTAGTTTATTTGGTTTATAATATCTATAGTATTTGGTATAGTAATATAATATAGTATATTATTGGTTTATAATAGCTATAGTATTTGTTTAGTTTTTGTTTGGCTAGCCTATCTTTTGGTAAGGATGGGGTATTTCAGTTTCCCACTATCTATGTGTGAGGGCCAATACATGATTTAAGCTTTAGTAATGTTTGAATATGTTTTTCCCAGGGAGTGGCACAATTAGAAGGTATATCCTTGTTGGTGCGGCCTTGCTGGAGGAAGTGAGTCACTATAGGGGTAAGCTTTGAGACCCTCTTCCTAGCTGCCTGAAGACAATCTTTCCTGGTTGCTTTCAGAGCAAGATGTAGAACTTTCAGCTCCATCTCTAGGGTCATGCCTGCCTGGATGCTGCCATGCTTCCTGCCAGGATGATACTGGACTAAAGCTCTGACCCTGTAAGCCAGTCCCAATTAAATGTTGTCCTTTATAAGAATTTCAGTGTTCAGGGTGTCTCATTATAGCTATGGAAACCCCAAAAAAAGGTATGGCTCAATTCATAATAGCCAAAAACTGAAAACAACCTGTATGTCCTGAAACTGAAGAATGGATAAAGAAAATGTGGCACATTTACACAGTGGAGTATTACTTAGATGTTTAAAAAAATCACATCATGAAATTTGCAGGCAAATGGATGGAACTAGAAAAGATCATTCTGAGTGAGGTAACCCAGAAAGACAAACATGATAGATACTTGACGATAAATGGATATTAGCTATAAAGTGAAGGATAATCATGCTACTACACAGACCCAGAGAGGCCAAATAACAAGGAGGGCCTAACATACCTGGGAAGAGAAAACAGTGCAGATGCTTTGGATGGACTGAGGGTCAGGAGGGATGGAAGCAGATGTATCAGGTAGGGGAGAGAGGGACAAAGGGAGAAAGTATGGGGAGAGAAAAATGGAACTGTGGGGCATTTGGGCGGTGATGTGGAAACCTAGTGCAGTGGAAACTTCCTGAAACCTCTAGGATGACCCTCTGGAGGACTCCTAGTAATGGAGGATATCGAGCCTGAACTGGCCATCTGCTGTAACAGGCAAGGCCTCTCGTGGAGGGACACCAAACCAGCCACAAACCTTCTCCCTACAGTCTGTCCTGCCTTCAAGATGTGCTGGAGCAATGTTCGTTCAGAGCTTGTGGGAATGGCCTACTAATGACTGGTCTAACTTGAGGCTCACACCAGGATAGGGAACCCCTGTCCCAAATCTACCTGCATGGCCAGAAACTGGAAGCTGGATGGCTTAGAGATCTAAGGTAGCACAAACTTGACTGGAAGAGAGAGAGAGAGAGAGAGAGAGAGAGAGAGAGAGAGAGAGAGAGAGAGAGAGAGAGAGATCCTCTGGCAGCGGATGGAGCAGATGCCGAGACCCAAAGACAAACATTAGACAGAGTTCAAGGAACCCTGCTGCAGGAAAGGGAAGGAAGGGTTATAGGAAACAGAGGGGTCAAGAACCCCAGGAGAACACATTGCACAGAATCGACTAAGCAGGGCTCATACAGGCTCACAGATACTGAAGACTCTGCATGTCTGCATTAAGTGCTCTGTATATATGTTGTAGTTGTTTAGCTTGTGGTTTTGTGGAACTTCTAGTAGTGAGCATGGATGTGTTTCGTGCTCATTTTCTTGTTGTTGGGACCATTTTTCTTCTAATGGGTTGCTTGTCTAGCTTTGATATGAGTGAGGGTTTATGTATAGTCTTAATGCATCTTGTTATGCCATGTTCAGTTAATGTCCCTGGGAGGGCAGCTCTATTCTGAAGGGAAACAGAGGATCTATGGGTCTTGGGAGAGGGAGGTCAGGAAGAACTGGGAGGAGTGAAGGGGGGGAGGCTGACGTCAGGACGCCATTGAATGAGAAAAATAAATAAAAAGAAATATACATAAGGGAATTTTTAATATTTTTCTTATCTCTCATGATGAGACTATATTCTGAGAGCCAAGTTTGGATATAGTAGACACATTTTCTTTCAGCTTGAGTTTTCTATACACTTCTGGGTGTGGTAATTAACTTGGAGATGTATTTTAATGTCTTGGAGGAGGGGGAAGAGAGTCAGTGGACAAATGAGACTGCATAGCTTGGATTGAAAAGCCTTACCTTTTCCTGCTGGATAATGCAGGGTCTTAACACATATATCCAAGAGCTTTTGAGACTGTTTACTTTAGGCTTTGAGTATTTACCTCTGTTGACTTAAGCAATGAGAATCTCACTAAGGTTAAAAATAGCTTTGAGTAAGTGACACATTGGAGTGATTTAACATAAAGATTGGATACAGGGAATGTAAGGCTTGGCCATGAACTTAAGCCCTATCTATGATGGTGGATTAGTATGGGTGACAAGGTGGGGTGAATATCAGAGATATCTTTAGCTCCTGGTAATGGTTTGTTTGCATTTACACGTGTCACTGCCCTCCCTACAAGCACCTTCTTGCCTGGCATTTCCTTTAACCTCCCAAACTCTAGAAGCTGTACTAGTCAGGGTTCTCTAGAGTCACAGAACTTATGGAATATCTCTATATATTAAGACTTGGGATATATGTGGAATGATATAAAGCTGCCAAAAATGTGCAGATGTGAATGGGAAGTCTAGTAGTTGTTCAATCCTATGAGGCTGGGTGTTTCAGCTAGTCTTCTGTATATGCTGGAATCCTGAAGAAGTAGGCTCCGATAAATGTGCTAGCAAGTAAGTGCAAGCAAGTGAAGAAGAAGGAAGGAAGCTTTCTCTTCTATTGTCCTTTTGTAGGCCTCCAGCAGGAGGTATGGTCCAGAATAAAAGTTGTGTATCACCGTGCCTGGACCTAGCTGTTCTTTACTTGGAATTTGCTCTATGTAAGGCTAGCCTTGAACTCAGAAATCTGCTTGCTTCTGTCTCCTGGGATTAAAGGTGTATACCACCTTGCCTGGGCCTAAGCATTTCATGGCCAATATGCATCGAGAGTCAAATCACAAGCATGTGTCATGCTATGTCAAGGTCTGGATCAAAAGTCTATGTCTTCCAGTTTCAAGATCTGGATCATAGGTATGCCTTCATTCTTAGATTGTAGTTCATTCCAGATATAGCCAGGTTGACAAGTGGGAATAGCCATCACAGAAGAATGAATGTCTGTGGGACTAGAGATGTAGCTTCCTTGGTAGAGTGCTCAACTAACATTCATAAATCAGCGGATTCAGTCTTTAGTACCACATGAACTGGATATGCTGGCGCATGCCTGTAATCCTAGCACATGGAGAAAGGAGGTAAAAACATTTTTAAAAAAAAAAAAAACAAAAAAAACAAAAAACAACTTTCTATGCTAGATAGCGAGTTCCAAGACAGTCTGAGACACATGATACCTTGTCTCAAAAAAGAAAAGAAAAAAATGCTGGAGATGTGTCTTGGGGTGTATATATCAAGTTACTAAAATAACTGGCCTTGCATCCAGAGAAAAAGGCAATTATAGATTTTCTATTTGAATTCTTCCAACATCTGCCTAGTTCTTAGACCCAGGCTCAGAACATTCTTTTTCATACTAAATGTAGACCAAATGTTGAGGAAATAGATACCATCTTTGGTTTTCTGTAGAATTCACCTCTCTTGCCCAGTCTCACTCCCTGAGATCCAAGATCTCTGGCATGTCTGGTTATCCTAAGCCGTCTAAAGCAGGGCCTCACTGTATGTGAAGGGTGCTCACATGCTTCATTTACCTAGCATAGCTTTGGTTTATTTGTAAAATTTATCCTAGTTATCTTTGATTTTTAATGCCTTTGCTGCTAAGACAGCAGTCAACTAATCTGTCAGTTTGTGTTACTGCTGTTAATAACAGATGTGTCACAGAGATTTTTAAGTCTATTGCTTCTATGACTGTAGATGAACCATTTCCTTCCCTAGATTAGTGCATGCTTAGTAAATGGAGACTTCTGAAGTTAATGTGTCTTCTCTAGGATTCATTTTCTCTTGCTAGATTCTGAGGATAAGTCTCATGTAGCCCAGGTTGGCCTCAAACTCACTGTGTGGCTGATAATGATTTGGAACTCCTTATTCATCTTCTTCCACCTCCGAAGTTTTATAATTACAGTCATGTGCCTCCACACTTGCTGCTTTTTAAGATTCTTAAATGAGGATTATGCCTAAAGTATAAATATAAAAATATGAGGCAGCATTTTTGGCTACCACAATGAAAGGAGGTCTACTATTGGTCTTTACTGGTCTGAAAATTTCTTTATTTTATGAAGCAAAGTTGAAATTCATTAACAAAAGTTGTGCTAAGAATATATCTAAGTTGGTAGAATGCTTGTGTAGCATGCAAAATGACATGAAGCTGATTCTCTATCACCATATAAACTGGGCACAGTGCCACATGTCTGCTACCCCAGCACTCTGGTATAGAGACATGAGCACCAGAAGTTCAAAGACATTCTCAGATGCATAGGACATTTGAAGCCAACATGGACTACATGAAACACATGAAGAAGAAGAAGAAGAAGAAGAAGAAGAAGAAGAAGAAGAAGAAGAAGAAGAAGAAGAAGAAGAAGAAGAGGAAGAAGAGGAAGAGGAAGAGGAAGACGGTGAAGAAGAAGGTGGTGGTTGTGCTGGTGCTGGTGGGTTTAGCATGCAAGCACAGGACTTAAGGGAAGGGGGCAGACAGAATGGGTCAAAAATGTTTGTGTGGTTAGCTAGTTCTTGGACCATTGTGCCTCTGGCCCTGGGGCCAGGCCAAGGTCACCTGTTTCTTAGGGGAAAGAATGCAGCCGGGTGGGGTTTGGCCAAGCAGACAATTTCAGTCCTATTTCTGTTTCTGGCTCCAAGTGTGCTAGGGGTCTAACTTTCCTCATAAGGGGGTCAGGTCTTTCACTTTCACCTAGAGTTCACACAAAAATCTAGGCTGATAAATCTGCCATGTGAAATTGAAAAAGAAATCTTTGAAAATTGTCAATGTCCTTACTGGGTCTATGGACTTCGGTTTATGAGGTTACTTTAAAACCTGAAGGTGTTGTAAGAGAACCAGAATGCCTTGTGACTAACTTAGAACATTCTGTACTACCCCATAATGCAAATTCTTTCCATTCCCCACCCCTTGCTTTGTGGTTTTTTTCCTTTAAATACCCCTGACTTCAGCTGCTCGGGGTCGAACTCCTCTGCCTCTGCATAGGTTATGAGCTCGACCCTAGTGCACTGGTCCCCCCAAATAAACCTCATGTGATTGCAGCAAGGATGGTCTTTCGTGAGTTTTTGGGGGGTCGCACCGTCCTGAGACTTGAGCGAGGGTCTCCCCAGCTCAGGGGTCTTTCAAAAGAGCACGCATATTCCTATCTATGTGAGAGAAGAAAGGTGTAAGTTCCAAAGTCAACACATATCATGTGATCTTTTTTATTTATCTTGTACCCTTGAGCCTGGCTTCTCAGTCACAAAAGAAGACTGAAGAAAGATGGGTCAGCAGTGATAAGTGCATACTGTTTTTGAAGAGGGCAAGATTCAGTTCTTACTTGCAGTGGTTCACAATTGCAGGGGATCTGATGCCTCCTCTGGCCTCTGCAGTCACTCATGCATGTGATGTATATAAAGTCACACAGGCATAGGCACATACACATAAAATACTCAAATTCATTTTTACAAAGAGTGGATAAAATGATAGCTGTACATTATTTTAAATCAATGTTTTAAAACTTTCAGATCTCAACTTGGATTTCAGAGACTCCTAGTTCCTTGATTATGAGAATAGCTGCCTAAACCATAGGAGAGTATGGGGATTAAGTGAAGATAATATATAGTTGTCTTTTATCTATCTTTCTTGTTGTGATATGAATATCCAAGAACGGAGGCTTAAGGGAGAAAGGATTATTTTGGCTCACAGTTTTAGTCCCTCGTGGTAAGAAAGTTATGATGGGAGGGAGCTACGTGGCCACAGGAATATGAAACTGTTTTGCCATGCATAAAGAACATGAATCAGAGAAAGGGGAATGTTAGCTGTCATATGTCTTTGTTCTTTCCCCCTTGCCCATAGGACATGATCCTTGCCCATAGGATGGTGTCACATTCAGGGTGAATGTTCGTCCTTCAGTTGATCTTCTCCGGAAATGTACACACACACACACACACACACACACACACACACACACACACACACACATACACACACACGGGGGGGAGAGAGGGAGAGAGAGAGAAGGAGGAGGAGGAGGAGGAGGAGGAGGAGGAGGAGAAAGAGGAGGAGGAGGAGGTCCTCACTAATGTTCTATGAATGTCTTATTCTACTCAAGTTGACAATCAAAGTTAGTCACTCTAGGTAAGGACCTATCATCATGCCTAGTGAATAATAAAATGTAATAGATGCTAGTTTGATTAATGAATCATCAAGGCTCTGTAATGCTGAGGGGGACTATGCCCACATGATCCTGGACAGGATGTCATATCCTATGACCCAGATATTCAGCAGTATGGCCTGTTAGTGAACATTCTTTGGTCTTTCTAATTTGAAGTGGCCCAAGAATAATGCAGATTCTGGACTTCCAAGATGGTATTCTTTTCTTTTATATTATTTGTTCTTTTATATGGTAGCTTACAGAAAATATCTTTCAATTAAATGTATACCTTCTTCCAATGAAACCTGCCATCAGTGAAAAGGGTTTGACATAATAGATTAACCACAGGACTTTACAATGAAACTTGTTTAAACTTTTATATTTTTAGCAATATTTTATTAAATATTTAGCTTTTTCTTTTCTAAAGCTTTAAAAATGCATCCAAATCTGCTTGTTACTCTTGCTGTTCACTCAGGATTCGGGAACCCATTGTTGAAGAGTTAGTAAGATTACTTTTTGTAATCAGATTGAAAAGGCAGAGAGTGACATAATCTAGAATTTTGGCAAATGATGAAGGTAAATCCTGAATGCAGAGGAGAGATTCTGTGGAGGTGGAGACTTTTGTAGCGTGAATGCACTGTGAGGGTTGATACTAAGGTTGGAGGCCATGACTGTAGATGAGTGGATGGGGCTGAGCAGTGCCTCTAGGACCAATAGGCATGATTAGGTCATAGATTAAGGTGAAGTAGATGGCAAGCTATCATAAGGGCATGCCTAGTCTCACCAATGGATGGGGGTGCCATGCATAGGGTAGGAAGCACACAGGAGGGTGCAGGAAAAGGGAAGGACTTCATCTAGGGTCAAGAACTGTTCCCAAATTATTCTCCTACTTCGGATTCAAGGCCACCCTATTTCTTCACAGCGGTGGATCTGTGTAAACGTTGTGCTCTACAGGTTATAGTTGAGAACAGTGATGCTGAGTGAATTCCCAGTGCATTTGGTCAAAAAATACTAGGAAACATTTACTCCAGGGAGAGCCTCTTTGTTGTAAGTTATTAAAACTTCACTTTAAACATGCTTTATTAAAGTAGTTTCCTTTAATATTGGCAGCCCAAGAATGCTCCAGGCACAGCTGGCTAGACAAACGTCCAGAGTGTGAAAATGTGCTGTCCTTTCCCTTGGCTCATGTCTGCTCATCTCTGCCTCCTCTGTGCTGCCCCCCTTCTCTCAATAGGGTCTCTTTCTCTCTTGTCAAAATTAACTTTCAGCATCAGCTTAACAAGGTCCCCAGAGCTCCCAGTCTCATGGGAATGTAGGTGGCTAGCTAGCCACATCTCATCTGTCCCTTCTTTCCAATTACGATAAAAATAGAGTATTTGTCTGAGCATCCTGAATGGTGCCTTCATTCCTGGCAGGTTGCATGCCCTCCTAGGAGAGCTTGCATTCCCAGAAGAGAAGGGGAAATAAAAACTAGTCAGTGATAAGAAGCAGTGACCTTGATTTCAGAATTGTTACCAGCAGTTCTTCTTTTGGAAGGAATTTTGTTGCCAGGCTCATGTACTTAAGGGAGACTGTGACATGGCCTTCTCTTCTTTCTATATGAATGCTTAGATTTCTGTTGGTGGCAATAGAAGGTATGTGGCCTCATAATCTAGGGGTGACATCAAGTAGTTGCATTATGTTTGAAAGGGTAATGGAACAAAAGAATTCTTGATAGAGAAAATAATAAGAATCAAGTGAGGAAGTTGGGACTGTGGATTGAAGAATAAAAAAGTAGAAAGTTCATAATTCTTAGGACTAGGAAATGAGTACATGAGAGCTCATGGGAACTGCTGCAGCATACTTGTCTATCTTTAAATTTTCATCAATAAAAGACAGAAGTGAGTATTATTGAAAAATAATAAAAATACTATATCATAGTAAAAGAAAGCTAGAAATTAGTGTGTGTGTGTGTGTATGTGTGTGTGTGTGTGTGTGTGTGTGTGTGTGTGTGTGTGTGTGTGTGTGTATAAAATATTTCTATTTTAAGGTATGTCTCACTGTGCTCTGGGTTTGATTTGGAAGTCAGACAGACATTTGCACTGAGTTAGTCCACTATAGTCCTAGATGAGACCAATTATCTGAGTGAATGTCTGAAAAGAGAATTCAAAAACCTAAAAGTTAGCCAGGCAGCGATGGCACATATCTTTAGTCCCAGCACTTGGGAGGGAGAGACAAGTGGAGTTGGAGGACAGGCTGGTCCAGAGAGTGAGTTCCAGGACAGCTAAGGCTACCTAAAGAAACCCTCTCTCACAAAACCAAACCAACCAACCAAGCAAGCAAAACTACCACCAACAATAACAAAACACCACCACCAACAAAAACCTGAAAATCATGGTTTAGTATTCTCAGCAGATGTTGATGTGCAAATGCCCTGTGGTATGTCTGTCTATATTTTGGTTAGATTTTTGATCAGATAAATTGTTTTTTTCTTTATTTTTGAAAAAAGAAGACTAAATTTCCAATAGAATGTGCTATGCTGTTGGCTTTAATAGCTGAGCAGATAGAGATTTCCTTTCTTACAAAATGAGATAGAGTGTACTCCAAGTTGCAACTAGGGCTGAGAACTAGAAAACATAAATAAATAAAAAAATAAATAAAAACTAAGTTACAAACCAAGGATGAGTGTGTTCTCTTTCAGTCGCAGTCACTGTGTGCTTCTGGAGCTTAGAACGCTTTGCTTCAGGCTCTCGAGAGCAGGTGCCTATACCATCAGCTCCTTGGCAATGGCAATGCAGTGAGGAACTGAATAAAGTATCCCTAGCACTTGACCTTGGCTTGTAGAATTGGACAAATGCATTTTTGAAGTGTCAGTTAAGTAAGCTCCATTTCTATCTGACATTATTCACTAGCTTTATGCCTTACACACTTGCAGATTTAGACAATACACAGAGGTCACACTCAAGTTCTCTGTGAGTTCGCTACTTTTGTTATACTAATAATGACTTTAGCAATATGGGTTGTACTGTTATGTTTCAGGTTTAATAAGATCAAAACATCCATTGGATGTTTTGGGATTTTGTGATGGAGAAAGTGTGCTGGGAAATTTTATTGTTTAACAATGTACCAAAGAATAATTCTGTATATGTCTCAGACTATCACACACACACACACACACACACACACACAAACACACACACATATTTATATATATATATATATATATGTATATATATATATAAAAATATATATGGGTGTGTGTGTGTTTGTGTGTATATGTGTGTATATAAAAATAAATATGTATGTGTATATATATGTGTGTTTGTGTCATATATATGTATTGTGTGTGTATAAAAGAAAATCAACATGGTAAAAAAGTACATAGAAGGTTATAAAAATATTACCTCTTTTGACTGAACCATTTTCTCTCAGTGATTGCATCCTTAGTTCTGACATCATTTGCATAATGCTCATTTACGTTAAAAACCTTATGAAAACTGAAATATCAAGAGTGATTGCTTTACCTGCCCATCTTATATGAGCCAAAGGAGAGAAGAAACTCAGAAGATGCCCTCTGAGTCCCAGCCAGATGGCTCCCTTCATGCTCATTCTTACTTCCTCCATATTGATTGGAGACAGTAAAGGAGCTGGGATTTGTGTCATTTACTATCTAGTTTCCTGTGTCCTTTGTTTTCACGTGGAATTGATAGGCTTTGTATGCTCACAGGGGCTTTTAAGCATTTGGACCAGTATATATATATATATATGTGTGTGTGTGTGTGTGTGTGTGCGTGTGTATTTATTTATTTATTCTCCAAAGTAAGCAGATAAAAAATTCTAGACAACTTCACTTACTAAGGCTGCTGCTCTGGACAGTGGTCAGATGGGATGGAGCCGCACAATGGGCTGTTAAATGTCCCCGTATTTGCTTCTGTGCTACATTTGGCACCAACCACAAATTCCTCTCTTACCAATTCCATTAAACTCTCAACCTTTATCTCCTTTGTTCTTCAGGCCATCTATGTTCAGGATTTGTTTTCACAAAAAATTGTAAAGACCTTTGCTAAACTGAATAAACCATTGTTTCCCACAAATTAAGGAAGAGACCACCAAATCCCATAGAATAATCACAAAACCTGAAAGAAAAGAAAATAATGATTTCCTGGGCTTTATAGTGATAGGAGAATTGAGGGAACATATATTTGGATTATTATTGATTCGCACCTATTTCATAAATATACAATTTGATCTAGAGTTATTTAAAGAGATTGTGGTAAATCTTGTTCCAAGAGTTTTGAGTTTATTATAATTCCAAATAGCCAGAATTCTATTTTCCTAAAACAAAATATGTATTGTAGACTCTCAAAAATAATTTTTAAAAGAATTAATTAGTGAATACCACGTTTTTTCCTCAATTTTTACAACTACTTAAAAATTGCCTGACACAGAGTAACACACATTAAGCACCCAGTGACTAGTAGGTGAACCCACCATGCATATTTGGACCATAGGATACAATAGACATAAACCAACAACTTCAGGAATATGTGGATTCATTTACTTATTTAACTGTTTGCTGAATAACTACTCTTTCCAAGTCCAGTTATGATAGAAAAAAAATACAGTCTCTGATCTTGGCGTATTTAAATGATGTGTGGCAATATAAATCACCAAGCAATCACACTTGGGATTTTGTGATGGGGAAAATGTGTTGGGAAAGAATTAGAATTCTTTCCCGTTTAAGAATATAACAATGAGAAGATGCACCTAATGCTCAAGAGACTGGAGGCCTCAGGGAGTGGGAAGGGGGGGTGGAGGGTGAAGGGTGGGAACATCATTGTGGAGATGGGGGTGGGGGGTG
>CM052702.1:33978661-34002987 GCA_028551405.1 Uromys caudimaculatus | reverse complement strand
GAGGGACCCATGGTTCGGACCACATATGTGGCAGAGGAGGGCCTTCTTGGTCATCAGGGGGAGGAGAGGCCCTTGCGCCTGAGGGTGTTAGAGGCCCCAGTAAAGGGGAATGTCAAGGTGGGAATAAGGGAGTGGGTGGTTGGGTGGGTGGGAGGTGAAATTCCCTCACAGAGTACAGACATTTCAGGAACTCCGAACCAAGAAAGACTGCTGAGCTGAGAACACCCCTCTGGAGCCATATGTCCTGCTGGTGCCCTGTGGGAACATGCTGACTCTTTTTTAATATTTCACGAAACAAGTGCCCATCTCTTTTCTTAGAGGAAAAGCACCTGGGAAAGTAATTGACCAAAGTGGAAGGATATGTAAGCTTCTCCTAAATCAGGGAGATGAAGGAGCTAGTTAGGGCAATAGAGCCAAGTGTTTGCCTGAACTTCTACATGAGGGTCCTGCGTGAGACTAGAGCTATGATCAGAGAAGCTTAATTAAATCTAGGGTGACATTAGAGGTAGATGGTGAAGTGTTGTGGATAGCCCTGGGGCTTTTTGTATTCTATCAAATTCTGCCCTCCTGGAAGGGGCTTCAGAGAAGGAGTGAGTTACACCTATGACTTCTTGTGAACCAATCCCCTAATGAATAAAAGAGCCAATCACTGTGCACATAGGGGGCCATCCAGGTCGGAGAGAGGAGGCCTTTTGGAATGGGGACAGCATGTAGTAGGTAAGATGTAGCTAGTAGAGTCTCCTGGTATCATGGCGGATCCTCGAGGATTCTCCACCAGAGGAATCAGATTTGAATAAGGCTTACAAGTTTAGGCTTAGTTGTTGCACCCAGAGATTGAGTTATCATTGTTTCTGAACTAAGTTCGTCTGGAGTTTTCCTTCACGCGGCGGCTCATCTGGGTTCCAGAGAGAAAGGTACAGTGGCAAAGTGTGGGTTTGCCTGATGTGCACCACAGAGGCCATGGGGGTATTGAAGCATGGGGCTGGCGTGGTAGTGACCTGCCAGTGGGAACCTAGTGAGCTGGGTGGAGAGATCGTGGAGCTCTGAGTCAGAGCTCCACGAGATGAAAGCAGGTCAGCCATTGCCCACCAGTGCATCACTGATCAGCCCGCCGGGGATGAGAGAACCAGGGTGTAATGTGGGAACATGCAATACATTCCTTCATTTGTAATACTTCTCGAAACAGTGAAATGGATGCTTGGGACAGGAAAACTGTTACAGGGTCATTAGCCAACAAAACCATTGCACTCCAAGTCTTGATGTTTAACACCATGCCATCCTGACGTTCCAAGATGATCTCGCTTCAGACAGAATCAAGTTCCCTGAGTCTGTGTTGATTGGGGGGAGGAGCCAGCAGTATTCCTTGCATTTTAAGAAATTAATGCGATGGCCCTATTTGATGAGGATGTCGAAAGCTTCAGGAGGCTGTCACCACCATAAACAGTAGAAGAATCTGGATGGCACATAAAATGGTGTGTGTATCAAACTGCCTTATCAAGCCATTTTATAACCTGGGTTCAAAATAGCAGGAATCCTTGAAGACTCATTTCCCTTGGGAAGAGTGTGGGAGGCCTCTCCTGGTGCTGTCTCTGATCTCCTAGCATAATCTGCCTCTCATCTATTTCTATGCATAGCAGAGGGTTTGGGGGGGAGCAGGGGGGAATCTTCTCTCTGCTTTAAATATACATCTATCTTTTCCTCTTTGTGTCAGTAAAGAATGCTTTCAGTGACAGACAACAGTCTATGGCAGCAGTATTGATGTGTCATATGTGATACCAGCCATTAGAAAGTCTACATTGCTAATAATTTTGTAACAAAAATTATAGTGTAACTAGATACCCTCACAAGGATTTTAAACCCTAAAACATCTTATGAGTTGCTACTTTCATCAGTTTTGTATATGTGATGGTCATTGGACACAGAGAGGCTGAGTAACAGTTCATCCTCAGTGTAGACACTCTTTATAGCTATAGCAAGACTCTTAGAAAAGCTTCTCTGTACTTTATTCACCATGTAAGTCCAACCATGTGGGGCAGAGTGGAAACCAGTCAAAATCACTTGCAAGCCTCCCCCACAGAAAGTGCAACTCTCACAAAACACAGACTTGCTAACTCATGCTGATCACTCAACTGATTACTGAAAAAGTACTTACTGAGTGTTTACCAAACACCGGATGTGAAGAATACAGCGCAGCACTAGTCTGGTGGAGAAGTAGATAACGGGGAATTTTATGAGGCCAGGTGTAGTCGTAGTACAAGCTTTTAATTCCAAAACATGGGAGGTGGAAGCAGGTGGATTTCTGTGAGTTCAAGGCTAGCTTGGAATTTATTTTACAATTAGAATAAGTAAAATAAAGTAATAGTTGAAAGCATCCTCTTGATTTATGGAGAATGATAATAGGAATTACTAATTTGGAGGAACTCACACATTGAGACTAGGATAGGAGTAGATGTAAATGTACACACAAGCCTTGAGCAACTCACTAGCAGTCAGCTCAAGTGACATTTCTACTTACAAAGCAGAAGAGTTGGGTTCATAGAACTCTATGACTGGTTTTAAGGGACGAGAAGTTCTTTAGCTGAGGATTTGTGACTGAGCTTAAATCTTTGTTTTGGAGATCCTTCATATTTCCTTCCTGAAGAGCTCTTCCCAGTTTCTGGAGGCATGCCACAGTTGACATTTTTCTTTCTGTGCAGTCAGTGAATAGGAACATACAAAATGGGGAATCACAGCCGATGGCTCTCATCCACACAGCTTGCTCTTGCACTATTTCCACAGGGGATAGTCTGGTCTTTTGGGTTCAAAATACAGGCAACTCAGAGTGATAAGTGGTTGTAACCTTACTGAAATCAACATCAGTGGGAAGGAAATTGCATGGCAGAGTCCCCACTAAGAGGACTCATGAAGGCGGCAACCAAGTGAGCAGACAGTGCTTGGTCTTATAGCTCCAGATAGTAACACTGGACAGCTAGAGTTTCTCAGACTTGGGGATCCTGACGGTTAAGTTTCTCACTGAGCATCCAAGGACCTGAAGAAACCAATGTTCCAAATAAGGTATTTCCTAGGCCAGAATCCCTTCTCCCAGTGGAAAGTGTGATGGTCAGTCTGGTTGATTCTAGAAGTTTCATGTTGCGAATTCATCCATTCATTTTCTCACTTCCTAGAAACATCCATTTCTGTTGGCTTTATGACCATAATCCACCGGTTGTCACATTACTTAGAGGGATTCAGGGACTTACAAGCCTGATCACTAACTGGGCCTGGCACCCTGTTGTTAGCACCCGGCTCCTCTTGATGGCCCCGGCTCTTCCACCAGCTCTTCAGCCTCTGCTGAGTGATCAGGCTCTGCTGTGTACCTCAGCCACTGCCACCGCGGATCTGTCCTTCCCTCAGGGTCTGTACACTGATTCTCCCGACTAGTCTCAAATTACATGCTCAGCCTCACTTCTGAGATTTCGATCACTGACTGTAGACTGTCCTTTTCAACAGTGTACCCGTCCCCTATTGTTCTAGCTGTCATCTACTGATCATTGGAAACTCCTCTCTACGGTATTTCTTTATTCTGAATCTTGCGAAGTCACTCCTGTTCTCCAGGCATAGAAACATTCCTAGTCTTGCTTGCTGCATGGCATAGCCAATGAGGTCAACAAGCCTTGAAAGATCTATAAATATGGGCGGATACACACACAGATCAATAGATAACCCAAAATGATGTATTGTTGAATAGATCCATGCATTCCAATATGATTTTGATCAAGTTGTGATAAAATGATTCTACATTTTTATTCTTGCCAAGGAACTTACTATTTTCCCAATGCCAAAGAACAACACTCAGGTTCCAACACTTTTAATCTTAAGATAAATCTATGAGCATTTTAGATATGTTATTGGCATATGAGTTTATAGATAAGTTCTTGTTCTCATTTGTGAAATTAAAAAATACTGGTTTTAGAGAACATTTTGGTGATTGTTTGCTGCTATCTCTTGTGGGCTCTTTCTGTACCTTAAATATTAGGTGGTTTTTGTTTTGTTCTGTTTTGTTTTCTGTCATGTCTGTCATATGACAATGCCATCACATTCTTCAGTAAGAAAATAGTGGAGAAGCAAATCCCTATTATTCTGAGATAATGGAGAGAACACTAATTGGAAAGACTACAGATGCTCTGGGAAGGGTGAACGCACTTTAGAAAGCTATTAACGGCTCCTGTGTCTGTTCTTCTTCAGCCACTCCCAGTTCTCACTCCTATAAGGCTTTCCCTCATTTGCCTTAAGAAAACTAAAAAGTTTAAGAGTGCAAAAAGAAGAGTGAGTTAATAAAAGCAAGCTGTTGTTGTTTCCCTGTGGCAGCAGGCACAGTCCTCCAGACCTTATTTGAAAATAAATTGACATTGCCATCAGGGTCTGAGTGTACATTTATATATGCATCATATACATACACACATACATATACATACACACATACATATACATACACATATACACATATGTCACAATATACATTCCCTCTCTCTCTCTCTTTATATATATATGGATCGTCAAAGCTTCACTCAGAATTTGGTGCAGAAGGACCTTCCTGTTCTCTGCAAATAGGAGTCAAAATTGTTGGCAACCTTTAAAAAGCAATTTGACAACCATTAAATGCTTATAAAGACATTTCAAAAACTATAGTATTCTAAAACAAAATGATTTTGAATTAATCTTTGTTGAAATAATGAGCAATTATATATAAAACCTCAGCAACTTACAATTACACTTTCATTTCCTGATTCCTCTACTGTGAGCCCAGGTGCTGCATCCATAGTTCTGATCTTCTGAATCCTGGCTTGGGGAAAGCCCCCGTGTACTTGTCCCACAGACCAGTACATAAGCATCAGAGGCCACAGTCCTCTTGCGACTGCACTTGGTGCTCTGCCTATGCTGAAGGGCATGGCTCATCTCATCATGCTCAACTGGCCTGCACAAGTCAAGTTCCTACATCCCGAATCAAAGTAGGGAGGGCGTCGCCATCTCACATCTGAGAAAATGAATCAGGAACAATAATACCATGAACACAATGACTTGTCCAAACATTGTCTCCAGAAGTGTTTTCATTCAGGAGGACTTTAAAATAGGTCCAAATCACATAGTTCTTGTTTTAGTGAATAAGCATATATAATTTCAAATTGCAAACATTAGCTTAATAGCACGGTTTTCATCAAAATTGTCGTTTAGTGCTATATCATATTTCATTAAATACAGAAACCATAATTTCTCAATAGTTTGACTCTTTAGATCCCTCTCAATCTTTTGTTCTTTGTAACAAGCATTTCTGATGTTATGAAAACCTTTATAATTTTTTTTCTGGTCATAAAATCCTTTCTTTTGACTAGACGCCCAGAAGAATAATAACTGGGTCAAAGAGTGTGAATATTTTTAGAGTTCTTAAAATACTTTGACAAATTGCTTTTCAAAAGGTGCTAACAATTTTGACTCCTATTTGCAGAGAGTAGGAAGGTCCTTCTCCACCCAATTCTTACTGACAGTTTTGTTGTCAATGGAAGGAAATGCCTCTGACATAATTTCTTGCCCTGAATCTTCCATGATTTCTTGCCCTGGGTATATTTGTTCTTCTTGTTGTTCTTTGTTTATTTTCACACTTTCTCCTGGTTGAGTCTTCCACCAGTGCCCAGCAGCCTCACTGAGCTCAAGGATGCTGTGAGTCTAGACCCTACACACTGCCTGCACCTGTTCAACCAGCGCTCTCGGAGTGAGTCACCACTGAATGAACAAAGAGAGAAAGGGGTTCCTTCAGACATTTCTGCCTTTAATGTTTGTTTCTCTGGTCACTATAAAGAGAACTTCTTTCCTACATTTCTATCATGCTGGTGTGCTTTTTCTCTTCCTGGTTGAGCATTCTCACCCGTGAAGCTCCCTTGCCTCTCAGGACACAGTGCCTCTTACCAATGTAGGTTAAGTCCTTGGGTTGAGGATGCTGCTTCTTGGTGCAGCCGCCCTCATTAATCCCACACTGTGATGTGTTGGTTCCTTCTGCATATTTGAAAGGTTTATGTCATATTCATCTTTCAGTCTTCTGGAAGTTTCCCTGCCTTTGCTTCCCCATTTACAAATTTAGTTTCCTAAAGGTTTAATAAGTAAATGTTTTAGTGTTTTATTAGTCATTGATTTTATGTTTGGCCTTTTATTTTATCCTTAATTTTCCAGGTTGTGGGGAGTGCAATGAAGTTGTAAACTGGTTATTTTTTCTATATGGTTGATGAATTCCTTCCCCTTAGGCACCACACACCTATGATAATGGGTACAGAAATGCCTCTGCCTCTTAACACACAAAAGTAAATGAATGCTGTGCTTTTTTGTCTTAAACTACTTAACTTCTTAACGTTTCTTACATAATTAAAGGATAAGTCCATGAGGGTGGATTGACATTTATTCCCTGTGATCATTGGAATGTGTCCCTGATCTAAATCCAGGGTCTGATTTAGTTTTCCTGCCAAGCACAAAAAAGAACTGGACAGATGGACAGGAATCTATCCCAGCTGAGAAGCAGCCCCTAGAAAGTACAGTACCTCAGTGATTCAAGAACGCCTGCTCCCCATCTGGAAGAAACGGGTCAGCATTGGATGATCCAAGTCCACTGTCATCTGAACTGTGAGGTCAAGGCCGGATGCCCTGTAGTACTGTGGCTGAAATTGGTGATTGTCAATCAATGAATGTTGCTTCCCTCAGGCACTCAGGAATCATTACCTTCCATGCTTCTAGGTAACTTCACCTAGAGAGGAAAGGCAGGTGTGTCCAGGGACAGTTGGCTGCTCCAGAGACACTGTGAATGGCACCAAGGGCCAATGGGTCAATTTTGGAACTTTCGAAGAAAAACAAGAGCACAAGCACCTCTTGAGAAAGCTATACAGTCTTCTGTTTAATCTTGTGTCTTTAGTTAACAATATTATACTGTGCACTTAAAAGTTTAATTGGGTAAATCTCATGTTAAGTACTTTTATGGCACTATTTGAACTATAAGAAGAGAACTAAGCCATCAGACATAAATATCAATACCATCTGGCAAGTAGCAAGGTGTCTAGGACAGCCCAGGCCTAACTCAGAAGCTCTGGCCAAGAGTAAAGTGGAACCATGGATCAAGTGACAGAAATCTTCTCCAGACTTGTAGTTGATGAGGGCACTTAGATTTTACCACTACTAAAGTCACTTGAAACTGACAAGTGTAGAACCATCAGTCTATCCGTAAAGACTTGCTTAGAGTAGTCTAGAAATATTGAGTCCCTGCTGGTGGACGGCAGTGTGGAGGATACAAAGATGATTAAATAGATACAAGTACCCCTCTCATGTCAATGATATCCTCAAGGAGAAATTAGCACCACACAAGTAAGCATAAACAGGAAGAGAACAGTTACGGCACCAAGGCAATGTTTATGTCGTGGAGGGATCATGGGTAAATGTTCTTTCCTAGAGTTCTTCAGGTAGACTTAGTCTTGGTCAGTGTTACCACAGGGCTCAACCTTTCACAAACTCTAGGCCTTCCAGCCTTGTCATGTACCCTTCCTTCTTTAAGGAAATGACCATACTTTCAGTTTCATTAATTAAAAACAGAACAAATAGTTCCATCCAAGTTTCTTCAGTTTTCCATCTGTGGAGGGCAGGACATGGACACTTAAAGATGCTCTGGGTCTTGCTCTGTGATGACATGAAGGGAGACTGCAGGTAGACTGCACATAATCTTTTAATTGGCTGAGTTTGTAATATCCAGAGATTACCCAGGGGTGTCCAGCATTATCACAGTGCCCTTCAGTTTGGAAGAGGAAGGCAAAACAGTTAATATCACTAGTGATGATAAAAGAATTGCCCAGACATCACTGGCTTTGAAAGAGAAAGAGGCCCAGGGCCTAGAAATACAGGCTCATCTAGAAATTTGAAAAGAAAGAAAACAGATCCTCCTCCAGCCCCTGCCAGAACCTTCCTTTTCACCCAGTGGGACCTGACAGAGTTCTACCCCACAGAACTTGAGGAAATAAAAGTGTCTTGTTTGAAGCCACTGAGTTATTTGTTATTGCAGACACCAGGACATGGAGAGTGAATAAATATTGCTTTTTGTGTCTTTTTTTCCTAAGTTAAGATTTGTTCTTAATTCTGAAGAATGTAATTTTACCTCATTTTTAAGGGGAGCTCTGTAATTGTAGGCACTATTTTATTGACTGTTTTCTCTTTTGTCTATAGATGTCAAGGCAGTCTTTTTGCCCCTGGTTCTATCTCTGGGAGCTTTATTTCTTTGACTTTTATAGTTACAAAAGCTCCTTGATAGATTAAATGCAAAAATCTTCAAGAAATTATCCTTCTATGTGTTATTAAATTTTCTTGAAGTCTTGTCAGCAGAGGGAGAGAGAGAGAGAGAGAGGGAGAGAGAGAGAGAGAGAGAGAGAGAGAGAGAGAGAGACAGAGAGAGAAAGAGACAGAGAGAGAATGTGAGTAAAAGTGTGTGCAACATGAAGATGGGTCACTTCCTGAGTGAAGTAGACTTGGTCATTTCAGTTCCATTATTAAGTTCAGAAACAACAGAGAGGCCAGAAAGTCACAGCTTGTGATGTTTGAGTGCAAATGTTATCTGAATCATCTGTTTATCTTGACTGTCAGGGGCTTGCCTGCAGTGAGCTGTACTCTGGAGGGGGCTAGCTGCTCCATTGTATTATTTGAATGTCCAGTGATCTGGTGTCATTCACTCCTCTTGCTGCATGGTATGCAGCTCAGCTCTGGGTCCTATGGAAGAGCAGAGATCTTTTAGAACCGCAAAGGTCTCCTGTCTAGTCGGAAGTCACTTCTTAGACTCTTAGACTCTCCACTTGTAGACAGACTTAGTGAACAGGGTTTTGGATACTTTTTCCATATATGGATGTAGGCTACACCTGAGTTACATAATAAGACTTTGGACTTTTCCCTTTGGGAACTGAGATAGCTCAGAAAACTTAGACACGTTTTGTAACCTCAAGCAGAACTTCTTAAACTATTCTACTCACAATCCTTTTCCTCCTGAGAAACTTTTACAGGATCCCAAGAAGTTAGAAATACAAAATAGACATACAAATCAAATACTTAGTGACAAAGTCTCAAAAGTCTGCACTGTAAAACCATTCTTTAGAATGCTAAAGAGTTGCAATCCCAGTAAACTTTAGCATTTATTGAAGGTGAAATTAAAAGTTTGTGCTAATGAGATGGATGTGCCTTTGTTTTATGTAAGGAATGAAGTCCTAGTTGAATATTTGATACTGCATAGGGCATCTTCAATGCTTTTCAGAATTGATCGATATTTGTGATTCTATAATTGCCAGTACTGAGAATGCAACTTCATATGAATGGATGGTATCAGGGAGCAGAGACGTGTTTAGGGATATTTCACAGTTTTTTGGAAAGTGTGTCTAAATTCTAAGCCAAAATTCATTGAATGGTATTTATGAAATTCTATTCAACAAGTCAAACAGTAATCCTTAAAACCAAACATTCTAAAATAACCCAATTCAAAGAGACTCTAATTTGATACATGCTGAGAACTAATAGTGGAAACTATTAAAAGTCTTTGTTTTCTGTAATTAAAGCCTTATTTGTATAAGATCAGAAAACTGTGAGCACAGTGAAAACACTAATTTCATAACACACAGTAGCCTTGCATCTCTCCAATGTGACAGGACATACAATACATAAGGTAAAGAGAGTACCTTATGTATTGTATGGCTGCATCACTTGTCAATTAAAAAGCCTATGGCCTATGTTCTAGACAGAAAAATAGGAGGTGGAATATCTTGGATGCAGAGAGAGTTCGGGGACAGAGCCAGGTACAGTGAGATTCACCAGGAAGATGTGAGGAGGTGGACACGTGGTAACCAGCCATGTAGGTTAAAGTAAACGGGTTAATGTAGTTAGGATTCTAGTCAGACAAGACCCTGGCTATATGGCTAAGGTATTTGTAAATATATTTTGAGTCTGAGTATTATTTCTGGAAGCATGGGGCTGGGAAGAAGAAAGGCCAAACTTGTACAACATACAATGCAAAGTGCTCATAGTGCATTCTCTGAACCATGGCTGAGTGAAGTCAAGTATATGCCATGAGTGATTAATGCCTGCAACACTTAGATTCATTACATTTGATTTTTTAATTAAATTTATCACTGTCCGTTCCATAGTAACCTCTTACTGATATCAGATTTCTCTGACCTCCACACACCATTTTGCAGGCCCTATGTGAGATCATGACTTGTAGTTTGAGAATCTAGTGTCTAAAGTCAGTTCACATTTTCCTTACTCTTGTAAAAGAAACAAAAACTCTGTTATATTTTAATGTTCTGTGAAGAAATGAATACCCATTTCCAAAATCAGATCAATCACCCATGCATTTAACCCTCACTGTCCTCTGTCTCCTTTTCCCAATTATTGTAAATGTGTTTATGTCACCAAACTAGTAAGCAGCTATTGTCAGGTTCTGGCAGGCGGAGAAAGGCCTGGTGCCAGGAAGAGAGCCCTGAGAGTAGAGCGAGCATGAATGGATAGAGCGTGCTTTGGCGAAACAAATTGCAGCTCAACACAGAGGGAAGTTCTCTTAATAGAGCTGTGCAGTTTCTTCCACAGCCCTGCAAGCTGTCCAAAAGGGCAACACAGGGAAGGCAAGGCAACATAAGGAAGCTTCCTTGCATGTCACAGATTCACCTTCATATGTGTCAGCAAAGGCCATCAATACTATGCTGCACTAGAGGAGCAGAACACAGAATCCTCTACACTTAAATCTAATGGCAGCTGGGAATGAAGGTCGCTGAGTCACCTCATGGGAAAACAAACCTGAGAGATAATGGTATTGCTGCTGAGCTTAAGACATCTTATAACCATCATTGAAGATGAGATCATTTTGATTAGTTAAATTAATACATGAAAATTTAATCTTGTTATTTGTAATGCATTGCTCAGTCCATCTACAAAAAATAATATATATTCTCTGTCAAAGAAATAATGCTTTGCAAAAGTATATGAAATTAGGAAATAAAGACTCCAGGTTCCCTGAGAGAATATTTTTTGAAAAATAAACATCAAGCCATGTATATTATACAAACTTTTATTTGTACACCAACATAACAAACCAATTCATTTTAAAGTATACCCATAACAAAAAGGTGCCATAGTGCATATCTACTTTAGAAAGGAATCCATAGGAGTAAGCTTTCTTTTCCTGATGCTCCAAGCCCCACATATAGAAGCTATATCCAAACTAAGGACTTGTCAGTGGATAGGCAGAGAAGCACAAATCAGCAAGGTGACATAACACATTTGTGAGCAATTTATTCTAATACTTATGAACCATCTATTTGTATAGAAGAACATTGAATGAGTTATTTTTGAAGAACACGTGAACAAGTGAAGGAGAGAATATATATTTTGATTCATCATGCCATCCTTTCACAGTAGGGAAGCATGGTGCATCAGGGCAGATCCTGTCAGGGCAGCTAGAAACCAAGGAGAGAACCAAACAAAGGCATCTTAGGAGATACAAGCCAAGGATGGGCGCCAAAGCCGATTTCTTCACCTGGCCACCATCTTCACCTCTTTAGGGCTCACCAATAGAGATTAACTCATTGATTAGCTCAGAGCCTCCAGGACTCAATCACTTCGTAACATCCTGTAAGCCAACAATCCCCAACACAGATCCATGGGGAACTTTCAAGCCATAACAAGCTCCATGAGAGCTGATGGTGACAGTTAATCTTTGTTGATAATAGTTTGGATCTAGAATCAAAATAGGGCAAGCTGCTGTTCATAGCTCTGAGGGGTGTTTTTGTTTTTTGTTTCTTTTTTGGTTTTTGGTTTTTGCTTTTGCTTTTTTTAGATCAAAGGATTTGAAGTGGGAAGACACATCTTAAATAGGAGCAATACTGCCTATTAACAGGAGATCCAAGACAAAAGCTTTGCTTTATGTCTGTTTGCCTTGGCTCTCCCTGGAAAGTTCATTTACCATGTTCCTGCCACTGCATACCGTTTCTGGTATCAGAATCCAGCTTCCTTGGGCTTCCAGTGTAGACTGCAGACCGGTGGACTCCAAAAACTTGTAGGTCTTTAGAACTAGTTGGGGACTCATGAAGCACCAAGTCTCATGGGCTGAGTGGCTACTGGGTTCTCACTCTCTCCTATAAGAGGCAGGCATTAGATGGCCCAGACCCAATCAGGTAACAAAATATAACAAATATCCTTTGAATATATATTCATTATATTAGTCTTGTTTCTGTAGAGAATACAACCAATACTGTATTGGTGATACAAGTCAAATCAGACCCTGAGGATATAGCAATGAATTCAACATTTCCCAGAACATCAGGGAGCCTAGCTCCTTTCTCTGAACTGTGCACACACTAGTACCTATGTTCAGCAGCCAGGCCAAATTCTGTCCTCCCTTATCCAAACACAGAGAAGATATGGCAGGCAGCACACACCACTTCTCACAAGACAAACAGACCTGGAGTCTCTAGTTGTTATTAGTCTTGAAGAGCCTGTGTCTTGATGGTTCTGCTAAAACACAGAGTAGGGAAACTGTAAGTCAGCTAGAGAGGCTGTGCTTGTTTTGAACCCACATGCTTTGAGTTTTCCTTCGTGTGATTCCTTTTCCTACCACCAGGGACAGCTCTCCATTGGGAGTGTCAAGCAGAGAGGGACCATCATTTACTGTTGATTGATCTCGGGAACTGATACAGAATAAAGGCCCGTGTTGGCAGTGAATCCAAAAATTCTGTGTGTGATGTTGAGATGATAGACTGGCTCTCTCTGGTTTCCAGTGAGAGCGACATGTCCTCTGATTTATAACACAAAGTCAGTTTTCCTTCCTACACATAGGTTCTTTTTTCTAAGCAGATTTATGGCGATCCTAGACACTCATCTGACACCAGAGTATAAAAAACAGAACCTAAAGATTAGCACTGACTAGGTGGTAGCTCTATTTTTAGGCATGAACCTCACAAATCAGTGTCTTATTGGCAGCTCCTCTGTAAGCTGAAGTGATGCATTATGAAACCTTCCACATTCCAGGCTTCCCTCTGCTCATCAGTGAACCCAGCTGCCTGAGTGCATCAGCCGTGTTTATTCCTACACATAGGAACACTCGCTGTACAGGAAAGTCAGAACAGTTTCCACCTTTTTTTCTGTTGTAAGATGGAATCTCTTTTTGTAGAGTAATCTTGCTACTTATAGGCAAGGCAATTTCCCATTGAGAACTTCTAGTCTGCTTCTCATGTACCTAATTCTCTTTACCTTTTAAATATTTCTAGCCATAGTGTGTCTGCAATCATAAGACTCATTTTAATCACAGAGGAGGTATAGTACATCTCAATGCCTGTGCTACATTGTCTGAGGCACAAACTTGATGCCATCACTCAACCTTAAATGTGACTTGGGATTTTTTTCCTTTTCTTTTTGACAATATCTTATTATATGGTTGTATTGAAGTTGACTAATATTTAGAACTTAAATAGATTTAACGAATACAACTGGATGAGCCCAAGCATATACAACCACCTCAGTCAAAACAATAAACATGCTCGTTAGTGCCCTTCTGGAAATGTGTCCCTTTCCCATCTCTTCCTCTTCCTCCTCTTTTTTCCTGATAAAAAATTGATGCACTATTTATCCTTTTTAACAAATGTTTAAATGTATAACACCATGTTGCCAGCTACAGGTACCACATTGTACAGCATATTTCTAGACTTACTCATTTGTTTAATTATAGTTCTATGGGCTGGGGAGATGGCTCAGTGTTAGGAGCACTGGCTGATCTTCCAGAAGACCTGGATTCAATTCCCAGCACCCACATGGCAGCTTACAACTGTCTGTAACTCCGAGATCTGTCTGTACATACATGCAGGCAAAATGCAATGCATATAATATAAAATAAATAAATTATTTAATTATAGTTTTATGACCATTGGAAACTAGTTCCTCCTTTTCATTGAGCCCCCATCCCTGGGAAACAACAATTTTACTTTCTGCATGTATGAGTTGAGTTGTTTGAGGTTCTTTAGATTGATGATGTGATTTAATCAGTTTATACCTGATAGAATGTCTTTTTTTTTTTTTTTGAGTCAGCAAGTATTGGTGAGAATGTACAGAAACTATGATCCCATACTATTAATGACAATAAAAAATGGTATATCAGCCATGGAAAACAGTACAAAGAGTCCTTAGAAACACTAAAACCACAATTTCCCTGTGATTCTACTTCAGAATAATTAAGACATGCGTCTTGAGAGCTCTGCACTCCTACATCCGTTCCAACATCATCCAGAATTGTTAGGTGGAAGAGAATTCCTATTACTTTTCTCACCACTATGACAAATGACTTGACAAGAGCAACTTAAAGAAAATGATGTTTAGACTCACAGTTTAAGAAGCAGTGCAGGCTACATGATAGAGAGAATGTAGTAGCAGGCATGCAAGGGGGGCTGTCACACGGTAGCCATAGCAGGAGTGCAGGAGGTGGAGAAAGGCTTACAAACCTCCAGTAAATGTTCAACCTTCTAAAGGCTCCACAACCTTCCATACAGGGCGACAAGCTGGGGACCAAGTGTTCAAACACGAGCCCATGAGCGACATTCCAAATTCAAACCACAGCCTAACCCAAGTATCTGTTGACAGATAAATGCATCAAGATTGTGTGATATATTACACAAAATGGAATATTGACTATGAATGATTACAAACAAGAGACTTGGGTAGACTAAGTGGATTCCTGGCCAGTGTACCAAATGTTTTAGGATCTGCTTGGATCCAACCACCAAGTCAATGCCGAAAAGAAAATTTATTATAACCAAGCTGCTACTGATCAATCAGGTACACAGAGCAGATCCAGCAGGTAAATTGCTTTTAAGTGAAAAATTACAAAAGCCATAACCATCTGTGCCAAGTTACAGTTACATTTTCCACCAATCAAGATTAGGGAAAAGGTACTGTCCTAGGGACGTTTCTTTGTGGTACACGTATCCCATCCACAGTGGTTGCTTTGTGCAAGTGTGGCTGGGTGCCTTGCCCAGCATTCATGTCTCAACTTGCCCACCAGTATGTCACTCATCCAGGGAGTTCAGGAACTTAAACTTTGTCCCCTATTCAAACTAGAAGTTTTATTCAAATGGCTTCTGTTTGGTTCCTTCTTATAATTTGGCATTTAAAAAGAATAATACTCTGAAATTTTGACAACATATTGGCCTGGGATATATTATGCTAAGTGAATTAAGTTACATGAGCACAGACGGAGACCAAAGGCAGTTTCTGCCATCTTGCTCTATAATTGGTCATCTAGACAAGAGGAAAGTCAAAAGAATGGAAGGCATATAGAGCTGGCCCCACCGTTCAATCAGTGCTGATCCAGCTTACCTTTGGACACCCAGTAAGGAAGCCAGTAACTTTTAGCTAGTTTGAATTGGGTCATGTGTCTTTTGTATCTAAAGCTTCTAGGCATGGCTATGAAATTGAAGCCATTATCATTATCAAGTACCCATTACTTATTCCTACTCTATCTTTCCAGTTATTTCTACATCATCCTGTTCCTGAGCCAGCTTTCTTATTTCCTGCTGATTTTAGACTGGCTCATCTTATATTTAGCACATACGGAGCCTACTTGGTGACATCTGTAAACTTCTATTGCCCTTCCTTCCCTTGACCATATAACTATTTTCCATGGGGTTTCTGCCTGTGAGAAGACTCATACTCTTGCAGGTGACTGCTCTGTTAGCCCACCCTCTGCCTGCTATGCCCCATCAAATGTTTTGGAGAAGTGAGCCATGGGAGGTATCATTTAATACCTTAAGATGACCCTTGCAAATTATTTATACAGAAGAGAGATAAATTCAATAGTAATTTATTCTGTCTTGGTTAGTGTAAGTTTATATCTTATGAAGAAAGAGGTAGAGTTTAAAGTCAATTAAACCAAAATTCTTATGCTGTAGCTTCTAGGGTATAATTGATATTGATGAAGCTTCTGAACAAATTTAGCTGTGAGAGCCCTTAGGAGATCTGACTGTACAGAGTCCCAGTAAATCAGCCCCACTTATGTAAGAAGTGTTGACTCAAGCAAGGGCTTTTCATACATTTTACCTGCTAGTCAATTGAGGAAAAATGTAACAGGCAAAGAATGAATTAAACCAAGAATTATACCTAAGACTTCAGTCTCCTAACAATCACTTAGAACTGTACAGAGATGCAAGATGTTTGTTTTAAGTACTGAGATTTCATCTTAGGGCCTAACACATGCTATGCAGGGTTCTACCAGGGAGCTATATTCCCAGCCCACAAGCACAAAAGTTTTTGCAAAACATCAAAGTCCAGATTTTCAACAGTCTAAATGAACACAAAACTTTATTATATTTTCCTGAGATAAAGTTTGTTTTCTAGAATTTTAAGGACAGTCTAGACTTTTGTAATAATAGTCCTCTATCTCTACCCATTATTTCTGACTATAAAATAAAATGTGCACATGCATATGCAAAATTAAAAATACCTGTCTATTATAGTACCTGATGGATCACAGACATTGGAGAAAATGGGTAAATAGGCGTCACATTTCACAAGGGTTGTGATAATGACTAAATTAAGTAGAAATAAATATACCATGAAAAAATTCCCAACAAAAAGTATGAGTGAGTGTATGTGTGTGAGTGTGTGGGAGAGTCTGTGTTGTGGGTGTGTGAGTGTGCTTGTGTGTAGCTGTGTGAGTGTGTGGGGGGGTGAGAATGTGAGCGTATGAATATGTATATGAGTGTGTATTTTGTGTTTGTGTGTGATGTGTGTGCGTTTGCATGTGTGTGTGAGTTAGTGTGTCTGAGTGTGTTTGTGTATGAGTATATGTGAGTGCTGGTTAAAGTGGGCTCCTAAGTCTGCCCCAGGGCTCAGGCCACTGGGGTAGGTGAGATGCAGTAAGTTTGACCATGCTCACCCTACAGCACCGCTGGGTGGGTGTTGGGCTGTGAGAAACTGCAGGACACCACCCTGGGTTGGAGGAGCATGGCTCCCATTCCCTCAGGCTCTTGGGCATCCCAGGCACCACTGGATTCAGTGGAAGAGCTTAGAATGGAGTGGGGGCCCGTGGGCTATATCTAGCCCTTGTCAAGGGCCAAGGGGTAAAGGCAAGGAGGAGCTCGGCTGGGTCCCTTGAAGGACGGAGTCTTTGGCTTGTCAAAAACTGGTTGGTTTGGTTTGGTGGAGACCATGGCTAGGAGCGCTAGGAGGCCTTCTGCGGGAGACTGGACTTGGCTCTTTAGATGAGGGCCTGTTCCATTGTTCCCCATGGAGGATTCTGATGAAAAGAGACAGTCCATGGTTTTAAGGCGTTTATTGTCATGGCAAAAAGTGGCACCTAGTAAAACTGTACCCCACAACCTCAGGGTGGGCCTGAGGTTAAGTACCTTTTGCAGGGAGGAATGTCTGGGAAGGAGGGTTTATTGTCTAAGCCTCTAGGTACCTCATTAAAATGGAGATGTCTTGAGGCTAAGTGACCACATGTCCTCTAGCTGTGGAGAGGTTTGGGGTGTTGCTCTTACATGACTGATATTCACAGACCTATGGAGAGCTGTGGCCTCGTGTCAGGAGCCTAGGGCTGAGGAGCATGGCACAACACCTACTGTCCGTTGCACGGTTATCCCCTGCTAGGGACCCCCTACTGGGTCTTCGGGGTTTTAAACCTTAGCTGAAACAGAAACCAGGATGCTTTTCACAGTCCTACATGTGAGCATGTGTGAGTGTGAGTATGTGACAGTGTGTGACTGTGTGTGAGTGTGTGTTTGTGTATGAATGTGTGTTTGAGTGTGTGTCTCTGTGTAAGTGTGTCTATGTTAGAGTGTGTGTGTGTGTGAGAATGTGCAGGTAAGAGTATGAGTATGTGTGATTGTATGTATGTATGTGTGTATGTGATGTGTATGTGTGAGTGTGTGTGTTTGAGTGTATGAGTGTGTGTGAGTGTGTGTGAGTGTGTGCATGTGAATGTCTGTGTGTTTGTGTGTGAGAGTGTGTGTGTGTATGAGTGTGTGTATGTGTTTGTGTGTTTGGGTGTGAGTGTGTATATGTGTGTGTGTGTGTCTGTGTGTGTGAGTGTATATGTATATATGAATGTGTATGTGTGTATGAGTATGTGAGTGAGTGTGTTTGTGTATGTTTGTGTGTGAGAGTGTGAATTGTGACTGAGTGTGTGTGTGTATGAGTGTGCATGTGCTTGTGTGTGAGTATATATGTGTGTGTGTGTGTTTATTTTGTGGGTGTGAATGTGCAAGTGTCTGTGTTTGTGGGTGCAAGTTTGTGTGTGTATGTGTGTGTTTGCCTGTAACTATGTGTGAGTGGGTAAGTGTGAGTGTTGTGTGTGATTGTGTGTGTGTGTGGTTGTGAGTGTATGTGTTTGTCTCTGTGTGTGGGCAGGTAGGTGTGACTGTGAGTGTTGTGTGTAAGCATGAGTGTGAGTGTGTGTGAATATGTTTGTGTGTGTGTAAGCTTGTGTGTGTGAGTGTGTGTGAGTGTGTGTGATTGTGATTGTGTGTGTTTGCATGTTACTGTCTCTGTGAGTGTGTGTGTGAGTGTTTATGTGTCTGTGTGTGAGTTTGTATGTATGTGTGAGTGTGTGTGTTTGAGTGTGTGTTAGTGAGTGTGTCTGTTAGTATGTGCATGAGTGTATTTGAGTGTGTATGAGTGTGTTTGAGTGTGAGCATGTATAAGTGTTGTATGTGTGTATGGATGTTTATGAGTGTTTGTGTGTGAGTGTGATGAGTATGTGTGAGAGTTTCTGTATGTGTGTGTGAGTGTGTATGTGAGTATATGTGTGTGTGCATGTGTGTTTGTGTGTTAGTGTGATGTGTGTGTTTGTAAGTGTGTTTAAGTGTGTTGTATGGATTTGTGAGTGTGACTGTATGTTTGAATGTGTGTTTTTGTGTGTGAGTATGTGTGTGAGTGCGCATGTGTGAATGTGTGCATGTGTGAATGTGTGCATGTGTGAATGTGTGCATGTGTGAATGTGTGTGAATGCGTATGAGTGTTAGTGTGAATGTGTATAAGTTTGTGTGTGTGTGTGTGTGTGTGTGTGTGTGTGTATAAACTCACAATTCTCCTGCATCCTCATTGTGAGTGCTTGGATGACAGGAATGTGACATGTCTGCTTTATTTGAGCCCAAACACAGGTTTCATGCATATTAGGCAATCACTCTGTTAACTGAGCAGTATCTTCAGCCCAGAGAAATAATTTTTGAGAAATGTTTGGACAAAATGCCTCATAGTAAGCCCTGCAGAGTGGCCCAACTGAATTTACTAAAGGAACATTAAACCAGAATATGGGACCAAATAATACAGAGAAAATTCCCAACATCTATTGATTACTATCAGAGGAGCTGAGAGTCAGCTCTCTGCCTGATGTCCCCTCCCCCAGGCCAGGAGAGGGTATTGGATCCCCTAAGATTAGAGTCACAAACAGTTGTGAGCTGCATGAGTGTGGTGCTGTTTAATAATCCTGGTCCTCTGCAAGAGCAGCCAGTGCTCTTAACCACTGTGCTCTCTGCTACAATCTTAAGGTATCTAAATACAAAAATATCAATGTTTTAGGGAGTGGGTAATACAAACAGCAGAATACATCTGCAAAAAACATGGAGTAGAATCCTTATGGCCAAGATTAAGGAATCCTAAGCAAACTATTTTATTCAGCATTTTTGCCAGGTTTGGTGAACTTGAATAATGACAACACTTAAGATGCTGAGATAAGAGAATCTCAAAATTGAGAGTTCAGGCCAAATTGACTGCATGGTGCATTCCAGACCACCCTGAGAGAAAGACAAGCACTAATGCACAAATCGAAGAACAAAAGCTAACCAAACAAACAGAACAAACCCCCAAAGGTTATAAAAAAGGAATGATTAAGTAGAATTCACATTGTGGTCCGAGAACTGCCGGATACATGGGAGCCTGAACTCAGAGGCCTCTAGGATATGACATCATCATCTTGAAATTCTGAACAACTTTTGAGCATGGGGTACAGGATTTTTTTTTTTTTTTTTTTTTTTTTTGCACTGTACTTCACATAAATCATAGAGTCCATCATGGTTGCTCTCAGATCAAGTTCTGAAACGCACATATAATCTGACTTACATGCAAAGCTAGAATGGAGGTGCCTTATCTACCATGAAAGTTATATAACTTACCCCTAAGCTTTTAGCTATATTTTCCCTTGAAATGACATGTGTCAAATTAATCTAGCTTTGATTTCATTTAATTATTCGATTAGACATTTATACGAATTTTCTTTTGTTATTTTAGCAGAGCTGCTCCTAAGTGAGCAGCTTTTCTGTTTTACTCTAGTTTACCAAAAAAAAAAAAAGATCTCTATGCTAGAACTAAAGTGTAACAACTACAGTAATTATATTAAAATATTTGATTTTCTAGAGAAATAGTGTCAATGGGCAAAGGACTTGCCTTTCCTTGAGCCACCTATCTGTCTAGCCACCCAACGCATCCATCTATCTACTCACCCATCCATCTGTGTAGTCATCTCTCTATCCGCCAGTTCACTGACTCACTCGAGTAACTTGTGTCTATTGGTAAGCACACTTCATGGAAAGTCTCTGGAGCAAAGATGTCACAAGAAATGAAGCCCCTGCACCCTAAATGACTTCTAACATGATCAGAGAACATGTTCTAAACTACAAGTGACAACGCAGTCTAGCAGAGTATGGAATGACCTGCCAAAGCATTTTTATTCTTTTTTTAAAATGTATTGAATATAGATTCTTTTCTTATACAATATATCCTGATTGTAATTTCCCCTCCCTCTACTCCTACAAGTTCACTCATATCTCGCCTCCCCTCAAGATCTACTCCTTTTCTGTCTCTTATTAGAAAGGAGCAGACATCTAAGATGTAACAACCAAACATGGCAAAATAAAATATAGTAAGAGGAAACAAAAGTATCCTACCAAAGTTCAGCAAAGCAACCCCACAGGAGTAGAAGACTTCCAAAGCAGGAGCAGGAGTCAGAGGCCCAGCACTTCATGGCTAGGAGTCTTACAAAAATATTAAGTTAATAGCTATACTATATACTCAGAGTACCTGGTGCAGACCCACATAGGCCCTGTGCTTGCTGCTTCAGTCTCTGTGAGCTCATATGCTCCTTGCTTAGTTTAGAACAAGAGGCCCTTGTTCTCCTGGTGTCCTTCATCCTCTCTGGTTCTCATGCTCTTTTTGCCTCTTCTCCCACTGGGTTTCCTGAGCTTTGAGGGGAGGAATTTGATGGAGACCTTCCATTTAGACTCTTTCCAGGTAATATCTTTAACTGCAGGTCTCTGCATTTGTTCCCAGCTGCTGCTGGAGGAAGCTTCTCTGATGATGACTGGATACGGCACTGATCTATGAGTATAGCAGAATAGCATTAGGAATCATTTTATTGAAACTTTATTTTTAGACCTGTGGTGTTTGCTTTTACCCAAGTCTCTAGGCTATTTACTCTCTGGTTCTTGTTACCCAAGAATTGCCAGGCATGGATTCCCTATTATTAGGTGAGCTTTAAGTCAAGTCCGATAATAGTTGACTACTCCCACAATTCTGTACAATTCCCCTAGCATATTTTGTAGGCAGGATAGATTGTAGGTCAAAGGTTTAGTGGCTTGGTTGGTGTCCACATTGCTCTTTAAATAGCCTTCAGAGTACCTTTCTGCACCAAAGAGACTAGAGCATAATGGGTGAGGGCTCCATAGGCATCAGCTCAACTTGTCAGTGTTCAATGACTTGTATTGGTGCTGTTATCAGCAGTGAGGCCCTGCTTCTGGTTTGTGAAGGAGAATCCTTTGTCTTATCAACATCCTATGTTGTTTAGGGATTTCCATGAAACCTCTTGGCCAACAACTCAATTGAATTCAACCCATTACACCACTGGAATCCATACTTGATGACAAGAGATGGCCAGTTGAGTCTCCTTATACTCCATTTCTAGGAGTCTGTAGAAAACTTGTGTTGGAATTTTGATGAGGATTGCATTGAATCTGTTGATCACTTTTTCTAGAATGTCCATTTTTACTATGTTAATTCTACAGATCCATGAGCATGAGAGAACTTTCCATCTTCTGATATTGTCTCCAATTTCTTCTTCACAAACTTGATTTTTGTCATATAAGTCTTTTACTTGGTTGGTTAGAGATATCTCAAGATATTTTATATTATTTGAGGCTATTGTGAAAGGTGTTATTTCCCTTATTTTTCCCCTCAGTACGTTTATCACTTATATACAGTAGGACTACTGCTTTTAGTGAGTTAATCATATATTGAGCTACTTTGCTGAAAACGTTTATCAGCTGTAGTAGCTCCCTGGTGGAATTTGTATGGTCACTTATGTATACTATCCTATCATCCTCAATGATACTTTTGACTTCTTCCTTTTCAATTTGTATACCCTAGATCTCCTTCATTTATGTCATTACTTTAGCTAAGACTTCAATTATATACTGAATAGATATGGAGAAAGTGGACAACCTTGTCTTGTCCCTTGTTTTAGTGGAACTGCTTTGAGTTTCTCTCCATTTAATTTGATGCTGGCTATAGGATTGCTGTAAATTGCCTTATATTTTAGGTATGTTCCTTGCATCTATAATCTCTTATTGGAAGAGATGTTGGATTTTGTCAAAGGCCTTTTCTGCATTATGAGATGATCATGTGATTTTTGTCCTTCAGTCTGTTTATATGGTGGATTACATTTATTGATTTGATTTTCACATATTGAACCATCCTTGCATCTCTAAGATAAAGTCTACTTGATCATTTCTGCTAACTCCAGTATTTCTCTGTTTAGTTTTTGTCTGAATGATGTATGTATTGGCAAGAATGAGGTATTGGAAAAAATGAAGGTATTATGAGGGTTAATATTTAGGCTGTAGTGGTGTTTCTTTTACAAATTTTGGTGCTATTGTGTTTGCTGAATAGATGCTAAGAACTGAAATGTCATCTTGGTGGGTTTTTCCTTTGATGAGTATATAGTGTCCTCCCTTATCTCTTTTGATTTGTTTTGGCTTGAAGTCTATTTTGTTAGATATTAAAATGATTACATCAGGTTCCTTATTAGATCAATTTGCCTGGAATTCCTTTTTCCAACCCTTTACCTGAGTTAATGTCTATTTTTGATGTTGAGGTGTGTTTCTTGGGTGAAACAAGAATACAGATCCTGTTTTCTCATCCATTCTAGTCTGTGTCTTTTTATTATGGAATTGAGGCAAGAGGTACCAATGAAAATGAATGTTGATTCCTGTTATTTTGTTGTTGTTTGTGGTGGTGGTGGCAATGGGGTGTGTTCGCCCCTCTTTTGATTTTGCCATTGTGGGATTATTTATTTCCTATGTTTTCATGGGTGTAGTTAACCTCCCTAGGTTGAAGTTTTCTTTCTAGCACCTGTAGGGCTATATTTGTAGATAGATACTGTTTACATTTGACTTTATCATGAAATCTCTTATTTTCTCCATCTATGATTGGAAGTTATGCTGGCTGTGGTAGTGTGTGCTGCTCTCTGTAGTCTCTTAGAGTCTGCACTACATCTGACCAGTCCCTTCTGGCTTTCAGAGACTCCACTAAGGAATCATATATAATTCTAATAGATCTGCCATTATATGTTACTTGGTCTTTTTTCTCTTGCAGCTTTTAATATTTTTTTATTTTGTATGTTTAGTGTTTAATTATTATGTGGCAAGGGACATTCTTTTCAGGTGCAGTCTATGTTTATTCTGGATAATTCTTGTACCTTTATTGGCATCACCTTCTTTATATTAGGAGAATTTTTTTCTGTGATTTTGGAAAATATATTCTAGGACTTTGAGCTGGGATTCTTCTTCCTCTATTCCTATTATTCTTAGTTTTGGATCTTTTGATAGTGTCGCATATTTCCTGGATATTTTATGTCAGGACTTTTTTTAAATTAACTTTTTCTTTTCTTTTTTTTTTTCTTTTTTTTTTTTGTTTTTTGTTTTTTTTGTTTGTTTGTTTTTTGTTTATTTTTTTAATTTTTATTTTTGATACTTTATTTACATTTCCGATGTTTCTCCTTTTCTGAGTCTCCTCTTTGGAAACCCTGTATCCCCTCCCACCTACCCGCCCACCCATTCCTATATTCCCACCTTGACATTCCCCTTTACTGGGGCCTCTAGCACCCTCAGACCCAAAGTCCTCTCCTTTCTCCCTGATGGCCATTGAGGTGATTCTTCAGCCTCATATGTAGTCCAAACCATGGGTCAATAGATGTGTATTCTTTGGTTAGTGGTCTGAACTCCAGGTCGACCAGGGGGAGGGTCAGGCCCATTGACGCT
>CM052702.1:33938906-33978161 GCA_028551405.1 Uromys caudimaculatus | reverse complement strand
TGGTTTCTGTTCTTTATGTTCTTGCCCTTGCCTTTTGCCATCTTGTTGACTCTGTTGTTAGCTGATCTTACTCTGTCTGGTTGTGGCTTGCCCCTCCTGCAGGTCTCTGTGTCAGTACTCCTTGAAGACCAGCTCTCTCTGAGAGGTGTTTGGGTTTGGAGAGCTGTGGCACCGGGTCTGATCTTGGTCCCTGTGTCTCACGGGTTCAGGGCAGTTCCTGTGGGGCATGTCTTTGGCTCTCTCCCGGCTTTTCCGAGCTCCTGAGAGGGATCTTTGTCCTGGTGCTAATTTGCTATGGAGCCCGGTGGCCCAAGCTGAGGTTCCCAGCCGCCGGCAGAAGTTGCTGTCTGTCAGTCTCTGTGGCCCTTGGAAACTGGGTGGAATCAGTGAGCTCTGGGGCTCGTGTTGCCCCCACTTGGGGCTTTTCCACGTTCCTGGGAGAGAAAATTTTCTCCCGGAGTTGCTTGACTATGGAATCCTAGTGTCCCTGGCAAAAGCTTCCTGCCTTAGCTGCCAGCTGTTGGGATCCAGGTGGGTTTCATCTTTATACGCTGTGGCATGTGAGGGACCCAGCCTTCAATTAAGGAGCTGCATCTAATCTCTCCCCAAAGGCCTCTGCACGCTTCCAGACAGCACCCATTCACTCAAGCCAAAGCAGCTAGCCGGTGCCCAAGCTGTCCACCCAGGGGATTCCAGTTGTGCTCTGGGGGCCTCGTCTGTTCCTAGCTCTCCATGGCATCTGGCTGTGTCTGCAATGTCCAGAGCCTGGGAACTCCAGAGCCACATGGCGTTCCTTGGGAATGGCCTCCTCTTCCCATGGGCTGTGTCTCTGCAGAGACCTCTCACACAGCCTGACTGGCCCAGAGGACTGTAGAAGAGCATGCAGTCACTTCTCGCATGTCTCACACCTCACTCAGGAGCTGTGAGTGCTCGGGAAGGACAAACGGGGCTTCACTCACTCCCCCCGCCCCCTCCATGCCATTTGTTCCCACAAGAGTCTTCAGTGAGCTTACTTCTTTCCCTGTGCTGCTTAGGTGGTGTTTTCCCAGTGAATGCCTACTGGTGTTAAAGGATAGACTAATGGGATGAGTTGGGGAAATGTAGGTTGGGTGACATCTTTGTGATCTGTTGGGGATAGAGTCAGATAGGAAACGGAGACCACTGTGGGTTTTCTGTTACAGAGCTGAAGATGAGACTGGAGGATTAGATTTTAGGAGCAATAAGAGAGGTATAGGTCTGCCTTTAACGTATTCTCAGCTTTCTTCTTAATAATTACTATTCTCAAAAGTTTCTTAATAGTTCTGGTAGCACTATTCATCTCCTAAAGATGGTATTTTACAGGAATCTCCTTGACCTATGACTGAAGATACCCATGTATTAGGATGGGAGAAGAATATTCTTTCCCATGTGTGGTGCATATGACTCCTGAAGAAGCCATTGTTTTAGTGACTCTTGCACAGTTTTCGACAATAGTATGTCCTGTCTGGGATTAGAAGGTGGTTGATGAGAAGGAGAAGTACCAGCAAAGGCTTGGAAGATGACAGGGGACTTTGTGCTGCTGCACCATTTACACTGAGGAAGCCCTGACTTTGGCCCAGGGTTACCCTCATGGAAAGGGAAATGTCTGTAGTGAGATATAAAAACTGTACATTGCATCCTGGAGAAAATAGTTTTGGTCAGCATGAGTTTCTATTTACAATTTGCTTTCATTTACAGAAGAAATGATCTGTAGGCATAGTGGCTTGTTCCATTATCTATGTCTGGATACACAGTACACACACAACAAACATCTCTCAATGTAAGTGTGGCTTATAGATAAATACCACCATTTTCTCTGAAACATTCATTGTGAAAACCAAGTATTATTCTCGATACAATGACCCCAATCCATGAAAATTATGGGTTAGTTTAATTTTGACCATTTTAAAACAATGTTGCAATCACCAATCAATATTGATAAGTGATTTTCCAACAGGAAAATGAGCTAGTTTAAGCCAAATTAAAGTATATAAAGGCAGGATTATTGAGAAGCCACTCTCAGGCAAACTTGGGTGAAAGAGCATGGAGAAAGCTGGTACTGATCCGGAAACTTCATCCCTGGCTAGCTTTCATAGTAACGGAAAGTACTTGATAAGCTGCTGGAAGCGAAAATTAAGCCTCAGTCATACCTAGCTGTGATCCCAGCAAGATACAAAGATGACTGGCCTGGCAAGACATCCCTACTGGTGCAGTAGTGGTATGAACATCATGGGAATAACCAAGCATTTTCTGACTGGATTTAATCCTGCTCCATAAGACCCATACCTAGCACTATTCACCAGGCTGAGAACTTACTGTTAGATAGATTATATGTAGTATGGGGGGAACTTATCACTATTATCATGCTAAACTGACATAATATAAAATAAACTCCTAATGATCTATTATCATACCTATAGGTTAAGATACACCTAAACTCCCATCAAAGAAGCTTTTCTTGCAGTAGAAGGTGAACACAGAGATCCACAACAGGCTGAGACAATTGTCAGAGATTAAGAGACTCCATTAATGAAACATATATACTGACCCCTTCTCCAAAGTCTCATGGATCATTGCAGAAGAGGGGACTAATAAATTGTAAGAACCAGAGGTTGTAGATAACCCTAAAGAAGCAGTGTCATCTGGACATATATGAGCTCAGAGCAGTTGAGACATCATGCACAAACAAATGTGAGCCTAAGCAAGACTAAATCTCCGTATGGAGAGGGGAGCTAGGCACAAAGTTACACCCTTAGCTAAGGATGCAATTGTTAGATGCTGGGAAAGTAAGGGTCAGTTTCCCCAAGAATATAGCACCCTATAAGTTTACCATGTTCCAGGGGAAGTCTATAATTCTAAGAATATTTGGGGAATATAAGTTGGCCTTGGTGGGTAAGAGAAAGGAACATGATGGGTGGAAAGAGGCATGCGTGGATCTGGGAAGAGTTGAATGAGGGAAACATAAACATGATTCAAACTCATTGTACAAAACTCCCAAAACAAAAATGAAGTGGAAAATAGGGAAGGGAATATATCTCATGATAGACTGCACAATAGCAGAGGTGATAAAGGCCTGGGTTCAATCCCACCCTGACCAAAAAAGAAAGAAGACAAAACAAAATGTAAGAAAGAATAAATTTATGGTATATGTAAAATTTAATGTTTAAAAGTATGGCTAAAATAATAATATCATCCTATATAATTTATGGTATAATTTTATGCTTTTTAGTGTTTTGTTCTCTTCAGAAATGATATTAATATGACATTACTGTGTACATTGCCTATCATGGTAAACAGTCCTTAAACAATAGTGTGACAGTTTTTTCTTCTTCTGGCTTGCTTGCATATATAAAAGAAATTATATAATCCAGCTAGCCTTGGTGTCTTGTATAATTATTTCTACACTGTTCATCTTACCACCATTATCTGTTGAATTCCCTGCTTCCTTATAACACTGTTTCTTTAGGGTAAAACTCTATCTAACTCTTCTCCTCATCACACATACCTAACTGTTTCTGGCACACAGTAAATATTCAATAACTGTCTGTTAAATGGATTAGTTTGTAAATGCTCCTTGTTTAAAACGAAATCAAGATTTCTCTAATGGGGATTTAGTAGAGTAGCCCAATAAAAATCAGGCAGCATTCAGAAACCATTCTGATAATTGCTTCAGGAAATGGGTCTGTACTTGTTTTAGAATAATAATTAGATTGAAGTCTTATCCAACCTGCTTACAATTTCATTACTTTAAATGGAAGACACTTCTCTGGCTGTTTTTTTAATTGATAAATCCAGTTAATGTAGAATGACCATGGCACAGATTGATGGAATAGTACCATAATCACAGTTATAAGTACTCTTTGACCTCTGGAGTGGTTAATTTTAATTGTCGCCCAGACACAAGCTAGAATCTCTTGGGAAAGGAGTCTCAGTGAAGTACTTTTAATATTAGGATGACCTGTGTCCTTTAGTCTATGGGGAATTATTTTGATTACATTAATTGAGATGAGAAGGCCCACCCATTTTGGGTGGCACTATTATCTGGAACAGGGAATCCTGGAAGTCAGCTGAGCACTAACATGCATGCACTAATTTAATTCTACCTGCTGTTGCCTGTGGATGTGACCTGAGCAGCTACCCTCAGGTTCCTGCTGCCTGGACTTCCCTGCTATGATGGATTTGGCCTGGAATTGTGAGCTGAAAGTTGCTTTTGTCAGGGTGTGCTATTACAGCAATAGGAAGCAAAACAAAGACATAATTTTAAAATTATGAGTATTATTTGAAGTCCTGAGTTCAATCTTCAGTTACCACACACTTACAGAATGAGTACTATTTTCCTTTGTTCTCTGTTTCCCTAGTGCTAATAACAAGTCAGTAAAGAGAAGCAATGAGAACTGTCACCTGCCTCTGTCTGCTAAAGCACTAACATTGACTTCTGTACAGGCTCAGGACCTGAAGGGACTTATGGGTTTAGTGAAGTGGCTTTCTGGACTTGGAATTTGCTTTCTCAGGTGTCAGATGCCCATCTCTTAGTAGAAAACTCTGAGATCTGACATGAACTTGACTTTCCACACATGTCAGTGACTATACGTGTGACCATGATGGTAACAGTAAGACTCTTTAGTCCCCAAAGGCTCATGTTATAAACACTTGTTCTTAGCTACTGGTCTACAGTTTGTGATGCTGGAGCCTTTGGGGGGGGTGGGGCCTGGTGGAAGTGGGCCACTAAGAGCAAGTCTTTGATGATGATACCCTCCTATGGTTCTCACCTATACCTCCTGCTTCCTGGGCTACAGCCATGTGAGCCAGTACCTCATGCGCATTCTTCCTCAGACAGAGTTGTGCCTGCTGTATGTTTTCTTCCCTTGATGCGATGAAATCTCTCTAAAGTCATGAGCCAAAACTCAGTCCTTCCTCCTGTAACTTGTTTCCTTCAGAAACTTTAATCATAGGAAAAAGAAACTCAATACAAAAGTAGAAAACACTTTGACCAATGAAGGAATTTTTACTGTACATTAAAAGAAGATAGTGGCAGCAAATATACCTCTTTAAAAATATGCTACTGCTTTTCTGGAGCTGTGTTTCTAAAGAATCATTAGCCTTTAATGTATGACATGAAGCACCCTGTTGAGATGGAGTTACTAATCTCATTGGAGCCGAAGTTCTATGTCACTGTGCCTAGGAGAGCTAACTCCATCACTTCTCACCTCACAGCTGAGCACAGCAGAAGGTGGTTCAGGCAACAAGCATCTGAGTTTTAGAGGAGAAGAAAAATAACCCAGAGACTTTTAAATTTCTTCCCAAATATCATTTGATTAGGTTAATTGAATGTACTGTCATTAACTGAGAAAGGAAAATGAAGGTCATAATATCAAGGAACATCAACTATGTATCGTCTAAGTTTGAGGATTATGATGTGACTTCCTCTACTCTTAACCTCTCAGAACTGCAGCTTTCCCATCTCTATAGTAGAAGCATTTAATTGTAGGTTTGGAATGAAAATGAGATAATAGTTGCATAATACCTAGCACCATGTCTGATCTGGTAATTACATCACACACAGACACACAGACACACACACACACACACAGACACACACACTACACACACACACACAGACACACACACTACACACACACACACATACACACACACATATATATATACATATATATACATACACATACATATATATTTGTATACACACATATATATGTACATATGTACACACACACACATATATATGTATATATACATACACACACATACACATGTATAGACAAACATTGGGTTAGTTAACTTTGAATATATAATCAATACTTTCAACATACTGACATAAAATGTCTTAAGTTACCCCAATTTTCCTTCAGTTATTTCATGTGTGAATGCGTATAGAGACCAAGGTTGACACCGAGAATCTGTCTCCATCACTCTTCACCTTCTTCATTGAGTCATAGTCATGAAATTGAACCCCGGGCCTCCTGATACAGGGTACTCTGGAGAGTCACCTTGCTCCAGAATCACCTGTCTCTGTCTTCTCAGTGCTGTGACTACAAATAAGTTAGCACACCCACCTGGCATTTTCTTGAGTTCTGAAGAACTGAACACTGGTCTTCTCATTTGGATGGCAAGTACTTCATCCACTGAACCAGATCCTAGGTCCCATTTCTTGTATTTCTAATTACTGTTCTGATGCAACAAATGCCATCTTTCTGTATAATTGACATAAGCAGAACATATACAATTGAATTCTAGTTTTTGACATTTTGCTTTTAAGAAAAATCTAAGAAATCCATATAAGTCTTCCAAATTTCATTTCCTTGAACAATTAAATGAGGATGACAACATTGATCTTATAACATAGTTAGCAGGTTTAACTGAAATATATAAAGGTTATTATAAATATTCATTTGATGGTTGTATCTTATATTGAATTCAAAGAAGCTGGGTATGTACATCATTCACTTCTTTTAGCTTTTAAATAAATATTGTTCAGCCTAGCAGACATACCTATAACGATATTTATAGAGTATAATCTATTTACTTGAGACAAATAGGTACTGTGGATTTTGTATTCATAAATGCCTACAAGCTCACTAACTAAATATATTGATTCATCCAATAAATAACTGTTGAGTTTCTACTGTGTGATAGGAAAGATCTGTCTGAAGAACTTGAGCTATGCCAGTGAACATGAGTCAGAAGGATTTCACGTCATAACTAGGAGGAGAAAGTCAGCACACACACAAATACAACAAAACAGAAAATTACATTATATTTGTGAAGGGAGTAAATGTATAAAAATGACAGTATAGGATCCAGAGAGCTGATTCAGCACTTAAGAGCACTGCTGATCTTCCAGAGGGCTGAGGGTTGAATCCCAGCTCCCACATCTATAATTCTAGTTGCAAGGAATTTGATAGTTTCCTTTGTTCTTCTCAGACACTGTAGAGAAACAGACACAGGTAAAACACCATGCACATAAAATAAATTAATATTTAAAATTTTTAAAGGAATTTAAACACTGTGAGTAATAAGAAGGAGATTGTAGGGCTAGATTGCATCTCAGATAAGTGGTAGGTGAGGATTCTTTGGAAAGGTAATGTATGCATAAAAGTTTAAAGGGAAAGAGGATGCTGAACATGGTGGTGTCTGTGCTGTGTGTATCTCAGACAGAGGTTAAAGCTCTGGGGCAAGAGGGCATCTAGCAATGCCAAACAAAGTCAAAAAGTCAAGAATCATGGCAGAGAAGTTCTATGTTCCCTAGAAAGATATGAGCTCTACTGAGTCCACAGCATGGTTTGAAGCATGGGTGTGCTCTGCTCTGACAGTTTCTTTGAAGACTATGTTGAGAATAGGCTCACCCAGGTAAAGGGCAGAGACAAGGATTTTAGTTAGGCACTTATCTTGGTTATTTTTTGCCAATGTGACACAAGCTAGAGCCATTTGAGAAAAGGAAACATTTGTTGAGAAATTCTTCTACAAGATTGGCCTGAGAACAAGTCTGTAGGGCACTTGCTTGATTGATGGTTGAGGCTGAAGGGCCCAGATCACTGTGAGGGGTGCCATGCCTGGTCAGGTGGTCCTGGATGGTATAAGAAAGCAGGATGAACAAGCTGTAGGAAGTAACCCACTGAGCAGTAGTCCTTCATGGCCTCTGCATCAGTGCCTGCTTCAATGTTCCTGCCTTGAATTCCTCTCCTGACTTCACTCAGTGATGGATGGTGATGTAGAAGTATAAGCAAAATGAAATCTTTCCTCCCTAAGCTGTTTATGGTAGTGGTGTTTTATCACAGCAATAGAGACCTGAAAGGAGGCGACACTTCTGCAGGCTTCTAGGTAGGGATGAGGATGGCTGGAAGCAGGCTGGTACCATTAGTAGTGGCAAGAGAAGTACTAGAATTTCAAGATTCTTTTCAAATAAATGCCTCTGGAGCCATTCTCTTTCTTTTCTGTCCAGACCCATCCTTCCTCCCTCCCTCCCTTCCTCCCTCCCTCCCTTTCTTCCTTCCTTCCTTCCTTCCTTCCTTCCTTCCTTCCTTCCTTCCTTCCTTCCTTCCTTCCTTCCTTCCTGTGAGTTTATGTATGCTTGGCCCAGGGAGTGACACTATTGGGAGGTGTGACCTTGCTGGAGTAGGTGTGTCATTGTGGGTGTGGGCTTTAAAACTCTCACCCTAGCTTCCTGGAAGCCAGTTTTCCACTAGCAGCCTTCAGATGAAGATATAGAACTCTCAGTTCTGCCTGTACCATGTCTGCTTGGATGCTGCCATGCTCCCACCTTGATGATACTGGACTGAAACTCTGAATCTGTAAGCCAACCCCAATTAAATGCTGTCTTTATAAGAGTTGCCTTGGTCATGGTATCTGTTCACAGCAGTAAAACCCTAAAACAGAAGTTGGTACCAGGGACTGAGATATTGCTGTGATAGGCCTGACCATGCTTTTGTTTGGAAGAATGTAGATTTGGGGACTTTGGATTTGGAAAGCATTGGAATGCTTTGAGTGGGGCTTTAATGGGCTATCCTAGTAGAAATATGGAAGATTTTGTTACTGAGAGTGATTTGAACTGTGAGGACCTGCCCCAAGAGGTTTCAGTGGAGAATTTCAATATGTAGCACAGAGGCTATTTTTGTGACATTTTGGTGAAGAATGCAGCTGCTTTTTTGCACTTCTCTGAAGAGTCTAGCTGAGGCTAAGGTAAAGAGATTTTTATATCAATTGCATTGACAAAGGAAATCTTTAAAAAGTCCAGCAGAAACTTTGTTCTCTGGTTAAGTCACATGAAGACCATTTTGAACAATCATAGCAAGCTTAGAAAGGAAAAAAACTAGCCAGGCAGTGGTGGCACATGCCTTTAATCCCAGCACTTGGGAGGCAGAGGCAGGTGGATTTCTGAGTTCGAGGCCAGCTTGGTCTACAGAGTGAGTTCCAGGACAGCCAGGGCTACACAGAGAAACCCTGTCTCGAAAAACCAAAAAAAAGAAAGAAAGAAAGAAAGAAAGAAAGAAAGAAAGAAAGAAAGAAAGAAAGAAAGAAAGGAAGGAAAAACTAGCTTCTGGTTTACACCTGTGATCTGTGCCACACGGCTCCATACCCAAATAGAGCAGGGAAAGAGGTACCCTCCCAGGAGTGTGGACAAGCCTGTGATCAGGGATAAGGCCAGCACCTCTGCTCAGAGAGATCTGTCCAGAACCCTCAGGACACAGGGACTGAGGAGTGGTCTTCTGGTTTCCTTCTGAGGCCAGGGAGCTGATCCTGTGACACAGGGCTCCATACTCAGTGCCAGGAGAGAGCAGGTCTCCCAGGAGTGAGGAAACATCTTTGAGCACAGGAAGACCACCACTTCTGTTTAAATTCCTCAAACAAGAGGGATCCTCGCAGAGCCATCAGGACACAGGAACTGAGGAACAGCTGGGGATAGGATTCTTCTGGTTTCTGTCTGCACCCCAGAGATGACTCTGTACCACAGTTCTCCAAACCCAAATTCCACTCAGAGAGAGCTGGTCTCCAAGGAGTACTGACAAAAAGGCCTGTAGGAGGGACAAGCCACAGTCAGAGAGAGCAAGACCAGTTAACACCAGAGATAACCAGATGGCAAAAGGCAAGGGCAAGAATATAAGGAACAGAAACCAAGGCAACTTGGCATCATCAGAACCCAGTTCTCCCACCACAACAAGCCCTAGATACCCCAACACACCAGAAAAGGAAGACTCAGATTTAAAATCACTACTCATGAGGATGATAGAAGACTTTAAGAAGGAAATTAATAACTCTCTCAAAGAAATACAAGAGAACACAAGTAAACAACTAGAAGCCCTTAAAGAGTAAATACTGAAAAACACAAACAGGTAAGAGAAATGAACAAAACCATCCAAAATCTAAAAATGGAAATAGAAACAATAAAGAAATCACAAAGGGAGACAACTCTGGAGATAGAACCCTAGGAAAGAGATCAGGAGTCATAGATGCAAGCATCACCAAACAGAAGACAAGAGGTAGAAGAGAGAATCTTAGGTGCAGAAGATACCATAGAAAACATTGACACAATAGTCAAAGAAAATGCAAAATGCAAAAATGCTCCTAACCCAAAACATCCAGGAAATTCAGGACACAATGAGAAGACCAAACCTAAGGATAATAGGTATAGGAGAGAGTGAAGATTCCCAACTGAAAGGACCAGTAAATATCTTCAATGAAATTATAGAACTTCCCTAACCTAAAGAAAGAGATGAACATAAGCATTCAAGAAACCTACAGAACTCCAAATAGATTGGACCAGAAAAGAAATTCCTCTCGTCACATAATAGTCAAACAAACAAACAAACAAACAAACAAACAAAACAAACAAACAAAAAAAACAAATGCACAAAACAAGGAAAGAATATTAAAAGCCATAAGGGAAAAAGGTCATGTAACATATGAAGGCAGACCTATCAGAATTACACCTGGCTTCTCACCAGAGACTATGAGAGCTAGACGATCCTGGACAGATCTCATATAGACCCTAAGAGAACACAAGTACCAGCCCAGGCTGCTATACCCAGCAAAACTCTCAATTACCATAGATGGTGAAACCAAGATATCTCATGACAAAACCAAATTTATAAAATATCTTTCCACAAATTCAGCCCTACAAAGGATAATAGTTGGAAAACGCCAACACAAGGAGGAAAACTACACCCTAGAAAAAGCAAAAAAAGCAATCTTTCAACAAACCCAAAAGAAGATAGCCACAAAACATAAAAATAACATTGAAAATAACAGGAACCAACAATCACTATTCCTTAATATCTCTTAACATCAAGGGACCCAATTCTCCAATAAAAAGATATAGACTAACAGACTGGATACATAAACAGGACCCAGCATTTTGCTGCATACAGGAAACACACCTCAGGGTTAAAGGCAAACACTACCTCAGAGTAAAGGGCTGGAAAACAATTTTCCAGGCAAATGGTCCCAAGAAACAGGCTGGAGTAGTCATTCTAATACCAGATAAAATCAACTTTCAACCAAAAGTCATCAAAAAAGATAAGGACGAATACTTCAAACTCATCAAAGGAAATATCTACCAAGAAGAACTCTCAAGTCTGAAAATCTATTTTCCAAATGCAACGACAACCACATTCATAAAAGAAACTTTACTAAATCTCAAAGAACACATTGCACCTCACACAATAACAGTGGGAGATTTCAACACCCCACTCTCATCGATGGACAGATCTTAGAAACACAAATTAAACAGAGACACAGTGAAAGTAACAGGAGTTATGGACCAAATGGATTTAACAGATATCTATAGAACGTTTCATCCTAAATCAAAAGAATATACCTTCTTCTGAACACCTCATGGTACCTTCTCCAAAATGGACCATATAATCTGTCACAAAACAAATCTCAACAGATATAAGAAGATTGAAATAATCCCATGCCTCCTATCAGATCACTACAGATTAAGGCTGGTCTTCAATGGCAACAAAAACAACAGAAAACCCACATACACATGGAAGCTGAACAACGCTCTACTCAATGATAACATGGTCAGGAAAGAAATAAAGACTTCCTAGAATTTAATGAAAATGAAAGTACATCATACCCAAACTTATGGGACACAATAAAAGCAGTGTTAAGAAGAAAACTCACAGCTCTGAGTGCCTCCAAAAAGAAACTGAAGAGAGCATACACTAGCAACTTAACAGCACACCTGAAAACTCTAGAACAAAAAGAGGCTAATACTCCCAAGAGGATCTGAAGGCAAGAAATAGTCAAACTCAGGGTTGAAATCAACCAAGTAGAAACAAAAAGAACTATACAAAGAATCAACAAAACAAGGAGCTGGTTCTTTGAGAAAATCAACAAGAGAGATAAACCCTTAGCCAGACTAACCAGAAGGCACAGAGACAGGATCCAAATTAACAAAATTAGAAATGAAAAGGGAGACATAACAACAGATTCTGAGGAAATTCAAAAAATCATCAGATTCTACTACAAAAGCCTATATTCAACAAAATTGGAAAATCTGGATGAAATGGACAAGTTTCCAGACAGATACCAAATACCAAAGTTAAGTCGGGATCAGATAAACCATCTAAACAGTCCCAAAACCCCTAAAGAAATAGAAGCAGTCATTAAAAGTCTCTCAACCAAAAAAAAAAAAAAAAAAAAAAAAAAAAAGCCAGGTTCAGTGCAAAATTCTATCAGACCTTCAAAGAAGAACTAACACCAATACTCTTCAATCTATTCCACAAAATAGAAACAGAAGGAATGCTACCCACAGTTACACTGATACCAAAATCTCACAAGGACCCAACAATAAAAGAAAACTTCAAACCAATTTCCCTTATGAATATTGACGCAAAAATACTCAATAAAATTCTCACAAACCAAATCCAAGAGCACATCAAAATGACCATTCACCATGATCAAGCATGCTTCATCCCAGGGACACAGGGATGGTTCAATACCCAGAACTCCATCAATGTAATACACTACATAAACAAACTCAAAGAAAAAAAGCCACATGGTCAATTTATTAGATGCTAACAAAGCATTTGACAAAACTCAACATCCCTTCATGATAAAAGTCTTGGAAAGATCAGGAATTCAAAGCCCATACCTAAACATAGTAAAAGCAATATACAGCAAACCAGTAACCAACATCAAACTAAATGGTGAGAAACTTGAAGCAATCCCACTAAAATCAGAGACTAGACAAGGCTGTCCACTTCTCCCTTGAAGTTCTAGCTAGAGCATTAGACAACAAAAGGAGGTCAAAGGGATACAAATTGGAAAGGAAGAAATCAAAATATCACTATTTGCAGATGATTTGATGGTATACTTAAGTGACCCAAAAAACTCCACCAGAGAACTCCTACAGCTGATAACCAACTTCAGCAAAGTGGCTGGATATAAAATTAACTCAAACAAATCAGTAGCCTTCTTATACTCGAAGGATGAAGAGGTTGAGAAAGAAATTAGGGAAATCACACCTGTATTAGTCAGGGTTCTCTAGAGTCACAGAACTTATATGTAGTCTCTATATAGTAAGGGAATTTGTTGATGACTTACAGTCTGTAGTCAAACTCCCCAACAATGGTCGGCAGCAGCTGTGAATGAAAACCCAAGGATCTAGCAGTCACTTAGTCCCACAAGACTCGCAGGCAAAGAAGATTGAATCTTCCTCCTTCCAATGTCCTTATGTAGATCTCCAGCAGCAGGTGTGGCCCAGATTAAAGGTGTGCATACCACCACACCTGAAACTTGTGTCCTCCAGTCCCAAGATCCAGATCACAGGTGAGCCTTCTAATTCACTCCAAATATAGTCAAGTTGACAATCAGAAATAGCCACTACAACACCCTTCACAATAGTCACAAACAATGTAAAGTATCTTGGTGTGACTTTAACCAAACAAGTGAAAGATCTGTATGACAAGAACTTCAAGTCTCTGAAGAAGGAAATAGAAGAAGACCTCAGAAGATAGAAAGACATCCCAGGCTCATGGATTGGTAGGATTAATATAGTTAAAATGGTCATTTTGCCAAAAGCCATCTACAGATTCAATGCAATCCCCATCAAAATTCCAACTCCATTCTTCATAGACTTATAAAGAGCAATTCTCAAATTCATTTGGAATAACAAAAAACCCAGGATAGCAAAAACTACTCTCAACAGTAAAAGAAGTTCTGGGGGAATCAGCATCCCTTACCTCAAGCCGTACTACAGAGTAGTAGTGATAAAAACTGCATGGTATTCGTACAGTGACAGGCAGGTAGATCAATGGAATAGAATTGAAGACCCAGAAATTAACCCATACACCTATGGTCACTTGATTTTTGACAAAGGATCTAAAAACATACTGTGGAAACAAAACAGCATTTCCAACAAATGGTGCTAGCTCAACTGGCAGCCAATATGTAGAAGAATGCAAATTGATCCATTCCTATATCCTTATACAAAGCTCAAGTCCAAGTGGTCAAGGATCTCCACATAAAACCAGATACACTGAATCTAATAGAAGAGAAAGTTGGGGAAAATCTTGAACACATAGGCACAGGGGAAAAGTTCCTGAAAGAACACCAATGGCCTATGCTCTAAGATCATGAATTGACAAATGGGACCTCATAAAATTGCATGGCTTCTATAAGGCAAAGGACACTGTCAATAGGACAGAATGGCAACCAACAGATTGGGAAAAGATCTTTACCAATCCTACATCCAATAGAGGGCTAATATCCAACATATACAAAGAACTCAAGAAAGTAGACTCCAGAGAACCAAATAACCCTATCAATAAATGGGCAACAGAGCTAAACAAAGAATTCTCAACTGAGGAAACTTGAATGACTGAGAAGCACCTAAAGAAATGTTCAACATCCTTAGTCATCAGGGAAATGCAAATCAAAACAACCCTGAGATTCCATCTCACACCTGTCAGAATGGCTAAGATCAAAAACTCAGGTGACAACAAATGTTGGCGAGGATGTGGAGAAAGAGGAACACTCCTCCATTGTTTGTGTGATTGCAAGCTGGTACAACCAATCTGGAAATCAGTTTGGGAGACCCTCAGAAAATTGGACATAATACTAGCTGAGGACCCAGCTATACCTGGGCACATACCCAAAAGATGCTCCAACATGTAATAAAGACACATGCTCCACTATGTTCATAACAGCCATGTTTATAATAGCCAGAAGCTGGAAACAACCCAAATGTCCCTCAACAGAGAAATGGATACAGAAATTATGGTATATTTACACAATGGAATACTACTCAGCTATTAAAAATAATGGCTTCATGAAATTTGCAGGTAAATGGATGAAACTTGAAAATATCATCCTGAGTGACATAACTAAGTCACAAAAGAACAAAACATGGCATGTACTCACTGATAAGAGGATATTAGCCCAAAAGTTCAGAACACCCGTGATTCATTTCACAGCACCTGTTGGACTGAGAATGGGGTCCCAGGTGGAGAAGTTGGGGAAGGGACTGAAGGAACTGGAGTAGTTTGCAGTCCCACGGGGAGGGAGCAACAGCGTCAACCTGTCAGGCCCCCCAGTGCTCCCAGAGACTGTACCACCAACCAAAGAATGCATATGGATGGGCCCATGGTGCTGGCCACATATGTGGCAGAGGAGGGTCTTGTTGGCCATCAGTCGTAGAAGAGGCCCTTGGACTGAGAACATTAGATGCCCCAGTATAGGGGAATGCAAGGGAGGGAAGAGGGGAGTGGGTGGGTGGGGGAATACCCTCATAGAGGCAGGGCATGGGGGATGGGATAGGGGGTTTCTAAAGGGGAGACCTGGAAAGGGGAAAACATTTGAAATGTAAATAAAGTATTAAATATAAATAAAAGAAAGGAAAAACTATAAAATATGTGGTAGTAAAGGGGCACCAGGAAGTAAAATAGAGCAGAATCCTGCAGCACCGTGCCTGTCTGGACATCGCCATGCTCTCATCTTGGTGATAATGAACTAAACCTCTGAACTTGTAAGCCAACCCCAATTAAATGTTGTCCTTATAAGAATTGCATTGGTTATGGTGTCTGTTCACAGCAATAAAACCCTAACTAAGACAGAAAACTACTTCAAATAATCTTTTACCCAACAATGATACCAGATTTTTTTCTTGCAGTCATTGCCATTGGCAAAGCCAAAAAATCCTGATCTAACTAGCCCGTTGTTTGTTGTTGTTGTTGTTGTTGTTGTTGTTGTTGTTGTTGTTGTTGCTGTTGTTATTTGTTTGGTTCAGTTTTTTTTTTCTTCTCTAGCACATTGTTCATTCATTTATATGGAAAATACCTTTTCTAGAATTTTTCTTTCCTCTTTATTATTTCTCCAGGTCAAAGCCCAGATTCTTTCCTTGGCTTTGCTATCATCAGTTACCTTTATCCACATGACTTGTAGCCTCTCTGACAAAAGTTCCAGGGAAACTATGTAGCTCAGAGCTCATATAAAGGAATAGTCCCTCTCTCAGAAAGTGGTAGCATAGATTGGGCACACAGCTAGGTTGTGCCCTCAAAGGTATTTGGGGGATCCCCCTGTGGTCCATCATGTAACCCTACAGCTCAAGTTCACCAGAACTGACCCAATGCAGGACTATTATGTTGAACCTCTAGGAGTGGAAGATGCAAACCTTTCTTCAGTAAATTGTCTCATATAGTTTGTTGTAGTGTCATGAGACTGACTAATACAGTGTACTTCTAAAAATATCTATGCACATATACACAAGTTCTGTATTATCCAGAAACACCCATGTAATGGAGAGGTGCCTTGCCCGTCTTTTCTTTAAGGAGCTGATTAAATGGTTCACAATAGAGCAGAGTGCTATTTGCTCTTATCCTCAATTTTCCTGATGATTCACCTAGAATATGTCTATCTGGAAAAAGCTAAAATTAACAGAACAATTTAGAAAACCCACTGAGACAAAGTTGCACAGTCAAGGCTAAAAGAAGCAGGAAGATTGGTGACTCAGGGGAGTCCTAATGGGATTTTAAGCCTTTCGTGTTCCTGCTTCCTCAGTTTACGGATGAGGCGCTGTTATCATGGATGATGTCAAAGTGCATTTTTGGACAACTCATTACTTCAAATTGAGGAAAGCAGAAAACAGCTGTGGTGTTTTGGGAAGGACTTAGGACAAGGATCCAAATTTCTAGTTTGCCATTTCTGTTGGTTTCTGGGGATATCTTCAGTGACATGGAGCCAGCACACCATTTGCTGTACCTATATTTACCCCAAAGGCTCCAGAAAAGCCAAGCAAGTTTCTCACTAATTATTCTCAAGTGTTGGAGAAAGGACTGATAGTTCATTGGCCCAAGGTGACTTGGAAGTACCCCTACACATATCAGTCAGTGATTACAATCTCTAGATCATGTATGCCCCGGAGGTATCTGTGGAACACTCTTCAGGTTCATACACAAGAGCCTCCCAGGATGAAACTGTGCATGAGTGAAGAGCATCACCTTTGAAGACACCTCTGCTTCCCGTCACAGAGCTTGAGGGAGTCCTAATAACTTGAGCAGCTCCACTGTCCAAACATCTGGCTAGAGATACTTTTCCTAAAGGAGAAAATCCTAGAAACCTTTGTAAAGTTTTTCTAAGTTTCACACTTAACTCTTCTGTTTCCCAGAATCTTCTAGAAAAGTAGATGGTAGATAAGCCATGTAATAAAAGCTGTTTCTTATTCCATCTTGTTAATTTGGGAAACAAATTCTTTCTTCAGTTCAAAGTGATGAACTTCAAGTGAGCCCCAGAGCCAAGGATCTGAAAGGGTTTTACAGAAGCTGAAGCCATGTGTGTAGGCACACATTCCCTCTATAGGGCCCTCTGTAGGAGAATGAGCTGGATGTATAGGAGAAAATAGCAAGAGAGCTGTACCACCATATCTATCAATTCCTTCCTTTCCCTTTCCCTCTCCTTCTCCCTCCATTAATTACTGGGGATTGAATTTAGGGCCATGTGTACTCTACGAAAGCTTTACTACCTAAGGATTTCTCATAAATACCTCCTAAAGAGTCATGGACCTCCCAGTAGGAACAATATGAGGGCTGAGGGTTTACCATGTAGAACTTCTTCCAAAATTAAGGCCTACAGCTACAGTGATTACATATGCATTGTTTACATGTATTGTTAGATACCACAATATCTAACAGAAGCAATTTAAGGGAATAAGGATTCATTTGGGTTCCAGTACATCATGGTACTGGCTCAGCTCACCTTAGGGGAGCACGTAGCAGGAGGTACAATACCACAGTTGTCTTAGTCAGGGGTTCTATTCCTGCACAAACATCATGACCAAGATGCAAGTTGGGGAGGAAAGGGTTTATTGAGCTTACACTTCCATGCTGCTGTTCATCACAAAAGGCAGTCAAGACTGGAACTCAAGCAGGTCAAGGAGCAGGAGCTGATGCAGAGGCCATGGAGGAATGCTTCTTACTGGCTTTCTTGCTTCTCCTGGCTTGCTCAGCCTGCTTTCTTATAGAGCCCAAGACTACCAGCCCACAGATGGTACCACCCACAAGGGGCCCTCCCCCCTTGATCACTAATTGAGAAAATGCCTTACCACTGGATCTCATGGAGGCATTTTCTCAACTGAAGCTCCTTTCTCTGTGATAACTCCAGCTTGTGTCAAGTTGACACACAAAACTAGCCAGTACAACAGTGAACCAGAAAGCAAAGAGTAAGCTCTGAACTAGGGACCAGAATACAAGCTCAAATGTGAATTTCTGCCCACCAGAAATCCTTCTCCATATCCTAAAGGTTCTACAGCCTTTCAAACTAGCTTCATCAGCTAGATATCAGGTATCATAAACATGAGTCTATGAAGTATATTTTAGGTTAAACCTGTAACAGCATCATGCACACACACCTGCACATGTATAGGCACATGTACACACTGGGATATGCACATACATGCATATAGATACACACATAGTGTATGTGTAGTCGTAGGCAAGGCTGCAAACGCACAGCAACTTTTCTTTGTTCATGATGACCTTTGCTGTGTTTGTACAATATTCCATCAGTCAGTTAAGGACCAGCTATGATTGACTGCTCCCATAGCTTAAGTTCCATGAGACGGACTCACTCATTTTCTTCTTGGTTTGGCTTTTTATCTCTGGTGCAGTGGCAAAGAACAGCACCCTTCCAAAATTTAGACATGGCTTATTGTGGACAAGAAGGGGTTATTCATTAGAGCTCTCCCAGCACATGCAATTGTGAATAAATGTTGCCTCGTTTGTTAGTTATCTAAGGCTTCAGCCTGCCCCTGCTCAGAAGATTTTATCGTTTTCAGATTAAGAACTCTATTTTGTAACCTGTTATTAAGCCAAACATTTTCCCTGCATTATGATCACAAAGGGTCGTATTTTCCTGTCCTCACCCCCACACGGTTCTGCCTTTGATGCAATTTGAACAATAAAACTGTTTTTTGCCTCAGAACCAGATTTCTACTGTGAAAAGTCACATTCCACTCGAAGTAGAGAGGAATGCCCTGGTGGTCAGAATGCACCACAGACATCCTGGTGTCATTCTCCAAGTAATGTACCCACTTGTCATTTTCTTTCTCAGAAAGACAAAGAAGTAGAACAGTCTAGAAAGAAATGGAATCTAAAAGGTCCATTGTATCTATTTGATACATCTTTGTATCTCCTATTGATGGATAAACAGTGGCTTCCAGTGAGGTACAAGGACACAAAGAGCAAGTTGTGAATAGAACTATGTCTTGTTTTAGTGAGAGCTATTTGTCATAACTTGGCGCTATTGATAATCTGGCCAGGAAGAGGTTTTGACTGGGTGGAATAGATGCATCACAGAAGCCAGTGCAGGCCTTGCAGAGCTGGGCACTGCACCGCCACTCACAGCATCAGCCTCTGGCTTCTAGCCACCAGGTGCCATTACTGATAACCACATACGCCCATGGGACTGCAAATGTTTCTAAGCCATAACACAGAGGAAGAAACAAAAGGAGTAGGGTAAAATTTTCCCCAGTCAAGAAGCACTGAGCCAGAAAAAAATTCCTTTTAACCATAGAGGCTGGGGAAAATTTGAGTTCTCTCAACACATGCAAAACACGATGTACAATGTGCAGACACACGTTGCCAATGATAGACTAGCACTGAGGAAATTTTGTTCCCCAAATAATTTATTGTCATCCAACCAAAGGGTCCAGATTGGATAAAAGGGCTTGGTGGACTTCATTATGTTCCTTGTAATTATTCTTCTAATCAAAGTGAGGTCTAGAGAGGAAAAAGAGGTCATGGTACCAACACTGACATTGAGCAGCAGAACAAAGGCATTCTGGGCTCTACAATACAGCATCTGCTGTAGTTTAACAACTGTGTGTTAAAGACTCAATCCCCTCAGTGGGCCATGTGACTACAAAAACAATATAGATTATTTATGTAGTAGTTGGTTGCTTCTCAGTAGTTGAGGATAGACCCTTATTGCTGAAGACATACACACTTTGGACCTAGGACTTAAGCTAAACTTGACCAGAAAGCCTCTTCCATATGGTCAGGCTACCATGATTCCAGAAAACATTCTGCAAGCAGCTAAGGAAGAAGTAATTAAACATCCTGACTCAGCTGTGGTACCTATGAACTAGGACAATTACCAGCATGGTAAGATGCATAAAGGTGCAAAAAGTCACACTTGCATGTTGGTGGCAACCAACAGTTGTCTAATTGGACAAGAAGAAAATCACCCCTGGTACAAGAAACTTATCCAGCTTCTTGGTGAGGTTATGGACTTTGGACTACTACCACCACTTTGGTAGAAGAGTATAAATCTAAACTATATTCTAAGTGTTCCTTCTACCCACAGATAACTGCACTTAACATCTCTCATAAAAAGAAACATCTTGTTACAGCAAAACAGAGACCATCACAGAAAACCACAACTGGACACAATACAGAGATGGACAGATTGTGGGAAGCCCAGCTCCAGTGGATACATCTATATCAGCTCCTGTGTCTATGGCTCAGGAGACAGAGTAGAGGAGGGGCTAGAAAGGTTTTAGGATCCAGAATACCAAGAAACCTGCTGTGAAACAGTCTCTCCTAGAAATAGCTGCATAACAAGACAGGAACAATAGCAGTACCAGTCTACATGTTAACATGGAAGGGGGAAATACTTTGGGGCCCCCACCCTTAGACACAGAACTACAGGCAACTATTATACAGGAACGAGAAGCTTTGAGTAACTGAATAAAGATGTAGTTGGACATGGTAAAGCATGTTGAAGACTCTAAGACCTGTTGCCCCATGAGAAATTGTCAAAGCCTTTCCCATGCAGTCCTGGCTCAAGGGGAATGGCAAAGCTTTCCTTAGGAGTCCCAGTGTGTTTATGAGTGGTTAATCCATCTATTCAAAGATTAACAACTTTACCTTCCTCCTTGCAGATATTTACAGCATGAGAGTCTGCTCTAGGCTTCCCGTCTAGACTCATAACTCCTCTTGTGCAGTACATAATGATAGCTAACTCCTCCCCCTGCGCTGGATAGCTAACTCCTCCCCCTGCGTTGTGCATAACAAATGAGCTGAAGTTCCAGGTTGCAGGAGTAGCAGCAGCAGCAGCAATAAAGAACCCCAACTACTCCCAGCCTGACTCTATGTGTGTCCATCTTCTCTTCATCCCCTTAGCACTCTCACAAGGGTTCTGGTACCCCAGCCACGTAGCACACTGCACCATTGACTGCTGGAAGAAGGATCAGCCTTTCACAGGGATGAGTCCCCTTATTGGTTCTCAATGCAGACTAGTCAGCCTTGAAACCAGATACATACAAACAACAAAACACAAACTCGGCAAATGTGTGTGTACACAAACACATATATGCATGTAACAAATATGGTCAAAGAAAAAAAGGCTACAAACTTGAGAATGTGAGGTAATGGGGAAAGCGGAAGGTATTTGGGCAGGGCTTGAGAGAGAAAGGGAGGAAAAGGTGATAAAATTTTCTTTAGATTAAACATCATACGCACACACATATATCATATACATATATACACACATACACATACACACACACAGACATATATATATATACTTGATCATTCAAGTAGTATTGCTGGAAGGTTGTTGAAATAAAGAGTGAGCCCCAATGAGAAATCTTTAGATTGTTGGGGAATCAAGTCCTTGAAAGGACTCACCAGGTCCTTGACACCCTTTTTGCTGTCTTCTGCTTCCTACCCATGAGGTAAGCCGTCTTGTTCCCCAACAAGCTCCTATCATGATGAGTTGCCTCAGTACATGTCCCAAAGCACTGGACAATTGATCCTGGACTGAAACCCCCAGAACCAAGAGACAGAATAAAGTTTTTCTCGTCTCGGACATTTTTAGAGACAGAGAGCTGTACCAAATAGTGCCTATGGTTAAATATACTGTACTGTCTATTTTAAAATCTTTCAGTGTGGCTCTTATTTTAAGTGTTCTTATCAGACAAAACACACAATAAAGCAATGAAGGGGCAGGAGGAAACTTTGGACATATGGACATATCTATAGCTACAATGATAGTGATGGCTACATCCAGACATTCATTAAGTCTTATGTACCAATGGACAGCCTTTTACATGATATTATAATTTAATAATAGCTTATAAAGGTTAAAAAGCAAACAAGAATTCTGCTCAAAATCCAGTACAGTACAGTGAGGTAAAGGACCTACATAAAAGATGCTAGTATGCAAAAGAATCAATAAAATTGAAAAGAATTAAAGTTAAATACATAAAATAAGCACAGAAAATTTATTACATGTAGATTGTGTGTCATTTGGTAGCCATTTGTGTAATTGAGCCTGCAGTGTGTTTTGTAAGGGTAACATGCTTGAACTAGAAAGTGAATCCTGTGACAAAGGATAAATCTGTCTTTACATGCACTTAAACTCAGTTAGTAGACCATGCCAGGCATGTGAGAGACATGCAAGTGTCAGCTGGATGGCTGATGGAAAAGGAAGGAATGAATATGGATTCGCTTTTCCAGGTTTGTTCCCAAGCCTTTTTAAAACAATAAAATCTGTTCTATATTTTTGAATACTATTATAAAGTGAAATGTGAAGTTTTTTATAAGAATTTAGTTTTCTGTTTCTGTATGAAATTTATCTTTCAAGTTCCTTCTGAAATTGGTTGGTCAATCTGTTTAACTAACCTTTTTGTAATGTAAAGACTTGGATGGACCATAGAAGCCCCCTTGGCATTCTAAGTCTGTCTAGATCTGTTAACTGATGCTAAGATACATGAATAAATTTGCCTATTTAAAAAATTCTAATGTAATCTACAAGTGAATCTTCGGCAAGAATTTAAAGTCAAAGAAATTAAACAAGTTCATAAATACACATGACATGTAACATTGCTCCTGATAAATTATGTTTGTGCTACATGAGATTGTTTTTGAAGGACAAAATTTTGTTCAATATGGCAGTTTCATGCGGTTCAATCAAATGGGAAAATCTAACGAAAAGAGAGGAGGAGGCTAGAAACTGCCTCTGAAGGGCAGAACAGATATCAGAAACTGTCCTGAGACAAAAGTCTGTTGGTATTTTTATTATTTTCTTTTTCTGCAACACTGGAGATCAAATTCAAGGCCTGGAGATACTTTTTAAGTTACACTCTCAGCTCTTGGTGTATAGAGACAGGCTATCATTGTGTAGTCTTGATTGGCCTCACATTCACCATCTTTTGGCTCATCACAATCCTACATAATGGGATTGCAGAAATGCCCAGGCCAAGTCATCTTAGACAGCTTTTCATGTTGATCCTCAGGAAAGATAACTGTTGCATCTAAGGCAGAGGAGACAGAGGAGATGCCAAGACTCGCATTACAGCACTCCATTGTTCTACTCACATTACATCACTCCATTGTTCTACTCACATTACATCACTCCATTGTTCTACTCACATTACGTCACTCCATTGTTCTACTCACATTACATCACTCCATTGTTCTACTCGCATTACGTCACTCCATTGTTCTACTCGCATTACGTCACTCCATTGTTCTACTCGCATTACGTCACTCCATTGTTCTACTCGCATTACGTCACTCCATTGTTCTCGCGCACTGCCTTCCTTCAAGTATATGCAGCTCCCCGGCTGCCCAAGTGTTCGTGGACAAAGCAGGACTAAATGACATTAGTGTCTTACTCCATTTTCTGTTGTCAGAACAACATACCTAAAGCTGACTGCCTTGTAAAGAATAGTTGTATTTAGGTTCATAGTCCTGGAAACTAACAGGTGTGGACCTTCTGAGAATATCAAACAAGATAGGTGGCATCGTGCTCGGAGCCTGTGTGAGATCACATGGTTAGTTGTTAATAAGAACTCACTCTTGGAGCTGGAGAGATGGCTCAGTGGTTAAGAGCACTGACTGTTCTTCCAGAGGTCCTGAGTTCAATTCCCGGCAACCACATGGTGACTCACAACCATCTGTAATGGAGTCTGATGCCCTCTTCTGGTGTGTCTGATAACAGCTACAGTATACTCATAGACATAAAATAAATAGATCTTTTTAAAAAATGTGTGTTGACATATTTAGAAAACAAACCAACCAGATTAAACTTCAAACACATGACTTTGTGGGTTATGGTCACACCATGTTTAAAATCAAATCTCTGTGTGGCTCACTAATAAGATAAACTTTCTTTGTTAGACTATTTTTGTTTTCATCTTTCAGATTTGGTAAAACCCCAAATATTTGCCTATTGCTGAGTAAATACCTTACAAAGAATGCTGACTATAGGAAACATTTCTTCGGGTGTTCAAAGTACTGGTAAAGTTGCTAGGGAATTATTTTATAAAGGAGATTTCTTTAAATGGAAGTTACTTCTCTATTCATCTATACAGGATTATTATTTGGCAAAATATGGGTATTTGTTTTTTGCTTACAAACTTAATGCTCTAAACAGTATTTTTATTTATAAAACATTCTATCAAAGCAATAAAAGCAAAAAAGAATTTCCTTTATTAAATATTTTAGAAACCGCCCAATAGTAGGAACAAGTTATTTCTCAATGGTAACCATAGAGAAGTCCTGAGTAGTTAAACAGCAAGAAGCTCCAGAGGGCATCTGAATGACTGCCTTCAAATTTAACAAGTTCTCCTGCTGATGACAGGTAGACTGGTTTATTTTCAGCTTTCCTGGAGGGCTGTATTGCACCCAGTGAACTTCGTAACCTACCCATCAATACCTCAGTTGTTCATGCTTCCTATCTTCTACAAAGAACTGTGCCTTCTCCCTAGTCCTGTAATACATGGCTCTCTCTAGAACACTGGGATGCTGCCAGGGACTTGGTGATATGGTAATTGAGTCTGGAAGAACAGGACTTTAGGCTTCTCTTCACCTGGCAGGTCTATCACTAAGGTTTCATGGTTTCCAGAATCTGCAGTCATGGTTTCCTTCATTGTCCTGCTATATTTTGCTGTATTTTGATACATTTGGACAATATCTTAGAGCTACAGTTGCTCACAAAGCAGTATCAGAACACCTGGCAACTTGTTTAGAATGCAGTTTGTGAGTTTGACTGCAGCATCACAGAATAAAGCTGTAGGTGGTGCCACCAGATACTGATACTGAAGTCTGGGGGTGGCACCCAGCAGTCTGAGTCTCAGCAAGTGCTCTACAGAAGAGATGCTCATTTACGTTTAGGATCCTCCCACTGGCAATGTCTCCTGGGAGGCGGCCGCCTTTCTTCCTGTCCAGTACTAAGAATTTAAACTTGCTGAGAAGCTGGGGTTTTCCTGATCATCTCCTCTTTGAGGAAAATAAATGGAGATGATCTAAGGGTCTGGAAATTCTGTTTTTATCAACACAATAACTTTGGTTTAATGGTTCTAATTTTTAGAGACTTTAACTAGGAGACTGAAAAAAAGTTGTAGTGACTTCCACCCTTTGTAAGTACAGATATCAATTCATTAAATTCTTTACTGTTCATCTTCTAAAAGTGTATCAAATGGTACTAAATACTAAGGTAAACACAATAACTATGATGTGTTACAATGTCCTGGAAGACAAGGAAATGGAGATATTTACTTTCTTGTAGGGGAGAAAAGAGGCCAGAGGGAATCGCCAGTTTTTAAGTTTGCTTTCTTTTGCTGTACTAAACACCATGACCAAATTCAGCTTTGAGGAGGAAAGGGTTTATTTCATCTTATACTTCCAGGTCACCATACACCGTGAACGGAATTTGGGGCAATAACTCAAGGCAAGAACTGTGGGACAACGCTGATCCTGGCTCACTCTCTCTAGCTGGTATTTAGCCAGCTTTCATACACAATCCAGGACCATTTACCTAGCTAGGGGCTGCAGTGACTAAGCCCTCCTACATCAATCAACAGTCAGGGCAATCCCCAACAGACAAGTGTCTAGGCTCTTCCCAGGTGATTCTTGGTTGTTTCAAAATAACAATAAAAGCTAGCCAGAACAGTTGGGAAATCGGGTGATTGAAATGCATAAAGTTACATTGTTTCCATAAGAAAATAAAGCCTTTGGAATAGTCCAGGAATGGAAGATGAAGCCCTGTTCGTGGGTAGTCAGCCTAAAACAAAGCTGCAAAGGCATAAGTGAGATCCAAGGACTAATTAAGGAACAAGTGATGCTACCTTTGCACGGTCAGGATACCGCGGTCGTTTAAACTTTTTTCACTGGGCAGGCAATGCCTCTAATACTTGTCATGGTGATGTTTTTGGTAAACAGGCGGGATTCAGGTTTGCAGAGTTCCTTTTATTTTATTTTTTTTAATCTTTCCTTAGAGCACTCCTGTGTTGGGTTAACAAGTTAGTATTAGGTAATTTGATTTTTGGATTTAATGCCTATGATTTGATAAATAACAATGGATCCGTGCTGTTATACACTTGTGCTTGGAGAATGGTTATTCTTGTTACTCATATTAACAGTATCTCATCTATAATTTTATAGATTAACCCATTTGATTGTATAGGAATTTATTAATATTTGTTAAATTAGTGGGTTTTCAATGTTGAGCTTGAATGCTTTCTTTATTGATGGCTGCTTTAAAGCCTACAATGGTTAAATGTAAGTTTTTATTTATTCAGTATTTAAGTTTTTTCCGTTCCTAAAGAGCTGTCCCTCTTTTGGCTAAGTTTTAAATTTACATGTGATTGAGAAGTACTCAATCACAGGTCCCTATTGGCAGGACCAGGACAGGGAGTAGAGAGATAGAGCCTCTAGGAGTTTATGGTGGTTTTCAAACGATGAAAAACAGCTCGCCAATGACATCATTAATACTACAAGTGCTCATAACTAGATTCACCCAAAAAAGTGAACATGCCTTTAAGCTAAGGACAAAATAAGAAAACAGGACTAAAATGGCAAGCAGACAGCTGGAATCTGACAAACCCACGGGAAGCCTCTACCGAGTGCTCAGTGTGTACTGCCTTTCCACTGCAAAGAGTAGGCATTCTGCCTCTCTCCTCTGATACAGAGAGTATGCTATGATGCCATTAGATTTACCATGTTCTCCTAATGTCATGATTCCAAGAGAAATCAGCTTGTAATACAATTGCATAAATTAGCAAATGAAATTAAGAAATAAAAATTAACTGGAGGCTTGTAAGGCAATAACAGTGTTCAATCCAGGCACAGATATAGCAGCAGTGAACAGTCTCTCTTAAAATACAGTAACAAATGACTTATATCTTCCATTATCTGGGCAAGATCTTGATGGCCCAGTCTGTACAGTCTTGAAGGTAAACAATTTTAAGCCATAAAACTTAGGATGTGAAGTACAATGGTACTCCTCCCCAAAGGATGTAATGTCCATGGGATTCAAACAGAGAGGACGCCTTGGTTACTGTAAACAGAGAGCCTGTCTATGGCTTTAGGAGCTATAAAATATTAGGACTTATGACCATGATGAATTCTGGCTGTTCTGACTCTAAGAAATACTGCAGGACAGAAAAAGCAGTGTAAATATGCAGTGCACAGAACTTTTCTTCACTCCATTTTATTTTCACCAGTACAGTGACTGTGATGTGGGTAATTTGAAATTGGCACGGGCTATATTCATCTTGCCTCAAAAGGTGACTTTTTGTTGCTTTGGTTTAATGAAAAGTCTGTTTCATGAAGAATCCTTTGAGAATGGCATAAGGCTGGCTAGTAAAGTGAATTAATCAAGAGCTAAGCTTTCCTCCCTGGTCACAAAGAGTCATTACCTTTTAACCTTTACATGTATCCTTACCATTGTCCTGGGCTTTAATTCAACATTACTTAGTTTCCAGGACAGCCTAGAAAAATCAGTCAATATTCCTGTGTGCATACAGGTGGATTTGATGGTTTTTCCTAAGAACTGTGTAAAACTATTGCCAAGGGAAAGGTTCAAGGGCCAACTGCTCATTTCTGACACAAGTGATTTTGTTTCTTCTCTAAAAGACTCATCAGGAATTTTAGAAGTTGATAGCAACATTTTAAAGATAGATAGATGATAGACACATAGATAGATAGATAGATAGATAGATAGATAGATAGATAGATAGATGAAAAGACAGCTAGATAACCTATTTATATTAAACTATAAGATTAATTACTTCCCCTGAAAAGGGAAATGAGCAGCTATTGTCATGCAATGACAAAGTATAATGAAGTCAGAAACTAGGGGAGTCCAAGTGCCTTTCTTCAGTGCTTGTCTGAAATTAGGCCAGGCTAATCAGAGTAAACAAGGAGAAGAATTGAAAGCCCTCAAAGACAAGGCAACTCTTCAGGAAGACCAATGGTGTCAACTAACCTTGGCCCCCTGGAAGCTCCCAGAGACTGAGTTACCAACCAAAGAGCATACATGGGCTCGTCCGAGGCCCCTGACACATGTGTAACAGAGGACTGCTAGGCCTGGCCTCAGTAGGAAAGGTTGCACCACAGTGTGGGGACACGGGGAGGGCTGTCCTCTCAGAGGTGAAGGGCAGATGGGATGGAGAGAGGAACTCTGCAAGATGGGGCCAGGAGGGTGCAACATTTGGGATGTAAATAGTTAAGTAAATAAACGAGAGGACTAAGGATTGAGTCCTGCAGGCCTGCAGCCCCTTGAGAACTGAGAAGGAGGGGACAACAGAGGGAGTGGTTGGTGGAGAGAGCTTTCAGATTGTGTCTATTTCATGTGGCTGCTCAAACTAGGTAGCATAACCTGGACAGCTTAAGAGTTGTATTTTCCCACAGTTCTTGTAACTAGACAACCAAAGTCAACATTAGCAGGTTGGTTCCTTCGGGACTAGGATGGATAAGGAGTGGTGTCACTCACTGGATCAGCTTTTTGAGGTTGCCCACAGTCCTGAATCCACTTCCTCATAGATGTTTTACTCCAGTATCTGCTTCTACCCTAGCAAGTCTTTCCCCTCTTTTCCTGGCATCTTATTTTCTTTCGAAATATACTACTTAAGCTGAGTATTTTGGTTCCTAACATTTTGTAGGCCCAGGCAGGAGAATCACAAGTTCAAGGCCACCCTGAGCTACATGGTTACACCCTGTGTCAAGCTTAAGCAAAAAGTAAGCTAATAAAACCTTCTATACTTGATTAAACCTTACCCTAGTGCTCTGATCTGAAAATAATTAACTCTGAAAATAACATCTCTAAATAATGGCTCATTCATGAGTTTCAGACTTTTATTAATTTTAGAAGGAGGAATTCGCAACCCATAACAAAAGTCAAGGGTTTAGAGTAGAGTCCCTTGGTAAACATTCAACCAGGTACTTACAATATAAACTAACCTTGTAACCGTCCAGTATAAATGTGATATAATAATTAGAACGTCACTGGCTACTGAGACTACAGGATAAATACTAAGCAATACACACATGGTCCAACTTTCTGATAATGAAATCAATAGTGATTGGTGCAAATCAAGGGTGCTTTGAAGCAAATCTTTCTATTTCTAGGAGTCACTGACCCACTACTATGTAAGTAGTGGCTTCTCAGAAAAGAGTCTCTGCATGTGTGTAGAATGAAAACTAACCTGTATCTAATTGGAACTTTCTAGTGAAAGAAAAGCCATTCCCTACATCAGTAGATACCCTGACCTCTCATCTCAACACTCAACAGACACTTTAGGAAATTATTATAAGTATGAAACAACAACCCTAAGGATTACTTTATCTCAGAGTGATGGAAAAGCCTTTTAAGAACAAACACTCTGGGATGGAGAGATGGCTCAGTGATTAAGAGCACCGACTGCTCTTCTAGAGGTCCTGAGTTCAATTCCCAGCAACCACATGGTGGCTCACAACCATCTGTAATGGGATCTGATGCCCTTTTCTGGTGTTTCTGAAGACAGCTACAGTGTATTCATATACATAAAATAAATAAATCTTTAAAAAAACAAAGAACAAACACTCTGATTCTGACCAAGTTATTTTGGCTTAAAACATGCATCCACTAATTGCCCTAACATCATTAAGCATTCAAGGAGGATTATCTCCAGACAGTGCTATGTAACAGTGCATACAGTAACAGTACAACAATTATAATATAACTGCAATGTGCAGTAATTTTTTTAAGAGAGTAGAGCTCCTGTTAGATATTCTTAGCACAGAGAGTAAAAACAAAGAGGCACATGAGACTTTGGAAAGTATTGGACATGGACTATTTTAATGTTGATGGTTTTGAAAGTGTAATCACACTTTAGATCATTGAATCATATAGATTAATCGTGTACTGACTCTTAAACAGTAGTTGCATTTCAGTTATTTTAGAGTATTTTCAAATATAGTAATATCAACAAGAGCATCATCAATAATAAACACAAAATGTTGTCTTGCTTTGTTATTTCCAGTCCAGGAATGTAAAGATGATATCTATCTATCTATCTATCTATCTATCTATCTATCTATCTATCTATCATATATCTATGCATCTTTATATCTTTCTATCACCTATCTATACATCTATCATCTATCTATACATCTTTCTATCTATCTATCTATTATCATACATCTATCAATCATTTAGCTATCTATCATTTGTCAATATCACTATTTTTGAAAATTCCTAACAAAAAGCATATTATTCCTCATAACAGAATTACCTAATTCTCAATGTAAAGAAAACATTAGTGAAAGTAGTAATGAAAATAAGTTTCTCAGCCTGGCAGTGGTGGCACACACCTTTAATCCCAGCACTTGAGAGGCAGAGGCAGGTGGATTTCTGAGTTCAAGGCCAGCCTGGTCTACAGAGTGAGTTCCAGGACAGCCATGGCTACACAGAGAAACCCTGTCCCGAAAAACCAAAAAAAAAAAAAAAAAAAAGAAAAGAAGTTTCTCCAACAAAATATGCAGTAAATATAATAATATATTTACAATTATCAGGAAATTATTAAATATTTTACTTTACTTAAATATTTAAATATTTTATATACATCTTAATGTATAGATATATACATTCATATATGCATACAGAACACACATCTATATTCATGGGTAAAAACATATTTATTTAATTCTCATGAACTGTTTGCATCATTATTAGTCTTTTCATTTTTCAGATATTAAAAAATGGGTTCAAACAGTCTGCCCAAATCAAACAACTTCCTGTGGTGGGGTCCAAACTCAAGGTCATGTTACTGAAGAGGTGGAGTTTTAAGTGCAACCTGACCTGACCTGCCTAGTGTTGGGACAGTCCTCTTCAATATCTGGAGGAAGGCTGCTCTTACTCCTACAATTTGTCACTGTCTACAAATTCCCTACAGTGAGAGAATTGCAAAAAAAAAAGATCATATGGCCTTTACTAGAAGGCTATCTGATTAGAAGAATACAGTTAACTATGAAATGAAAATTCAGATCAATACACTAAGACATTAGTGTTCCAGAAAACTGTTTAACCAGTGTAACTTATAATGGAAATCACAGGTATTTTTATAATAACAAAGAATACTCTACAATATGCTAATTAATTCTAACAAAAATTTAAATGAACCTTTAGGAGAAAAATGTAAAGTTTCTAACCATATTCCCAAAACCCTAAGTAAATTTTATAGAAGACTCAATGTAAAAGAAGTCCCTGTTTCCTTAGCATATTTAAGTATGCTCTGGTTTATAGTGTTATTGTTTTGCTTAAAATTCCAGCAGTGTTTTCATTGAATGCAAGAGACAAAGCTTATGCTCTTGTGTAAGAATGAAGACAGCCCAAAGAAAGCTTGAAGAAAAAGAGGGTAGCAAAAGCAGATATCGGCTATAATGCAGCACAAACCCCAAGACAAATGTCACTGATACAAAAAGGGACAAACAGATCGATGTAATCCAATAAGTAAGCTTGAGTCAGACTCATGGAAAGCTGGCATTGTAGCAGATGCCATTAGAAATGAATAGACAAAGGACAGAGTTCAGGAAATAGTCAAAGGGCAACTGGTTATCTATATGAGATGAGGGCAAAATGAGAAAACTGCTTCTGAGCAAATAATTCTATGTAGACTGAGGATCATACTATGAGAAATAAACTGCAAAATTCTTATGAGAAAAAGTAAGATTCTTATTCCAGTAACCATATTGTGGAGATTTCAACACCAGTTAACATGAAAAAGAAATAGGATACATTCACCATGCCCCTCCCCCAGGTGACTAGCTATAGGCAATCAATAGCTACAGAGAGGGAGGATCAGTCTTCTCCAGGGAGGAGTTCCTGAGAGGTTGTCCAATCCCAAGTGGTCAGCCCAAAACACAAGTATATATGAACATTGCTAAACGGGCCCAGCAGATGTCATAGATTTTCATATGTAAATTAATATGATAGAAAAAAAGGCCATGAACTTTAGAGGGACAGAAAGAACACAGGGCAAATAGAATGGGGGAGTGAAAATGATATACAGTACACGTGTATGAAATTCTCAAAAAAAATTAATTAGAAAAAGTAAGATTCTTGATAAATGTTTAATTCAGTAAAACCAACCATGTAAAAATGTAAACATAAAATCACAGAGCTGAAGGTTTTAAAAGTGACCTTTGGTTAGAGGTTGAATATAGATTCTGCATAGGTAAAATCTCCTACAAATTAATATATACAGTAAAAATCTCAGATAAAAAAATCAAAGACATGAGCAGGAAAGCCTTGAGAGAAAAGAATTCAGGAGCCAGTAAGTACATGGAAACAATTACCCTCACTCATTAACACTCATTATGGTGCAGTAACTCAATCAAAATAAATTGCTTTCACAAACAGTTCAGAAAGCAAGGCTTCTAGGCATCAGAGTGCCAACAAAAGAAGAAAGAAGAAAGGAGAGACAGAAAGAGAAAGAGAGAGAAATGGGGAAAAGAAATGAAGGAAGGAAGGAATGAAGGAAGGAAGGAAGGAAGGAAGGAAGGGAAGGAAGGAAGGAAGGGAAGGAAGGAAAGAAGGAAGGAAGGAAGGAAGGAAGGAAGGAAGGAAGGAAGGAAGGAAGGAAGGAAGGAAGGAGGGAAGGAGGACCCCAGCTCTCATAATAGCAATCATTGCTAAGTACATAAATATATGAAAACTTTGTAAGAAGGTAAGATGACAGATTTTGAAGAGAAATTTGATATTGCCTGATAAATAAACACAAATATATATTTTTATGTTACTTTCATATCCAGTTAATCACTATAGGGCAATACATAAATATGCACCAAGAGCTGTGTGAAAATGTAGTGTTGTGTATAACAAACCATTAAAACCAATTTAAACATGCCCAGTGAGGAAATGGAAGAGTGGATCACAGGCCATTCATATAGGGAGAGCCAGAGGCCAGCTAAACCTCAACTTCATCTAGCTTTGTCATCATATGATGTTTTGTTGTTGTTGTGTGTCTGTTTTTGTTTGGTTAGTCTTTTGGTGAAACTATCAGTTTTATTGTGGGGCAGTGATCTATGAACGCCCGGTTGAGCATAGGCTAGAAGCCCTGGGATACTCAGTGAAAAAATTCCACGAACAGTGGACACCAGGGACCAGAATTCATGCTTCTGGCCAATGCTCCCGGGAGATTCTCCATAGCTATCATGACCCCTGTATAGAGAGAGGCCTGGCGTGTGAGACTTGCGACTTAGAAAGCAACCCTGAGTCCTGGGCAAAACAAATGAGGCTCCAGTAGAACCCCCAAGCTGGCCAATGGAAAGTATCAACTACCAAGCCCTCCTCCTTCTCTCAGAACTATAAATAGAACACATTGACCGAAGTAGCTCTCTCTCTCTCTGCCCTCCTTCTCCACCTGCCTGCCCCGGGAGCGCTGCCCGCCATCTAGAATGAATAAAGATGAAAACTATTTTGGTGTCGGAGAACTTTTGTCTAAGGGAGCTGTGACTCTTGGGTTCTCGAGGAGACCAGCTCTACTGTGGGCGGAGCGCTCTTAACGGCTGGGGCGCAGGCGGTGAATGCTCTGAGCACAACAGAGCCGGCAAGTGCCCGCGGCTGATCTCTATCCGCGTCCCTCCCTACACTGCGGCCAAGTGGCTAGCACGGGGGCTGCTCGACCCCGGTGTCTCTCCCCCATGGCATCAGGCCCCGCTATGTCACGATGCTATGTCACTACGAGGAGGGCTGAGGCTGTGGTGAGCCTTGAAGCCTAGGGGCTCGGACCCAACCCCTGGCGGTCCCCAGACGCAGGGACTCCGCCCTCCCTGCACTTCCCCCAACAGGAGAGAGTACGGCATTTTATTTGTGATTTATTACAGAAGTAAGGGTAAGGGATTATTTATAGACACAGAAATGACTTAAAGATAGCTGTATCACCAAATCCTACCCCAGTATGGGTTGACAGCTCACAAAAGCTGGGACCCTGGAGTACACTAAGCAGCCTGTAGGCAAATCAAGACATGGGTGAGGGCCCCTTCTATGTGACTCTGTGCAGGCCATGAAAGGCTGTCTGTTTTCTGGTAGAGTCAAGGTTCAAACTCCGTGGGTCCAATAGGGGGTAAAAACTCTATAAGGAGCAAAGGCAGGCAGGCGTTTGCCAGGCTCCTAGAGACAGCTCCTGACACATGCATATCTCTCCATAGGTCTGTGACATTTGGTCAAGTAAAAAGGGAATGTCCCTCAAACCCCTCCTCAGGCAGAGGCGTGGTCATGTCCCCAAACCCCACCACAGGTGGAGGCATGGCCTCATAGCCTCAAGACATCCCCATGTTAATGAGGCACCTAGAGGCTTAGTCAAACCCTTTCCCACCCAGTTTCTAATACAACTTCACCCCTCCCTAAGGTCGTGGGTTAAGGTCTCACCCACGCCACTCTCCACAATGATAATAAACTCCCTGAAACCCTGGCCTGTCTCTCTTCATCCGCTGTGGGAAACAATGGAACCAACCTTTGACTAAAGAGCCACTTCTAGCCTCTGGCAGAAGCAGTTACAGCATTCTCAGCCACTGCAGACATCCATGCAAGCCAAAGCAGCTATCTGGAGCCCAAGCTGCCAACCCAGTCCCACCACAGGATGCCAGCCGCGCTTCTATTCCCCTTTAGGCCCAGGCTAGTTCCAGTCTGCAGTCCCACTTTGTTCTCATCTCTTCTGTGGCATCCAGTGGCATCCAGCAGCTTCTGCGATGCCCAAGAGCATGGGAACCCCACGGAGCTGACTGCGGTGCATCTCCCTGAAACCACAGCCACCTCCCCCACCCTGAGTTGTGTCTCCTCAGAGGCTTTTTACAGCCTGACAAGCCCTGTGACCCGTGGGGGTACATGCTGTCAACTGCCCACAAGCCCATCCTCTCCCAGGGGCCACGAGTGCCTGGGGCAGATGCACGGGACTTCACTCTCTACTGAGCCATTTGATCTAACAACTCTGTTGCTCTAAATCTCTTCCAGACAACTTGGATTATCTTTGCTTCTTCCAGGCATCTGATCTGGTCTTTTAGTCTTCTTTGTAGCTTGTCTTGCCTGAGTCTTCTTTGCAACTTGGCTTGTTTGCGAGTGACTATCAGTAATCTTTATTATTTACTCTTGGGAAGAAGGGGCCTAGTGAAACTCAATAGTTTGGGGGACTTCCTCAAGATATTCTGAATTGTTTATCTTCTGGTTTAAGAAGCTTCCCTGCAGGATGGACAGCTTCAGTTTCAGAGTAAACTGCTACAAAACATTAAAACAAAACCCAACTTTAGAAACCTTATGAGCTGATGGTTGCCTACAGCTCCTAAGGACCAGCCAGTGTGCCTGCTAGAGGTCTGGCATCTGCTATCCTTCTGCAGTGTGGCTCACCATTTGTTTTGTTGTTGCTGCTGCTGTTGCTGTTGTTTTTGTTTTCTGGTACCCAACTCCTCTTACAATAGGATTGAATTTCATAAAATACAGTTCAACAGATTGTAGTGAAGTTAGGCTTTGAAGTGCAGCTGTCTGACTCATATATACTGTACTAATCTTTGCAAAAATATTCATTAAAAGATATTTACAGGTTGGTGAACCCATCTAAATTCAGGTGGGGTATCCCATCCTCTCTGAGATAATAGAAGTTCTTCTGGAGCTCACACAGTGTACCTCCATCAGATGCTAATCAACACCATTTATTATATTATTTATGAATAAACCAGTGTATGTGGTTCCTTGAGTTCCAGTATTTTTTAAAAATGTTATCATTTCAATTGTAACTATTTATATATACAATGATAAAAATCTCATCAAGTATTTATTACTTGTGTAATGAATGAGACATCCCATCCATTTTGACTGGTAATCATGGCTCATGTCTAAGTGGTAGGGAGTGACAGACTAGTATATGGACTTGAAATGCACTGACCAAAGCAGTTTAATGATAGCTCCACCTTGTCATTATTACGTTGTGTTTATCAGCATGTCTTCTCAGATATGGATAATTTAAAGGGTCAATCTGAATATAGAATTGTACTTACTAGTAGGGGCAAAGGGTGGAGAGTGCATGGGTATCAGGGAACAAAATGAAATTATGTAAAAGTAACACATTGTAGTGTTCCATAGTACAGTATATGAAGTTCTTAAAACATATGTTGGTGAAAAATAATTTAAATCAGCTTCCAAAATATGAGTAATGTGACTGAATTTTTAAAATTCAAATGTATATAAAAATATATTACCCATTGCTTTTATGGATACACATCTGCAAAAAGAAGTCCAACTTTTAAAAGATATTTCTCACATAAATGTTATATATAGTTTAACCCTTTGTGTTTAGGCAGTAGGCATTTTACATGTAAGACAATAGATTCTGAACAGCCGGGGGATGGAACCTTCTGGTTTTCATCTGTGGCAGGAGACCTCTGTCTGGGTCACCAGGGCTCCATAGCCAAATAGCGCTGGGAGAAAGCTAGCCTTCCAGGAGTGTGGAAAAGTCTGTGAGAAGGGGTAAGATGAGCACCACTGCTCAGTGGGACTCGCCCGGAATCCACTGGACACAGGGACTGAGGAACAGCCGGGGGATGGAGCCTTCTGTTTTCCACCTGCGGCAGGAGAACTCTGCCTGGGCAACCAGGGCTCCATAGCCAAATAGTGCCAGGAGAAAGCTAGATTACTCCCAGGAGTGTGGGCAAGCCTGGTTGCTCAGAGGGACCCACCTGGAATCCCCAGGACACAGGGACCGAGGAGTTGTCTTCTGGTTTCTTTCCGTGACTGGGGAGCCGATCTTGTGACACAGGGCTCCATACTCAAATAGTGCCAGGACAGAGCTGGTATCCCAGGAGTACCAACACACCTTCAAGCACAGGCAAGACCACCACTTCTGTTCAAATTCACTGAATCAAGAGGGACCCTTGCAGAGCCATAAAGACACAGGATCCAAGGGACAGCTGGGGACTAGATCTTTCTGGCTTCTGGCTGCACCCAAGAGCTGACCCTTGCCACAGCTTTCCAAACTCAAATTCCTCTCAGAGAGAACTGGTCTTCAAGGAATATTGACACCAAGGCTTGCAGGAAGGACAAGCAACAGTCAGAGAGAGTAAGACCAGCTGACACCAGAGATAACCAGATGGCAAAAGGCAAGGGTAAGAACATAAGGAACAGAAGCCAAGGCTACTTGGCATCATCAGAACTCAGCTCTCCCACCACAACAAGCCCTGGATACCCCAACACCAAAAAAGCAAGACCCAGATTTAAAATCACATCTCATGATGATGATAGAAGATTTTAAGAAGGAAATAAATAACTCCCTTAAAGAAATACAAGAGAACACAGGTAAACAACTACAAGCCCTTAAAGAGGAAACACAAAAATCCCTTAAAGAACTACAGGAAAACACAATCAAACGGGCAGAATTACAGGAAAACACAATCAAACAGATGAAGGAAATGAACAAAAACATCAAGGAACTAAAAATAGAAATAGAAACAATAAAGAAATCACAAAGGAAGAAAACCCTGGGGTTAGAAAAGCTAGGAAAGAGATCAGGAGCCATAGGTGCAATCATCGCCAACAGAGTACAAGAGATAGAAGAGAGAATCTCAGGTGCAGAAGATACCATAGAAAACATTGACACAACAGTCAAAGAAAATGCAAAAAGCAAAAAAAACCTCCCAACCCAACACATCCAGGATATCAAGGATACAATGAGAAGACAGAACCTGAGGATAATAGATATAGAAGAGAGTGAAGATTCCCAAATTAAAGAACCAGTAAATATCTTCAAAAAATTATAGAAGAAAACTTCCCTAAACTAAAGAAAGAGATGAACATAAATATACAAGAAGCCTACAGAACTCCAAATAGATTGGACCAGAAAAGAAATTCCTCCTACCACATTATAGTCAAAACACCAAAGACACAAAATAAGGAAAGAATATTAAAAGCAGTAAGGGAAAAAGGTCAAGTAACATATGAAGGCAGACCTATCAGAATTACACCAGACTTCTCACCAGAGACTATGAAAGCTAGAAGATCCTGGGTAGATCTTATACAGACTCTAAAAGAACACAAATGCCAGCCCAGGCTGCTATAACCAGCAAAACTCTTAATTATCATAGAGGGTGAAACCAAAATATTCTATAACAAAACCAAATTTGCACACTATGTTTCCACAAACCCAGCTCTACAAAGGATAATAGATGGAAAACGTCAACTCAGGCGGGGGAGGAGGAAGGGAACTACACCCTAGAAAAAGCAAGAAAGTAATCTTTCAACAAATTCAAAAGAAGATAGCCACACAAACATAAAAAAAAAAAAAAAAAAAAAAAAAGCGAAAATAACAGGAGCCAACAATCACTATTCCTTAATATCTCTTAACATCAATGGACTCAATTCCCCAATAAAAAGACATAGACTGGAGCGCCAGGACAAAGATCCCTCTCAGGAGCTCGGAAAAGCCCGGAGAGGGCCGAAGACACGCCCCACAGCTCACCAGGAACTGCCCCGAACCTGCGAGACACAGGGACCAAGGTAGGTGGGCTTAGAAACCCCCCTGGATCCCAACAGCGGGCGACTGAGGCAGGAAACTTTTGCCTGGGACACTAGGATTCCATAGTCAAGCAGCTCCGGGAGAAAATTTCTCTCCCAGGAATGCGGAAAAGCCCCGAGCGGGGGCAACACAGGCCCCAGCGCTCACTGATTCCGCCCGGTTTCCACGGGCCACAGAGATCGAGGGACAGCAACTTCCTATGGCGGCCGGGAACATCAGCTTGGGCCACAGGGCTCCATAGTAAATTAGCGCCGGGACAAAGATCCCTCTCAGGAGCTCGGAAAAGCCGGGAGAGGGCCAAAGACACGCCCCACAGCTCACCAGGAACTGCCCCGAACCCGCGAGACACAGGGACCGAGATCAGACCCGGTGCCACAGCTCTCCAAACCCAAACACCTCTCAGAGAGAGCTGGTCTTCAAGGAGTACTGACACAGAGACCTGCAGGAGGGGC
>CM052702.1:33870969-33938406 GCA_028551405.1 Uromys caudimaculatus | reverse complement strand
AAGAATACACATCTATTGACCCATGGTTTGGACTATATATGTGGCAGAGGACGATCTCGATGGCCATCAGGGAGAAAGGAGAGGCCCTTGGGCCTGAGGGTGCTAGAGGCCCCAGTAAAGGGGAATGTCAAGGTGGGAATATGGGAATGGGTGGGCGGGTAGGTGGGAGGAGGAATTCCCTCACAGAGGCGGGGAGGGGGAGGGGATAGGGGGTTCCAAAGAGGAGACCCAGAAAAGGGGAAACATTGGAAATGTAAATAAAGTATCAAAAATAAATTTAAAAAAATAAAAAAAAAAAAGTCATAGAGTGACAGACTGGATCTGTAAACAGGACCCAACATGTTGCTGCATCCAGGAAACACACCTCCTTGTTAAAGACAAACACTACCTCAGAATAAAGGTCTGGATAATAATTTTCCAGGCAAATAGTCCCAAGAAACAGGCTGAAGTAGCCCTTCTAATATCGGATAAAATCAACTTTCAACCAAAAGTCATCAAAAAAGATAAGGAAGGACAATTCTTACTAATCAAAGGAAAAATCTACCAAGAAGAACTCTCAATTCTGAATATCTATGCTCCAAATGCAAGGGCACCCACATTCATAAAAGGAACTTTACTAAAGCTCAAAGCACACATTGCACCTCACACAATGATAGTGGGAGACTTCAACTCTCAAGTCTCATCAATGGACAGATCTTAGGAAACACAAACTAAACAGAGAAACAGTAAAACTAACAGATGTTATGGACCAAATGGATTTAACAGATATCTACAGAGCAATTCATCCTAAATCAAAAGGATATACCTTCTTCTCAGCACCTCATGGTACCTTCTCCAAAATTGACCATATAATCGGTCACAAAACAAACCTCCACAAATACAAGAAGATTGAAATAATCCCATGCCTCCTATCAGATCACTACGGATTAAGGCTGGTCTTCAGTGGCAACAACAACAACAACAACAGAAAGCCCGCATAAACATGGAAGCTGAACAACACTCTAGTCAAGGAAGAAATAAAGTAAGAAATTAAAGACTTCCTAGAATTTAATGAAAATGAAAGTACAATATACCCAAACTTATGGGACACAGTGAAAGCAGTGTTAAGAGGTTAAGAGTGTTAGACTCCAGAGAACAAAATAACCCTATCAAAAAAAATGGGGAACAGAGCTAAACAGAGAAATCTCAACTGAGGAAATTCGTAGGGCTGAGAAACACCTAAAGAAATGTTCAACATCCTTAGTCATCAAGGAAATGCAAATCAAAACAAGTCTGAGATTCCACCTCACACCAGTCAGAATGGCTAAGATAAAAATCTCAGGTGACACCAGATGCTGATGAGGATGTGGAGAAAGAGGAACACTCCTCCACTGTTGGTGGGATTGCAAGCTGGTACAACCACTCTGGAAATCAGTTTGGCAGACCCTCAGAAAAATGGACATAATACTACCTGAGGACCCAGCTATACCTCTCCTGGGCATATACCCAGAAGATGCTCTAACATGTAATATAGACGCATGCTCCACTATGTTTATAGCAGCCATATTTATAATATCCAGAAGCTGGAAACAACCCAGATGTCTCTCAACAAAGGAATGGATACAGAAAATGTGGTACATTTACACAACAGAATACTACTCAGCTATTAAAAACAGTGACTTCATGTATTCGCAGGCAATTGGGTGGAACTTGAAAATATCATCCTGAGCGAGGTAACTCAGTCACAAAAGAATGAACACGGTATGTACTCACTGATAAGTGGTTATTAGCCCAAAAGTTCGGAATACCCAAGATTCACTTCATAGAAAGCATTTTTGCTGTGCGTGAGGTCCCAGATGTAGGAGTTGGAGAAGAGTCTGAAGGAGATGAGGGAGTTTGCAGCCCCATGGAGGGAGCAACAGTGTCAACTGGCCTAATCTTCTGATGCTCCTGGAGACTGGATCACCAACCAAAGAATGCATATGGAGGGACCCATGGTGCTGGCCACATGTGTGGCAGAGGAGGGCCTTGTTGGCCATCAGTGGGAGGAGAGGCCCTTGGGCCTGAGGGTGTTCGATGCCTCAGTATAGGGGAATGTCAAGGTGGGAAGAGGAGATTGGGTGTGTGGGTGGGTGGGGGAATACCCTCATAGAGGCAGAGGGTGGGGGAAGGGATAGAGGGATTCCAAAGGGGAGATCTGGAAAGGGGGAAAAACTTGAAATGTAAATAAAGTAACAGAAAAACAAAAAACAAAAAAACAAAAAACAAACAAACTAAAAAGACAATAGATTCCTGAGCATCTTTTAATTTTGAAAGTAAAGGATCACTGACTTATCATGTAAATTTATTTTGAAAGCCAATAAAAATGATTCTCTCTTTTTTCCCCAATCACTATAAAAATCCTATGAACTTTCCAGGCAATTGCTTCCTTCTTATCATTGTTTGGTAAAGTAGCTTTTAAACAAGGAAGTAGAGCACAAATGTAGCTATTTCAGAATAATATCTTGCAATAGTAACCATCAAATGAGGATGACTTAAGGTGTCCTTTATAGCTTATATTTAAATATTATTTTTACTTATTTTATTATTTTTAATAATGAGTATGTTGACATGGGAAGCATATGTGCAAAAGTACAGAAGATGCCATCAGATCCCATGGTACTCACGTTACCTGGGAGCCACTTGATGCAGATGCAGGAACTGAACTCAGGACTTCAGTACACATGCTTAGCATCCAAGCCATCTCTCTGGCCCCTACATTTTGCATATGGAACTGTCTGCCACTTTCATACTTTGTTTTTTACTCTGTATTAGGTCCCCAAACTGGTCTAGACTACCTGTGGCCTCTATACATCATCTTTGGATAACTACATTTATAAAGAGAATTTAACATAAAACCTTTTTATTTTATTACTTGATATCTAGCCTGCAATATTCCATATAAATTCCAACTTAATTATCTGTATTTTTGTCATTATGTTGGATAGTACCACAGTTTATTTCTGATCTCAATGATTTATATGTGCATATATATATGTGTATATATATATATATATATATATATGTATATATATGTGTGTGTGTGTGTGTGTATATATATATATATATATATATATATATATATCCATGTATTAAGTATATGGATGCATTTCAATAAATGGCTTGTCTTTAAAAGGTTTACTTAAAATGCATGTGACTTTTTGAGTCATAAAATGGAATTATTAGGTGAAGAATTCCCATCATTTGACATATTGGAGTACAAATAAAAACAAAGATGGCGGGAGCTAGGAGATGTAAACAAGATTCAGAAAGAAGAATCAAGTCGATTTGCATTTTTAATCGCTTTGGTGAGTCACATGTGACTCATGAGGGAACTGAAAAGTATAATCTTAGATTGAGCTAAAGCCTTGCTGTGTAGGAGGAGCCAGGGCTGCGCTGGGGCTCACTCTGCTAAGGCCTTTGTTTGTGGAGACAGGAGGACAGGGCAATGGACAAGGAGGTTCTGCTGAGGTCAGTGATGGCCAATCATCAGTTGTTTGTCTCACTCTGGACAGTTGCATTGATTCTTGAAAAGAGGTCAGATGTTTTGCTTTAGGTCAAACTCTCCATTAAAATGAGAATTTACTGCTTATTTCCGGGGAGAATTATGAATTTTTTATTAAGGAAAAGCAAAGGGGACAGTTTTCTTTAGAATACATATAACCTGTCCTGGAAAGCAGTGATGGTATTTTTGGAAAACATAAACAAGTGATTTGGAAAAGAACACAATATAATCTAACCAAGAACCACATGCTTGGGGCTGTTCTCACAACTGTTACGCAATCTTTCTCTAAGAATTTAACGGAAGAGCTACAAGCTACAGCTTGCCCCTGGGAATAGAGAGTGTGTAGTGGAAATTTTATAGAACTTCATTTAGCCATGTCCTGCAAAGCTTAAGGTAACTCTTGTCTCCATCATCATTGACGGCATAAATTATCATCAGCATCACAGTCCATGTCACCTCCATAGAGGGATCCTTGCATGAGCTGCTTCTGTCATTAGGATCTATGTCCCCTACTTTATTACTTTTTTATCCTGGCACACTTTCTTGATGTATTAAAATATCAAAAACTAGGCCGGACAGTGGTGGCGCACGCCTTTAATCCCAGCACTTGGGAGGCAGAGGCAGGTGGATTTCTGAGTTCGAGGCCAGCCTGGTCTACAGAGTGAGTTCCAGGACAGCCAGGGCTACACAGAGAAACCCTGTCTCGAAAAACAAAACAAAAAAAAAATATCAAAAACTACATCTTTTCTTTAAATGGTCACCTAAACTACAGAAAGACACATCTTCATCTACCTAGGTTTCTAGTGTGTTTTGTGTCTTGTGTACCTACAGGAACCACTGACATTTCATATCATCTGGCTGATAAAATATTTATCAATTGTGAATATTGTTATGCTTCATTATTTACACATTTTAAATGCCTTTAAAGTGTTAAGTTTCAGGCCCTCTCATACAAACCAAGGATAGAGCAGGAAAAGATGGTTTCTGACTCTGACCGTGGCTCAAAGAACTCACAGTATAGCCTGGAAGAAGAAAGGAAAAAGCAAGAGAAGCGCACGCTTCCAAGAAGGACCAAGGCTTAAGGGAGAAGGCAAAGAAAGGGCTAAGACAGACAGAGTTATATGTGACACGAGGTGGAAAGGAGGCAAGAGAGACAAACACGTGATCTTGGAAGAAAAAAATGTTTCTACTCTCCTCATCAATTTTGTTGTCAACTCAACATACTTGGGAAGAGGGACAACCAAAGAAATTCCTAGATCTAATTGGCCTCCGAAGAACTAATATCTGTGGAGAGCTTTCTTGGTTGATAATTGACATGGAAAGGTACCCACTGTGGCTCCCACCATCCTTGGCAAGTGGGCCTGGACTATATAAAAAGGCTAAGCCCGAGGCAGGGAGCAAGGCAGTAGGCAGTGTTTTTCTGTTGGTGCCTGTTACAAGCTCCTGCCTTGAGTTCCTGTCATGGCTTCCCGTGATGATCCATTGTGAGATGTAACTGGAAATAAACTCCTTTGGTCATGGTGTTTACCACAGCAACAAAAAAGCAAATTAGAACACTTGCCATGAAAGGGAGGGAGGGGGAGGATTTTTTTTTTATATATTTTCTTTATTTACATTTCAAATGTCCCTTCTCCCAGTCCCCTCTCTTGCAACCTCCCCTATTCCATTCCCCTCCCCCTGCTTCTATGAGGGTGTTCCTCCACTCACTCACCCACTCCCATCTCCCCACCCTTGTATTCCCCTACACTGGGGCATCCATCGATATTTCACAGAACCAAGGACCTCTCCTCCCATTGATGTCTGTCAAGGCCATCCTCTGCTACATATGCGGCTGAGCCATGGGTCCCTCCATGTGTTCTCTTTTGTTGGTGCCTTAGTCCCTGGGAGCTCTGAGGGGTCTGGTTGACTGATACTGTTGTTCTTCCTATGGGGTTGCAAATCCCCTCAGCTCCTTCAGTCCTTTCTCTAACTCCTCCATTGGGGACCCAATGCTCAGTCCAATGGTTGGCTGCAAGCATCCGCCTCTTTATTTGCCAGGCTCTGGCAGAGCTTCTCAGGAGACAGCTATATCAGGTTCCTTCTAGCAAGCACTTCTTGGCCTCCACATAGTGTCTGGGTTTGGAGACTGTATAGGGGATGGATCCCCAAGTGAGGCAGTCTCTGGATGGCCTTACCTTCAGTCTCTGCTCTACATATTGTCTCTGTATTTTATCCCATAAGTATTTTGCTCCCCCTTCTAAGAAGGACTGAAGCATCCACACTTTTGTCTTCCTTCTTCTTGAACTTCATATGGTCTATTAATTGTATCTTGGGTATTCTGAGCTTTTGGGCTAATATCCACTTATCAGTGAGTGCATAACATGTGTGTTCTTTTGTGACTGGGCTACCTCACTCAGGATGATATTTTTCTAGTTCCATCCATTTGCCTAAGAATTTCATAAAGTCATTGTTTTTAATGCCTGAGTAGTACTCCATTGTGTAAATGTACCACATTTTCTGTATCCATTCTTCTGTTGAAGGACATCTGGGTTCTTTCCAGCTTCTGGATGTTATAAAGAAGCCTGCTATGAACATAGTGGAGCATAACTATTCTCAACAATAAAAGAACTTCTAAAGGAATTACCATCCCTGATCTCAAGCTGCACTACAGAGCAATAGTGGTAAAAACTGCATGGTATTGGTACAGAGACAGGCAAGAAGATCAATGAAACAGAATTGAAAACCAAGAAATGAACCTACACACCTATGATCACTAGATATTTGACAAAGGAGCTAAAACCATCCAGTAGAAAAAAAGACAGCAATTTTAACAAATGGTGCTGGTTTAATTGGCAGTCAACATGTAGAAGAATGCAAATTGGTCCATTCCTATCTCCCTGTACAAAGCTCAAGTCCAAGTGGATCAAGGACCTTCACATAAAACCAGATACACTGAATCTAATAGAAGAGAGGGTGGGGAAAAGTTTCAAACACATGGGCATAGGGGGAAAGTTCCTGAACACCAATGGCTTATGCTCTAAGATCAAGAATCAACAAATGGGACCTGATAAAATTGCAAAGCTTTTGTAAGGCAAAGGACACAGTCAATAGGACAAAACGGCAACCAACAGATTGGGAAAAGATCTTTACCAATCCTACGTCAGATAAAGGGCTAATATCCAATATATACAAAGAACTCAAGAAGTTAGACTCCAGAGAACCAAATAACCCTATCAAAAATTGGGGAACAGAGCTAAACAGAGAATTCTCAACTTTGGAAACTCATAGGGCTGAGAAGCACCTAAAGAAAAGTTCAACATCCTTAGTCATCAGGGAAATGCAAATCAAAACAAGTCTGAGATTCCACCTCACACCAGTCAGGTGTGATGGCTAAGATCAAAAACTCAGGTGACAGCACACTCCTCCATTGTTGGTGGTATTGCAAGCTAGTATAACCACTCTGGAAATCAGTTTGGTGGACCCTCAGAAAAATGGACATGAGGACCCAGCTATACCACTCTGGGCATATACCCAGAAGATGCTCCAAAGTATAACAAGATGGGAGAATTATTTGTAAAGATGTCAGTGTGTCAAAAGCAGAGAGAGGTAGGAATAGAGGGGTAGGGGTGAGACAGAGAGGGAGGAGTCTTGATGAGAAGCCACTGGGGTATTCTGAGAAGGAGCGTGCCAGATGTTACACAGAAAAGGCTGCAGTCTGGAGATCACCTAAGAAAACATGAGCAAGCTGGAGTTATCTCGATAGGAATCCCACACAGAGCCTCTGGATCTATCTGGATTTGACAGCCTACCTTTTGGCAGTTGCATACGGTTTATTTATTTGTGGTTAAATGTTGGGGTCTTAGTGTGCATTTATCCATAACTAAGGATGCATCAATGTATAACTAAGTGTACTTAGTACGCATTAGTCTATAACTAAGGATATAGCAGTAAAGGAGAGGGTTTTTTAAATTTATAAATTGGGTTAGTCATTAATGTATACTATTTAGTAAAAACTTCTAAGATTTAGCATTCAATGATACCTGGAAGAGTAAGCAATATACAGACTTGTTACAAAATATTGTCTTAAAGGACCAGCATCTCTTTTATTTTTTTTTCACGGATGTTCTTAATTTGAATGTGTATTTTATTTTAAAAGCTAGGCATGTCCAAGGTGGCTTTTCAACAAGTGTGGAAGAACTCTCAAAGCTTGCACAAAGCTGAAACGTGAAGACCATGCCTGGTTACATCACAGACAATGCTGTGCTCAGGTCCCACATGGCAGTCGTGCTGGTGTGTGATTCAATTCATGGTAGACAAGAAGTCACTTCTATTAATTTCTTTGAAAGGGTGACATAGAACCCACTGCACCAGAGGTGTTCTTATTGAACTTATTGTCACAATTTAAGGACTAATTACAGGCTAAAGCTGTTCACAGTAAGGGCCTTATTACTTGGTCTATGGACTTGAAGAACTTTCTTTAAGGTAGAGGTCAAATTTGCCCTGGTTACAAAAAGAACCAATGAAATCATCACACCCAGGGGCCAGACCATGGCACCTCCAAAATTGCTCTCCTTGAGCCCCTGGGCCCTCATCTGAAAGCTCTTGACATTATCATAGCCAACCCACTCACTGTTCTTAAAAGCATAGGGCACTTATTGATTGGCACACCATTTCTCAGTGGCTCCATCATCCAGGAAGCTAGAAATCTCATAGTAGTCCCAAATCCTCTTTCCTTTGTGCATTTCCCTGGCGGGCCAGAACTACTAGGACCATTATCTCTCAGAGATTGTGAGGCATTGAAATAAACCAGAGATTTAAACCTATTGCTGCTGCTGCTGCTGACGATGATGATGATGATGTTGATGATAATGATGACGACGATGACGACGAAGATATTAAAGCAGGCAAGGCTGTTTTTATTAGAAAGGGCATGATTGCTCATCTTAACAAAAGCTCCAAAGAAACACTTTACAAGGATTTTCAAACTACTGAAGGAAACCATGCCACGGGAATTAAAGAAGGAGTGACAATCCCACTAGAGTATGAATCAAAAGGTATTGATTGTTCAAAATCACTCAGGCGAAATTTTAAAGAGTTCAGGGATTTTAACAAAAGCCTCAATAATAAGTTCAGCAGTAGACTTCTGCTGGTGAAGGAATCAGGAACCTTGAAAACAGGTCAATAGATATCCTGCAGCCAAAGAAACAGAGAAGAACAGGATGAGGAAGTGTGAATAGAGCTTCAGAGAGGTGTGGGAGACCCTTGGTGAAACCTGGAGAATGGGGCAAGGGGAAATTCAAGAAGATGAGGAAAGAGGTCAACAGTTCTCAAAATCCCAAAGTCAAATGCAGAGTGACATCATATGTAACATCATAGTATAAATATCATTAAAACTAAAACGTCTTCAAACAATGAGAAAACCATTATACAGGAGAGCCCCTTCAAGACCAATAATTGATTTCCTGGAGGTAATGGAGACCATATGGCACTCAGATGACATGTTCAAATGTTCAAATGAGGGCAGGAAAGGAGACTGTACACTTACAAGTACTTCTTCCTCTCCCGGAAGACCAAAGGCGGATTCCCAGCATCCATTCTGGGAGACACGTGACTTCAGTTCAAGGGTATCCAACACCCTCCTTTGGCATCCACCAGCACCTACACATGTGCGGTAGAGACTCAGACAGACATCCAGACACACACACACACACACACACACACACACACACACACACACACACACACACACACACACACACTAAATCATTGAAACAGAGTGAGAACATATCAACATGTCTATTTCTTTCTTAAGAAATAAACAATAAAAACAAGCAAACATGTTGTCAACCTAAAATCTATAGACAGCAAAATTCTTCTTCAAAATCGAATGCGAAGGGAAGCATTTCCTGGAAAAGAAAATCTGAGACAAGTCACAGCTGGCAGATCTGCCCTGTTGAACCCACACGCTGCTTGCCGGAAGCAATGCCCTGATGGTAATTTGCGTCTACAAGGAAAAAGCTAAGTATGGCAGTGTAGGCAGTTCAGCATATGATTACAGAAGACAGTGTGATTGCACACTTTTGTTTATTTTTTTAATTTAAAAACAATTTACATAAAAGGTATATACATATGTAAATTATATTGGTAGACTATTTTAAAAACATCTAATATATCTGACAATTGCCACATAAAGAAGGTGGAAGGAAACAAAGAACTGTGAAATGAGGAAGCAAGACCACGTGATAACAAGTTCATAAAAGAAACAACGGAGACGAAAGTACTGAACTGGAAGTTCAAAGCAACACAACTAATAACTACACACTCATTTTTGCTTCTCTTATCTTAATCTAATAGGAATCATGTAAAGTGGAACTACAATATATTTTGGTTCTATTTTTAACGTTTGTGGAAATATGTAAAAGTAACACAAAACAGTGGATGGAGATATAAAATTTCCATATTTTCCTGAAAGGTAGTTCATATAAATCTGAATTAGAATGTATTAAATGAAAATTGTGTGAGCTCTAATGAAAGTATAAGAAAATATTCAAGAAAAATTTAAAATATTAAAGAAATGAAAACTTTATGCTAGATAATATCCATGTAATAAATCAGTTCAGTAAAACAAGAGCATAATAATAATAATAATAATAATAATAATAATAATAATAATAAAAAGAGGTGAGATGTATGGACTATGAAAAGCAATAGGGAAGATGTAAGCCCAAGCATGTCACCAGGTCACATGAGAAGTGGATAGGTTAAACAAGATGAGGGAAGATGTAAGCCCAAGCATGTCACCAGGTCACATGAGAAGTGCATAGGTTAAACAAGATGAGGGAAGATGTAAGCCCAAGCATGTCACCAGGTCACATGAGAAGTGGATAGGTTAAACAAGATGAGGGATGATGTAAGTCCAAGCATGTCAACAGGTCACATGAGAAATGGATAGGTTAAACAAGATGTTGGCAGTTACACTGAAAAGCAGCATCTGGCTGCCACAAGAGAGAGACTTAATTTAAGTTACGTACAAGTTGATTGTTAAAGAACTGGAAAAGATAGTCTAGGGACAGTACTATGGCCACCAGGAATAGCACATTTGAAACAGACTGTGGATAAAGTCAGACATAAAGCAGAAAAGGAGATGAGAAAAAACCACATGAACAATAGTATCGTTACAAACAACAGCCTAGCCTGAGGAAGCACCCTGGAAGGGAAGCCTGGAAAAGTGAGATTTCATGTTCTCATGGTGAGATGAGAGAAATCAAGAAGGGAGAGTGGGCTACACTGGCTTACAGAAGTGAGAGATGAGCAATCGACTAGAAGCGTGAAATAAATATTCTATAAGCAAATTAGCTAGAAACAAAAGAAAAGAATCATAATAGAAAGTCCCAAAGCCCTTAGGAAGAAGTATCCTATTATATCTTTTCTAATCTGGGAACAATAGTGGCATATTTGAATTCAAAAGTAATCAAAATTCATGTCAGGCAAGGTAGAATTCCCTCAATTGTCAATACCAAGTAAAAAGTTACTGGGTTAATTAAATTTCTTTATGTTTTGTATAGCTATAACCATGTCACTCCTTGGGAAAATGCATGTTAATGTGTTGAAACAGGCTGCTTCTATGGAAAACTAAGTGCCTGGGTTTGTGGAGAAGATGTTATAAATTAAATTTAATCATAGGCAGAAGTCCCTAGTCAATAGGAAATATAGGTCGATTAGACTTTCCAAGGACATCTTTCCTTACATAACAAATCTTCCATGGTTTTGTCTCCACATGGTCAGAGATGTCTACCTGGGTAGTAGTCTATTAGGTGATATTTTAAAAAGAAACTGGTTAACCCTCTCCTAGCAGGTGTGGCTGCTATGTCTACACTCAGTGTTCTGATCTATGAACACCTGAATGATTAGAAGCCTAACATTCCCAGAAAAAAGAGACCCTCAGATGACCACCAGCCAGGTGCCATGCAGGCCTTGACAGACAGACCATGCCCGAGGTGACCCTGCCTGGTACCATACTGCACAAGTTGGGCATAACACTCCTGAGACCACTCCTGAGATGGCCACAGACACTCAAAGACCCCAGGCACCTCTAAGAGGACCAAGTAAGTGGGGAATAAATGGAAGAGAAAGAGAAACAGAAGGATGTGTACACAACGAGGAGGTAGACTGGAATCTTAGGGTAGTGAGGAACAGCCTGATGTGAGAAGTGGGTGATGCTTCCTGGGACCATGGTGGCATCTTGGTCTGTGCTGCCAGCATGGGCCACATCTAGTAGGTTCATGACCCTGAAGCAACAGAGCTCTGTGACCACCAAAGTCCAGGCAGAGTCCCTGGTCTGGGCTGCCACCTGGGTACATATTGATGTCTGAGGGCTGTGCAGACATGGTACCACACCTCACCTGGGCATCATGGAAGAGCTGGCCCTGGGGATATGAGAGCAGGAAATCTGACCCCACCCTTAGACAGCTGTAGAACTCAGGAGAGCAGCCCACACATTGTGGGAGTTGATGGTGAGCTGGTCCCCAAGGGTACAATCATGGGCAAGCAGGCCTTATCATCCATCTTCTGTGTGATGGCATGGATGAAAGAGATAACCTCCTTCCCCCTCTCCCCTCACCACCTGTGGCAGGTGGCATATCTGGCTCTGGGGTCATGAGAGCAGGAGAGCTGGTGGACAGACCAGCTCAGATTCCTCTCAGGCCCAGATCCAGGGCTTTGAGCTAGCCCATCCCAACATCTATCCCATCTGTGAGCTGCTGGAGCACATGAAGGGCTGACCTTACAGATCTAAAACTACAGAATCTCCCTGACACAGGGCAACAACAAGATATCTGAGAGGAGTCCCAGTGATATTCCAGTCTTGAGAGTACAGCAGAAGCCAGAGGCCTCGAACCAGACCAATGAGTCACTGCAATCAACAACTGCAAGCAAAAGTGTGGACAAAGGGTATCCTGTGGGACACACTGTGACACACCACGGCTTCCACAATGGGATTTTTTCTTTCTGGGGGAAGGAGGTTGCGGGGGGGGGGGGGGATGCGGTATATGATGTGAAATTCACAAAGAACCAATAAGAAGTTAAAAAATAAGAAAAAAGGGAAAAACTGAATATAGAGAAATTAAAAGTGACTGGCTTTCATATACATGAGCCCATGATTCCTCTACTGTTTAAGGGCATAGTGACAGGGTACCACCATTTCTATTTTCTGACTGATCCGTGAACATTCTGAAGGCAGTGATTATATATTGTTTAATGGTCCTGTATGACTGACATTCTGATATAGTCTGTTGAATTAAGGCATGAGTATTATATAATAAATAAATAGATACATAATAACTAAGATGTATATATGTATGATTTTACACTATCTTGACATTGATATGTCTATATTATATCTAATTATCTCAACCACCTCAAACAAATATGAGAAATGAATCATATAAACACTCTCTACTTATAGAATGAAATCAACCTGTCAAAAGTGGTTAGAAATTCTAAATGATCACTCCAGCTTTTAATTTTATGTATGTAATATTTAAAATATTTTAATAGAGTAGTAAGTATGTCTTGTGATATAAAAATTCCAGCAATATCCACATGCATGATTGCCAGTAATAGATGAATTTATTAAAGGCAGATTAAAGCTGAGACACACTTCATTCCTTTTCAAATTCCACTTGAATTGTTAAATTCAAGTTTTACATGAGCTAAAAAGGCCATTGGAAAGGCCACTATAATTGCAATGCAATTAATAGCTTACTTTTATTTTTGAGTCTACAACAAAAGGTCCGTTGCATTTGGCAAGACGTACATCCCAACTTTCAGGAGGTTAACCGCTTACCTTCTCTGTCCATTAATAGCCAATCCAACAGCCATCTAATTAGACTTATTTCTTTTTTGAACTCATATGTACATAATTCATTTGCAATTTTTATGGCATTCTCTGATTAATATTTATTTGCTAAGGCTTTTGAAGTATGAAAATGTATAGGTCAATTCCATTAGAGAAATAATCAGATTTGCTGCCAACTTTAGAACACAGAATTGATTATAAATCATTTCTTTGAAAGAGTATAAAATGAAGGTGAAATCCAGTTACTGAAAGTGGGTAGCATTTGTTTTCAGACTTCTCTTGTGATGAAGGAGAACACCAAAGTTTGGCTTCAGGTTCCTCAAAGGTCTCAGGAGAGATGATGAATGTTGGGTAGGCTTTTTCATGAGGTAGAAGGGTGAGATTTTAATTAAGACAGTTTATTTTGGTGAACAACAATGAAGCAGACAAATCATTATCAATAGTATCTAGAGCCTATTCTTTCTTGTCATTACATATGATGCTTCATTTGCTATTTGTAAACACACTGTTGGAAATAGGGTAGTATCCAAAATTTCTTCTTTTTTAAATTTTGTTTAGTTTTGAAATTACAATATAGTCACATCATTTTCCTTTTCTTTTCCTGTCTTCAAGCCCAATGGCTCTTTTCTTAAGCATCTATCTATCTATCTATCTATCTATCTATCTATCTATCTATCTATCATCTACCCATCCATTCATCCACCCAATCATCTATCTATCTACACATTCATAAAAATATAAATATATAAATATATACAATATATGTGTGTTACAGTGTAGATGTGTCAATTGAAGCTGGGCACCACATGGTTGCTCGTTCTCTGCCTTTTGATACATTGTTTCCGTAATGGCCTTTATCTATTGCAAAGAGAAGTTTCTTTGATGAGCGTGAGCATTATTTGTGGATCAATATTTAATTTAGAATGCAGTTACAAATTATGCTGGCATAATAAAGTAATGGTTCAAGGCTCCAGATAGTTGGATAGGCTTCCAGTCCTGAGCATTATTTCTCTCTTTTTGAGTAGCCCTTAATTTCAACTAGAGAGCTTTTGGTTACCACCAAGAAATGAGTGCCACTATTGCACCCTTAGGGTTATTGCAACATGATGAACTTGGTGCCATTGTCATGTGTCATAGCTGTGTGAGACACTGATTCCTTTCTTCTTTTGGAAGTTTGTATTATGTTTTCTGGTACCACGAAATCTAATCCTCAGGGAAAAGACTTTCAAGTCAGATCCAGCTCAGGTCTTCTGGGTCCTATGTTTGAAATGCATGGTGTTTTTGGCAATAGGGTTTACTTTCTTCCTCAGGAAGGCAACTAAAGGCTACAGCAATAGTCTATAATGTTGTGGGGGCATCTTGGAAAACCCTGACCAAGGAGACTTCTCATGCCTGGTGTTTAGATTTTTGTTAAATTGTCTACATCTCTTGGAGGAAACATTGTCAGTCCAGATGGGAAAGGTAAATTTAAATTATGTGTGTATGCATATATACAGACATGTATTATATGCAATTTTAGGTAGATAGATATTACTATGAATCCTTATAACTTTTTTGGATATCTTTACTGTGATTTTAGTCTGCTCCCAACTTCTGCATTTATCTTCCCCCCTCCCCCCCAATAACATTCCTTCCCTCATTTCTCCATTCAAACACTTGTGCTTACTAGTCCAATCTCTTATGGCCCCTCCCACACACATGATCACTTTGACTTTCCTGGTTCTCTCCATTACTTCACATTGCTGAAGACTTGGAGATAGAAACTGCAGATGAGACAGAACATGTAATGGTTTCTTCCTGGGTCTTGGTTATCTCACTCAACATGATCTTTCCTAGTTCCTTATATTTACCTGTAAATTTCATGATTTAAGTTTCATTAACTGAATATTTTTCCATACTACATATGTCTGTACTAAATTTTCAGTCTCTATCCATTAATTGAAATACATTTAGATTGTTTTCATTTGCTAGCTATTATGAATAGAGCAGCAGTGAACATGGCTGAGCAAATATCTGTGCGCTAGGTTGATAAGTCTTTCAGGTATATGCCAAAGAATGGAAGACCTGGATCATGTTGTAGATTTATTTCCAGCTCCCTGAGGGATTGTCACACTGAGATTCAGAGTACCCATTCCAGTATGCAATCCTACCAAGAGCATTTTAGGGTCCCTGAAATTCTCGCCAGCATTTGTTTGTTTGTAGATTTTTGCCTTTCTTATGTGAGTTATGATGAAATCGGAGTTATTTTGATTGCATTTGCATAATGCTAAGGGAGATGGACATTTTTGAGATCTTTATTAGCAGTGTTTGTTATTCTTTGGAGGACTCTTTGTTTGGGTCCCATTTTTGAATGGATCATTTGTTTTTTGGCTTTACTTTTCTTTATGTATTCTGTTTACTAACTTTATGTCAGATATATAGCCAGCAAACATTGTCTCCCATCTCCTGACTTCCTCTTCACTTCATTGATTGTGTCTTTAGCTGTAGAGAAGCTTTATGAGTTTGTTTGTTTGAGGTCTTCATAGTTAACTCTTGGCTTCAATGCCTGGATAAATCGGGTCCTATTCAGAAAGCCCTTTCACAGATCCATACCATGTATGGTACCACCTATGTTTGCTTCTACCACCTTCAGTCTTCCAGAATTCCATTTAGGTCTTTGACTTATTTGGAGTTAATTTTTGTACAAGATAATCGATGTGGTTTTAATTTCCTTCTACTCGTGGGTATCTGGTTTTTCCAGCACAATCTATTTAAGTTGTCTTTTCTCTGGTGTTTTTGTTTTTGTTGTTTTGTTTTGATTTTTAGGAGGGGTGGCACCTTTGCTGTCATTACATGTAGTCATGTTTGTGACTTTTATTCTGTTCCATTGGTATACACGTTTTTCTGTCAATATCATATTGCTCTTATTGTGATAGCTCTGGAGATATATCCTGAGATTTGGATGGCAATCCTCCAGCTTGATTTTTTTTTTTTTTTTTTTACTATTTTATTGATTCTTTGTGAATTTTACATTCGAGTCCCAGTCATCTGCCCATCCCTTCATATCAGCCTTCTGTCCCCCACCACAAAAATAATAAATTAATTAATTAATAATAAAACTTTACAAATCTTGCCATGGAAGCTTCTGTGTGTCGCAGTGTGTCCCACAGTGTACCCTTCTGTCCATCCTTCTTTGCTTGCAAATGTTCATTGCAATGAATCATTGGTTTGGTTCAAGCCTCTGGCTTCTGCTACTCTATCCATACTGGAACCTCACTGGGACTTCACTTGATGACCCTGTTGTTGCCTGTGTGATGGAGATACTGAAGCTTTGAACCTTCATGTGCTCCAGCAGTTCATAAAAGGGGTGGATATTGGGATGGGCCAACTCAAAGCCCTGGATCTGGGCTTGGGTGGAAGTGGAGTTGTTCAGCCAGTCAGCTACTCTGGTTTGCCCAGGCAGGGTGGTCTCTCCCAGGCCACCAGAGCCATGCTGCCAGATGAGGAGCAGGGCTATCTCAGCACAATGACCAGACATCAACATGGCCTCAGGTGGCATCCCAGACCTGGAACATCTGCATAGCCTTTGGTGGCAACACAGGCCTCAGACATCAACACAGACCCTGGTTACAATAGGACCTTGGACCCAGACACAGCCTCTAGCAATACCATGCACCTGAGTGTCACCTCAGGTGGCAACCCAAGCCACTTAGATCAGGTTGGCTATCGCTATCAGTAGTCAGTGCCTACCTCCTCTCAACATGGTCTCAGGAAGCAGCCCAGACCACTGACATCTGGATGGTCTTCTGTGGCAACACAGACCCCAGCTGCAGCAGAACTACAGACCCAGACATGACCCATGGCAGCAACCTTGGCACGACATCAACATGGCCTCAGGGTCCATGCGGGCTCCACATATCTGCCTATTCCTTATCTCCACTGAGTCTCCAGTTCTCTCTTTCCATGTGCCTATACCACTCAGCTTTACTTTCTCTCCCATCTCTCCACTATATTGCGGGAAATATTAAAAAGAAGGAATATAAGATGTTCCCGTGCTATGCCCTGGTTCTCTCAGCCCCGGCAGCCTGGCCTGCCATGCACTGGCATGCATGCAGTGGCACTAGGTTCCCACTGGTTGGTCGCTACCATGCCAGCCCCATGCTTCAATACCCCCATGGCCTCTGTGGTGCACATCAGGCAAACCCACACTTTGCTGCGGTACCTTTCTCTCTGGAACCCAGACAAGCTGCTGCAAGAAGGAAAACGCAACACAAACGTAGTTCAGAAACAATTATAATTCAATCTCTGGGTGCAACAACTAAAACCTAATCTTGTATGCCTTATTAAAATCTGATTCCTCTGGTGGTGAATCCTTGTGTATCGGCCATGATACCAGGAAACTCTATCAGCTACATCTTACCCCTTATGCTGTCCCCGTTCCAAAAGGACCCTCTCCTCCCCTGCTCCTCTTCCCCTCTCCAACCCTCCTACTCGCCCAGTGATTGGCTCCTTTATTCATTAGGGGATTGGTTCACAAGAAGTCACTTGAGTACGTGACTAACTCCTTTTCTGCAACCCCTCTCAGGAGAGTGGAATTAGCATCAAAATATAAACTGCCCCAAGGCTATCCACAACACCACCATGTGTCACTTCCTTCCCATCTCTCTATCACATATTCACTGATCTGATCGTAGTGATGCCTGCTGCTGGGCCTAGGGCAAGTGCCTGGGTGTTCCTCTCTTCTGGGGGTAGTTTTTTTAATGTTTGTTTTACATGTATGGATGTTTTTCCTGCATAGGTGTCTGTGCACCACATGCATTCAGTACCTGGGAAGGTTTTAAAAGAGTATCAGATACTCCCGGATTGGAGTTACAGACAGTTGGGAGCTGCCACGTGGGTGGTGAGAATTGAACCAGGTCATCTGAAAGAGAAACCAGTGTTCTCAAATGCTGAACTATCTCTGGTCTCCTACATCTATGAAGTGCTTCACAGACAAGTCAGAACATGGAACAATTCGTCCACAGCACCTAGAAGGTACAGCTATCTGAATGACTATGTTCACAATGACTTTCTCCATGGGTGGTATTGTATAATCGTAGTCACTGTACATGTCGTAGCCAGCTCTTCATGTGGACCCAAGGGTAGGTATGAAGCAGAGAAGCACCATCCTCCGCTGGAGGCTGCTTCTTCCGAGAGCACAGCATGGAGGCAAGTGGAGAAAATCAAAATGCAGCAAACAGAGGAGCCGACCATCTCCCACTCACCAGCTTGCATTTTTGGCTCAGTATTCTTTTGACTGGGGTCTTTTGTAGTTCAATATAAATTTTACCATAGTTTTTCTATTTCTCTAAAGAGATTTTGATTGGGGCTGCATTGTAAATATAAATAGCTTTTTGTGGGATGATCTTACAATACTAGTTCTATCAAGCCATGAATATGCAGGATCTTTCTCTTTCTTTTCTTTTCTTTTCTTTTTTTTTCTTTTTCTTTTTTTTTTTTTAGTATCTTTCTCTATCTCTTAACTCAGATTTAAGTTTTCATTATAAAGGGTTTTTATCTCCTTCTTAGATTTAGTCCTAGATATTTTAATTTACTTTGAGACTATTGTGAATGGAAGTGTGTCTATAACCTCTTTCTCTGGGTATTTGATGGTGGTATATAGAAAAGAGATTGAATTTTTTTGTAAGTTGATTTTGTACCCTGTAACATTGCTGAAATTATTGACTATTTCTCAAAGTTTTCATGTAGAATATTTGCTATTTTATATATATATATATATATATATATATATATATATATATATATATATATATATATATATAAAATTTATCAACAGGGGCACTTTGTCTTATTCTTATTCTTTTCCTATTTGTATCCCTGTTATTTTATTTTCTTGCCATATTGCTCCAGATAGTATTTTGAGAAAATACTGACAAAGAGTGGGGCTAGTTATCCCTATTTTTCAAAGGAAGAAACTAAAGCTCACGAATACAAAAGGTATGTCTACAGTTAAAGATGTATTTTTCCTTTTGGAAATACTCAGGGTATGGGTTATACAATTCCATAGCTTCTACCTGCTTATTGAATTCTATTTTCTTTCAATATCTTCATTGTATATAAAACTGTCCAAATTGCAATAGATTAGAGAAAAATCCCAAGGCAAACTAGAAACCAGATGACACAGATCTCAAGTTGAGGCCAGCACATTTTTTTCTAATATGAAATATTGATCTAGTTATGCATTATGCCTCCATAATGATTTCACACTTTAATTATACTACCTTATTGGCTAGATTCCTAGTTGTCTTCTAAGATAAAAATGTGCATGAACATGAAGATGAACTTTGGATTCATAGTTGTTACTGGGCAGTCTTGCAAAGACCAGTATGTTTGCTGAAGCTAAATTCATCCAAGTTCATCAATACAGAAATGCCATCTACATTTGAGGCTCATGGTCTAGTCCTTGCCTAGCATGAATGATGCCCTCCACATCATCTCTAGCACTACAAAATAAAGATGTTTTCCATTTAGTATCTGTGCCACATGAGTTAAATTGAGATTTAATCATCTATATTTAATATATAAGTAAATATGCACATTTAAACATATGAGATTTAGATGTGTGTGTATACATTTTGCAAATCTTTTATTAAGACAATTCCCTATCTCTTGTCTCCTAGAATACAGCATGGTCCTTTTTCTCCAATGTGATAATTTGAACCATTCCTCATTCATCCCAAGCTTCTAACCACTGAAGTCCTGCTCACTCTCAGCCTGCTAGTTCATAGGCTAAAGGATGACATAAGAATGTATGACAAGCAGGCCACAATAAGCTGATTGATCCTCACCACTTCCTGCACATCTCACCTGTTTCTGATCCCTACTGCTTGAGCTTGGCTTGTCTAGTGTCTTGTGACTCATGAGAGCATATGGCAGAGGTGATGGATGGCATTTATGATCACATGACATATACCTATCTCTTACATGTTGCCTGGGCAGAGGGGCCTTACCGGCTACTTAAAGAGTCAAACTTCCCTAGAGAGGAAGAATTCCACACTGACTTTCCACTGATGCTGTGTTAAGCTCTCCAAAAGCTGTGCATCTTTTGTCACTCCAATGATGAAGCTATGTCAGATGGCACTGTTGACTTTTAGGCAGAAGATCTGGGGAAGCCTCATCTAGTCACAGGAGTCCTCAAAAGCACAAATGTATCTGTGCTTGGTAGCCAAAGAGAAAGAGCTATTTGAAACATAAGAAGGGTTCCACATTTGGCATGTGCATGTACTGTCTGTGTAGTCTAGGACGGTCTTAAGTTGTGACAATCTTTCTGCTTGAATATGAGGCTTGCAAACATGTGTCAGGATGTGTGCTATTGCAGATACAGGGGGAATTTGATGAAGGATATGAATGTCTTCTAAGGAATGAATCCTGTTCCTAACTAATATTAAGCAAGGAAACAGGAACTTCAGTCTTACAACTGCAAGGGACCTGAATGAGGGAAAATGAATGACTTTCTTCAGATCTAAATAGGAGCCATTATGTGGTACCTTAATGTCAGGCTTATGAGACCTTAAGCAAATAAGCCCATTAACCTTTTGTACTCTGTATAGCCATGAGGGAATAAGTGGGTATTATGGCGAGGCTTTGGTGGTGTTATTACTTGTGATAATTTGTGATACTGTGATATGAAGCAAATATGTTCCCATACTTGAGTCCCATGAATCAGAGACTGAGTCCAATCTGCCAACAACATTCTGATTGCAAAGACAATCAATTTAAATCTTATGAGAACACAATCTGCCCATGGCCTCAGGCACTCAGAGGAAGCTTCTTTTCAATCAAGTATTCGCATGAGCCTCCATCTTTGATTGATATCTTGATTAGGGCCTCTGAAGAAACCCTAGATGGGAAGAGTCAGGTCGTCTGTGGTCAGATCCAGATCCCTGGCACAATATCATGGGGTGATGGAAGTGAGTTGTTTTGAGCTAATGAAAATCAGATCAACTTATTATGAAGTGATAGATAACAGATACCGGTGGAGGTGTCTCAGTTCCTTTGTGCCAGCCAGTCACCTGACGAGGTCATCCCGACTGAGGCCGCTGATAGTAAAGCCCTGTTGCTGTTGCTGCCAATTCTCTCCTGACTCCCTTCGTACCTTACCTTCATGATGTTGTGCACACAAATTAACTTTTTTTCTTTTTTTTTCCTTGCAGTGTTAGAGGTCAAACCCATGTCTTCATGCATAAGAAGCAAGCAGCATACCAACTGAGATTGAAGTTCTCCTCATCTCTTCACTTATAAGAGGACCAAAGACTACAGTCTTCCCATAGGCATATTCATAGTGAGGAACATGTACTTCTTCCTTACTCTTGGCAGGTAAGTGACTACCTTTGCTACAGCAATCTCCTCTTGTCTGCTCTAGAATGGTTATCCACCTTAGATTGTTACACTTGCATTCTGGATACCAATCAGTAACTGCTTCAATACAAGTAGGCATGAACCAACTTCTCTGACATTTTTATCTTCTCTCTTTTAGAGTAAAACTCACTTCTATTTATACCTAGCCCTGGGAAGGTAATGTACACTTGATGACAAGTCTGATCAAAGTAATCTATTTTTTTGCAAGTGTTATGGTGCTAGCTGCTCTTGCTGCTGAACTAAAATTCTTGTAGTCTCTGAACAAGCCAAACTGATCTTTGTGATTTTTTTGAGACATAGTTTTCACACTATAGCCTTGGCTGATCTGGTCCTCTTTGTGTAAACAAGTATGTATTAAGTCAGTCTCCCTGACCAAATGTTGGGATTGTAGGTATGTATCAACATACCTGACTCTAATTTGTCTTTGTTAGCTCCTGGGATTTCTGACAAAATTAGACATCAGAAAATTAAAGGAAACACATGTGTTCTATGAGTGAGATGTGTACATACACAGATTTAACTTTGAATATATATTTTTGGCATTATATCAGAGAGCTCAGGTACATGATGAGACCCACAAGTGTTACAGGAGCAATCACAAAGAACACCTTTTACAGGTTTCCACCCAAAGATGTGCAGGAAGTTAGACCATGTTAAATATTCCACAATTTTCAATAGACTAACATCATAATATTATATACACAACCAAGTGGTACAGCAGTGTCACGCTAGGAAGAAATCCTCTGCCCGTGAATATTCTGATTGGCTCCCCAGCATTCCTTCGATCTAGGAGGCTGACCTAAATTAATCGCTGTTACAACAGTTCCTTTCTGCAAGTGGGCAGCACAAGCAGGGACGAAGGACTCACAGCATGCTCACCTAGCTCCAGATGGAGACCCCAAACAAGAGAGCATCTCGACTAGATCTTGTATCAGGAGGAGAAATGCAGAGCTTTTGAAACTCGGGTACCACCAGCCTGAAACGCAAAGTCTACAAGGTCAGCAAAAGGTGGAGGTGATGCTGGATCCCGCAGGACACCTCACAGTCCACCAAGCTCGATGCTTGCTCTTCCTGTGCATCTCCGTGAATTTTCCTATTGCGTAAGCCTTCTGCAGCCCAGATGTTATCACTGGCAGAGATAAAGCTGTTTTACTGATAAAATATTTTGAGCACCAATAAAATATAGATCTGAAAAGGAACATTTTGTAGTTAAATTTATGCAGCCGTCCTTAAGAACAAAACCAGACAATTTAAGGCAAGCTTAGAAAGGACAGTGGACCTACTTTTAGATTGGTTCTTATAAAAGATGGATCTGGTGCCAAAATCAAGAAGTCAGATGGGATCCAGGACAGAAAAAAAAATGGTAACAAATATAAATGGAATCAGAACTTGAAGTAATCACTTTCTTACTCACTAAGTCAGAGGTTCTCAACCTGTGCATCATGTCCCCTTTAGGATCAAATGACCCTTTAATATGGGTCATATATAAGATATTCTGGATACCAGATATTTACACTATAATTCATAACAGTAGCAAAATTACAGTCATGAAGTAGCAACAAAAATAGTTTTATGGTCGGGGTCACCACAACGTGAGGAACTGCACTTAAGGGTCGCAGCCTTCGGAAGGCTGAGAGCGGCCTCCTGCCTACGATGTCCTGCCACATCACACTCAGTAGAAATGGATATGGAAGCCTCTGGGTCAGCACTGGTAGTTACTAGGCAGAAAATGCCTGGAATATTCCGCACTCTCATATAAAGGTAAGCCACGGATCAAGATCTTGTTGGAAGTAAAGGAAACATTGTTGTAAAGGTGATATTTAACAGATACCAGCTGCATCTGGATGCTGCCAGGGAGAGCTGCCATTGTCTGGTCCAGAGAAAGCTAAGAGCACTAGGAAGGTTACACACTGTAGGTCCTTCCATGAGCTCAGTATAAAACCGTCATATAGGGAAGTGGTTTATTTTGGTGTATTCAGCGTCAGTGGAGAAGGTACAACAGAAGAGCCAGAAGCCACCACCTAAGTGCCACTGCCCTGGAGGAGTGCCTTCCCTACAGCCCGTGTACAACTGTACAATTAAATCGCGTCTTCAACTGTGCCGATGTGAGGCACGGTCTTATTTAGGTAGAGTCTTCTCACTGTTCCACTCTCTTCCCATTTGTCCAACATGAATTGAATTTATCAGTCCTTGTGAACAGCTTTGAAATCACATCAGTGTGATTCAAACTGGAGCTCTGACTCTTTTCCAGCTGTGTGGTCTTTAAGACATTACCGAATTAACTAAGTCTGCTTCCTTCTTGGTGAATTAGAGGTAGTGTGTCTCTCTTTGTCTCTTTTAAGGCATGGAAGGACAGTGTGGTGGAATCGTGGGTCGGGCATCCAGTAACAGAATAAAGACCAAATGCTGACAGCCTTCTCCCACTCTTCCTAATAAGGGCTTACTGAGAATAATATCGCGAAAGGGAGGGATTTTATCGGCCAATGAAAATGTGCTTCTCTTGGGAGTATTCATGTTAAAAACCAAGATGTCTGCACCCATCTTCCTATGGGAAGGCCAGGACACTGGGGCTGATAGAACTTCAAATGTTTTTGTTAGTCCAGGAATTCTAGGTAACAGAGAAACACAATGCCATTTTTAGCTAGATGCCGCTTAGGGAAAAAAAGTCTGAACTTTACGTTTTGAGTTCTTAGACTAAAGAAATAGATGCTGTTGAAATCCTTGTGAGTCTTATTTTTAACCCCTTATTTTAGTCCTGAGAGATGACAATGAGAGTGTGTTCCAGTATTTACCAACAGAACCAAATAAATAAGCTCACAGCCTGGCAGAGAGTTGTACTGACCGAAGGGAGGCCACTGAAATCTCGCGTGAGAGAGGCCGCGAGAGCTGAGAGAGACAAAGATGACAGCAACTCTCCCTCCAGTCCCAAGTTATTAAAACTTGCTGGAAGTGTGGACAGGTTGGGCCTTATGGGAGATACGTAAGTCACCGAGGCGTGTGGCCAATGGTGACGATCATAGCCTTGCCACACCCTCTCTCTTTGCATCAAGGCATGAGATTAATGGTCTGATGATGCCTCCCGGCAGACACAAAACAGTGAGGCCAGAGACCCTAAAAATGAGGTTAATAAAACTTCTCTCTTTGTAACTTGATTATCTCAAGTATTTTGTTAGAGTAGTTGAAAGCTGAATAATACACCTCCCAACTGGCTAATATTTAATAAGTCTTAAATACATCAAATGAATGAATAAATAAATAAATAAATAATATTCTACATAAAAATTACAAACATAGAAAACCAGAAATAATAGTGAATACTGCATAATTTTCATTTCACTATAAGACTGAATATATCTTTGGGTTGATTCTGTGTGGTAAATATTTATTGAATATCTGTAGGTGTCAGTCAATGTATTTGTGTATTCATTATGAGATGAATTCTTCATTTAAATTAGTTTAATTTGATAATCGCTATTAAATGTTGAAATATCTAAAAGTGCCTGTGTACCCTCCTATACCTATTTGTATGTATTAAGGTCATCAACTCATCTGAGTATGATACAATTTACATCAGTTTTAGCAAATTATAACCAATATTGCCAATATGTTATAAACTTTTATTTTAAAAAGTCCTTTGAATCACTCATTTCTATAAACTGTATAATTTTACCAAATTTCACACTTTGTCATGTTTTACACAATTGCATTCTCGTGGATTAACAGTTGCCTGTTTGAGTTTGACTGTACACTTGTCGGTGGAGACACTAATCGCAGTAAAGCACTTTGTCAAATTCCTTCATTTTTGAACCATTGTTGCCACCTAGTGGTAAAATGTAGTATTTCACCAAACAGAAAGTAAGTCATTCCCTCAAATAACTAACATAATAAAAGCCATTTTTTATAAGAAGAATCCACTGCCATTTAAATATCTTTATCTATTGAATTAATGAAAAATAATAAAACTGTTACCTGTAAGCATTTACAATAATACAAGTTTTCATCAACATCACAGGTGTCTTCGTTGCCTGACACATTCCATTCTTGTGTGGCTGTGCTTGTGAATGTAAAATAAACCTCGCTATACTCTCTCATAACTGTGACAGTGAGAAGACTGCACTTACATTACAACAGAATGTGCTGAGCTGTACTGATTCTGTCTCTGCCCTCCTCCTCCTCCTCCTCCTCCTCCTCCTCCTCCTCCTCCTCCTCCTCCTCCTCCTCTTCCTCCTCTTCTTCATCTGTCTTTTACTGACGATACACAGACATCTGCACAGGTGTTTAGGGTCCCTGTTCTCACCCCAGGCCCAAGTGTAGTTATATGTCCTTTGAACTCCTGAGATCTAAATAGCTTGAGACATAATTCTCATAAACATAAAATCTGAGTGGGGAGCTGTGCACCGTTTGGACGAGTGTGTTTTCAGGATTTGAGGTTCAACTTTGACAAGATCGAATGGATGAATGGTCGTAATTGCATGGTCACCTCTCAGGCAAGGTTCAAGACTTAAAAAAATGGAAAAACCCAAATTTAATTTAACCATGCTTATTAGTGTGTGTCTCGGTTGGGAGTCAGATCAACGGAAGACTTTCTCAGAGGCCATAATGAAATGACAAAGGGAAACTTCTGTGCCCTTGCCCAGGGGCAGATTTGACAAGGACCAGGCTGAGGCTGGAACCTGGGCCTCAAGGAGTTTGGACCTCACTTTCTCTGCAGAAGAGCTGTGGTTAACAGTCCTAAGGTAGCTGTGCCTGAGGCATCCTGTGTTCTCTGACAACATTGTCTGTCTTAGATCTCTCTGTCCTTTGACCATTCTCCTACAAATCGTTGATATGGTGCTGTGCTTCTTGATGAACTTGTTTGGTATAAGTTACCAGCAAGACCTGCTGGCTCCAGCTCTCTGCCTTCTTTCTTTTCATCCCTGGTCCTCCCCCACCTATACCTCATCATTCTAGACCCTGAATTCCTGCAGGCTTGCATCATTGTCCAGAAAAAGTGGAATCACGTGCATGAGTTCTCCAGAAGGTCTTGGTCCTGCATTTTTCCCAGAGAGGCAGTCTTGGTGGAATCCCCAGTGCGAATTCTTCAAGGCTCTTCGGGATATTCCTCCTCAACAGATCCCACTCTAGGTCTCCTCCTCAAACCCTGTCTTTTCTGGGGAAGGCGTGTGAGGGACAGAATCTGCCTTGCCTGCATCCGTGGATGGAAAGCTGATTTTATGGCTTGCTCCTGTGTGTCCATTAGGATGAGTTTGTTTTTCACCCTGTGAGCTGCGCCTGCTGGCTGAGCCATGGGTTTGCTGAAACCTGAAGAAATCAGCAAAAGAAATGGAGAGGGACTTCTCTTTCTGAAGATTAGGGTCAAAGAGGGGTCATGGAAGTAGAATGTTGAGCAAAGTGATGCACATCTGTCCACTGACTTCTGTCACGGCAGCCTTTGTACTAAACCCATTGCTAACAACTGCTGTTCTCCCAGGTTAAGATGTTCACTCTTAACCCCGCCTCTCAATGACTCTTGTGGGCAGAGCCAAAAAGGAAGTCTCCTGGCAAATGAATCTGGGAAATGTAGTTTTCAGGTTTCTAGACACCAGAGCAAAGTATAGAAACATGAAAATATGACCCCCACAAGAAGTAACCATCCCAGTCCTTTTATTTGGATTTTAGTAGCCAATCCTCAAACTGGCCACAGCTAAGCCACCACACAACCACCATCATTTCACATTCCCACTCACAGATGTGTTTGTTCCATGTGTAACTGAAGATGGACGTACCTTGTCTGAAGAAGCTGGGAATAAAAATGCACCTGTAATGATGTAGATGGTGGCAAATTCTATTTACTCGCAGGCTCATCTAATTACTCTGCAATGGAGAATGTAGACTATAAAGTAATTCACTGGAGCCCAGAACTCATGCAATGCCCAGGCTTGCTCCTCCCTTTCTGTCCCTCCCTCTAGACATTTTCCTTGATTTTTTTGAAGCAATCACATTAAATGGCACAGTGATTTCTCTGGTAGTATGATGTGACCATGATGACCAAGAGGCAGGTCTAGTTTCCTTCCGGGATATAGTTATGTCCTTAGAGACACTATGATACTTCCTAGACATGATTATGGGGCCAGGGTTTTGTGACTAATATTGTGGAGATTTAAGAGACCAGCTTTTGATTCCTAAACTTAATGTTTCTCAGCTATGAGAGAACTAGAACGAACAGTGGCAGTCATTCTGTGTTTACACATACTGGATGGGAGAGAAACATTCTAGAGAATTAGGTCAAACTTGAGGGTTTTTAAGCAAATTCTATCAGGAAACTGTAAGAGCAATAAAATCTGAGTGTGGTATCCGTTCCCTGCCCCAGGGAATAATTTTCTTTGCAAGAAGAACTGATATACAAGGAATACAATGGGAAACACAGAGCATGGATTGTGGTATAGTAGAAAGGTAAAAGTGTTTCCCAAAGAAGCATCTGCCTGACACAAGGACCTGTGAGAGCTCTCGGTGCACTAGAGGCTCCTGTAACTAGTCTGCTTCCAGTTGGCAAGTGACATCTCAGAGGCAGTCAATCATGGTGGCTTCAGACCACCATTAAGGGGGTGACTTCTGTATCATGCTCTTTTCCTCTGCCACCATCAGTTTGTAAGTAGAACAAACACTTCAGTGGCTAACGGAAGAGTCTGGTGACATTTGGAAATGGATGCCTTTCTGTGACCACACATGTGGGACTTGGGTAGCCTCTGAGATGGACCTCTATTGAAGTTCTACCTGCTCTTTTCTAAATGTATTTATTTTTATATTTAAATCTTAATCTTTTAAATTCTGATTATATAGAAAAACTACTAGTGCTCGTCCATTATTCGGTAAAGACCATCTTCTCTCCTGGCTACATCTTCTGTCAGGCAAAGCTGGTGCTGAGATAAGCACAGGACAAGATGGTAGAAGGGAGTTCCCGCTCACTGTCGTTCAGGCCAGCCATGGAGGGTCCAGTATGGTAGCATTTACTTCTGACTGATCATGGATACTTCGTATATCTATCAGTAACCCAGGAGCAGGCTGCTCTTTTTCCTCAGTCAGCTATACAAGGGCAGAGCATAAATCATGATAAAGTGGGAGAAGTGCCTATGTAGATTTTAAAAGAGATTCATGCTTGAGGCCATACACTGTGGAAGGGGGGACTAAACTTTCTGTCTCTACTTGTTTTAACAAGACAGAAATGGGAGGAAAGGCAGTGGCTTTGGGTCCTTATGGGTGCTAAGATGGGCTGAAAGTGGTGGAAGGGGCGGCCGCCATTTACTCTAGTTTTGGGTTTTGGAACCACATTAATATTTTCATGATAAAATAGTATAAAACAGACAAAAGTAGAAAGGTAAGCTAGGCTAGAGTGGGTGTGTGGATAAATGAGTCCGTTTGTATTTTAGATGCCTAGTACAGCCACGCTGGAGGGGAAAGCATCAAGCAGTTTTGATGTTGATAAAACATTTTTGATTCAAGACAAAGGCTATAAAGACACATTAATCTCATGGCTTTCTTTTCCTTGTTATGGGGTTAACAATCTTGAAACTGCTTTCAATATTTTTCAAGATGAAGTGTTGAAAAGGCAACCATATTTCTCATTTCAGGAGAGCAGTTATTAAACTCTAAACCCAGGAGAAGCAGGATGCTGCATGAGTCAGGATGTGTGGCTGGCAGGCGGAAGCACCCATGTAAATCACAGCTATATTTAGATGGAGCAGTGCCGTGTGCTGCCCTAGTTCATTTCCTAGCCCTCTTGGTAAGAACATCTAGAAATGTCACTCTGGTTGTGAGGCAGACACACAGTAGCTAGGTCATGATATCTTAACACCATTCTCCACGAAAGCAACCCCAACACACGTTTAGTACCAGAGTTGGGGAAGGGAAGTATATATGAGTCTGGAGTTTCTTCTCTCAAAGAGAGTTTGTAAAGAATGATGGGTCGCATCACAAGGATGGAGAAGCCATCTTAAGGGCATGCTCTGAGGAACTGTGAAGGAGAGTGCATCTCAGTAAAATAAAGCTGAGACTCTGTCTGCAGTCACTGTCTACACCGTCCGTCCACACAACCTCTTAAGTCACGCCCTTGAGTTACTAACATAGGGCAGCAGAGCTGGCTCCCAAGATGAGGTGCTAAAAGTATTAAAGCTTCTTTCTACCTTTAACTGTTGAGTGGCTCTGTGGGAGTCCATTCTCTGAGGATGCTTCACCCCTTCGGAGAGGCGAGGCCTGCCACAAACGCCCAGCCTGAATTTTCCAGCCATGTGGATGGCCATCCCACAAGGACACCTCCAGCCTCAGGCACACAAGCATAGGAAAGCAGATATGTGAGAGTAAACAGTTTCTATTACTGTCCATATGTATCTACATACACATGTAGATACATACATAGTTATATATATTGCTGGATACTGTTCTATGTGTTAGCATAATGAAGGTATATAAGATGGATGTGAGAAGACACAAAGAAAGGCGTGTTGTCCACAACACGACGCCAAATAAATGGGGGTGAACATCTGGATCTGGGGTGTCCCCCAGAGGCTCCTGTGTTGTTAGCTTAGTCCCTGGTGAGAGGTGTTGGGTGGTGATGAGGCTCTTTAGAGGTGAGGGAGGCCCAGTGAACGGCTCCCAGGTTCCTAGGGACGGGCTTGACGGGGACGTGGGCTCACTGAATCCCTCAGTCTCTATCTGGCAAGACCCCAAAGCAACGGACTTGAGTAACTGTAGACCACAGCATCCAAAACCATGAACCAAAATACATTTTCTTTTCATAAATTGATTGTCTCAGTAGAAGAAAATCGACCTGAGTTAAAGCCACCGTTCTGCCACCATCAGAGCAATAACTGACTTGGTTTTTATCTTTTTTTTTTTTTTTTTTAAGTCAATAGCAGTCACATCCCAGACTGATGAAGTTATAATGTCATAGGAAAACTGGACCTCATTCAGATTAAAGGCCACTATGGGAAGCATGCACACACCCATATGTGCATCCTCCTCTTTAAGCATAGTAGACAATGTATACAAAGAACTCACAGACCTCCTTTGTGGGTTGCGAGCTTGCTGTACCTGTTATCTTATGTACGCAAAGTAGACCTGGCATACAGTCAGAGTTCTATATAAATAACTTATATCTGTTTAATTAGATTAATCTCCAGGTCATGTCCCTATTGTCTCACTCATCCTTAGGTTCTGTTGCTTAAAAGGATGCGGCTTTGTTTGCAAACTTGTCCAGCCTCCCTCTACACATCTGTACCCTCCTGCCATGATGTATTACTGGGGCATGGTGCTAGGTTTTCAAGAGTCATCATTGGAAAACAAATATAAGATCTTAGCTTTTAACCAAGTAGGTTGAAAATGTTAATTGGAGTTCTATTTTTTGTTTTCTCGTGTGTATGTGGGGGGAGGGTGTGCTTGCATGCTCGTGCGTGTGTGCCAACATGCACGAGTGTGTTGGAGAATGTATGAACATGTATGTGGAGGCCCAAGGCTAAGGCCATCACTGCCAGTCCTACTGATTGAGGCAGGGTCTCTCTGTTGAGCTTGGACCTCAGAGATAACTGCTAGGCTGGCTAGCCGGCTTGCTGCAGGAATCCCCTGTCTCAGACTCCTGAGCACTCAGAAAGGTGAGACACCACACCTGGACATCTTTACCTGGGAACTGGGCATCCAAACTCTGAATCTTGACAGCAAGTGCTTTTGCCACTCAGCTCTCTCCCCAGCCTTACACTGGAGTTTGAAGCAGAATTTTAACACTGTGTTAATATTTTACTAAACATTGTGAAGATATCCATGTGGTCCATCAATATATTTAAGTGAAACACTGAAAACATTGTGACACAGGAATCTTTTACATACACAAAAAAGAGTGGGCATTCTAGCTAGAGTGCAGGATGACTTTATGGATGAAGACATACAGGCTTGACATGCATAACTTTGTGCTTTTGGCCATAAAACCCATGAGAATTGTGTGGAGGAAAGCAAGAATACAAAGATGGGGGAACGCTAGGTGTCCTCAGGCTACCTGGAGAACGAGTGAACCAGCACTAGGCGTCCTCAGGCTACCTGGAGAACGTGTGAACCAGCTCAAGGAGCACTGAGGGCAAAGCACAGGGCACTGCATTCCCACAGATTCCACTGACCACTTTGGGGCTGTGGTAGGAACTGATGGGGAAGCAGATTTCCCAGTGTGATGGACACAGGGCTGGAATTACTGGCTTTTTTGCATGAGGACACTGCAGACAGCTAAGTTACACACACAAATGGTCAGCTTATAACCTGGAAACAACAACTAAATGGTCTTGTTGATGGGCCCTTGTTTAATGAACTGTATTCCTCTATAGGATGAAGAGGGGTCCATGGTGATTTCCCATTTTCTTCTGTAATAAGCCATTTTTTTGTGGGGGCAGTTAAATAAATTTGGTAGGTTTCTTAGACTTTCTCACAGGCAAATAGACTTGGGGGATGGTGACATGCTATCCACAGATATCTCTAATTAGACTTGGTGAGTCATCACTTACCCTGGCTTTACCATCTGCTGGGATTTAGAAATCAGTTCCAATTTAAAGATTTTTGGTTCCTTTTTCCTTTTTGTCCCCATTCCTTTGATGATATTGCACATGAGAACCACTGAGTCTATCACATATTTGGATGTTGGTTTTGGTTTGTTTGTTTGTTTGTTTGTTTGTTTTGGTAAATGGTAAACCATATTTTCTAGAAGCTTCTCAATCTTGTTTCGAAGCTTGTCTCTCTTGTCAAAAACCAGGTAACCTAGGAATATTATTACCTCTTTAATTCAAAGGGTAAGGACTAGCATGCTAGCAGCTCTGTATGACTGACTATTTTGAGTCAAAGACCTTGTGGATAATTTTTATAACAACCTAATCTCATAACAAAATCAGCAATACCACTGGGCAGGTCTAGACACCCACAGGTATCTCCCACTTAAAGAATCACCCAGTTCATAAATGAGCTTAGGCCACAGTGGGCATCATCTGTTTCCATAGCATCCTGTCCCTGGTGCTTAGCTGACAGTTCAACGAGTGGCCATAATGAGAAGAAAAAATGTGTTGACTACTGTCATGGCTTAAATGTGCAGTGCCCCCCGCATTCAAGTGCTCCAGCCCAGGACCTCAGCTGGGGGGTCTTGAGGCGCAGACTAGCAGGATGAACTAGGTCACTGGAAGCAGGGCCTGTTCCTTCCTTCTCTCTTCCTCCTTCGCTCTGCTCTTTACCCCTTCTTACTTTCTATATTGCAGGATGCTACCGTCACCAGAGGGAAGCCTCTCACTGTAAGTAAAAGAAATCTTCCCTCCTTGTCCTGTCTGGTATTTTGTCACAGCATGATCCGTCCAAGAAGCAAATGGCGCCTCTTCTGGTCTGTATCCAACAGGGTTTACTGTGAATAACTGAAACAAATTGTTTACTTTTAACATCTATACACATTGGACTTATTTTTTTCTGAAAGTCCAATCTTTTCAGAACTTTAAAGCTACTTTAGTTGTTTAGGGAGAGTCCAACAATACTGGTGGCCTCTTAGAGCAGTGCCTCATGGTTCAGAGTTTCTCCTGCTCTAATGAACATTAGTTCTTATCATGTTGGGGAAAGCTTCAGAGGTGACTATAAGCTGCTTCCTCTAGGCTCAGAGGGATAGGGACGGCTCTGGGTGTTGGCTTTTCCACTGATCCATTTGAAGTAGTGCACAACCCTCCCCAAGTCCGCACGCTTGTGTCCTGCCCGGACGCATGGACTGCAACACAGTTCCCAGAGTGACCTGTGGTACACATTAAGATCATAATGACTCAGGCATAGGCTGAGCGCCTCTATTTGAAACCCCTGAGGTCTAAGATCTTGTGAGGCCATGGTTGCTAGTAAAAGCCGAAGAGGGAGTCTTCCCAGACACCAAGGCTGCCAGCACAGTGACTGTGCTGACCCCCGAGCCTCTGGAATTAAATGTGCTATTATGGATATATTTTTAATAGTATTTTTAATAGTGTTTTTGCCAGTGCACTGGATGGACTGAAACAAAGACATCCAGCAATCTTAAACACGCATCATAATAAGGGCGATTTCGACAGAAGGCTGTGTCTCATGGTTTTGCACAAAGGCTGTCTCTAGATGTTTCCAGGGTGGGACTTTCAGCATTCTCCTTAGGCAGAGAAATGAGACAAGGAGCCACGGTAGAAGCTAAATGAAAGTTCTCAATCCTTTTTTTCTTTTATTTCAGTTGTTAAAAGTAGTTTATTTCACAAATTTAAGATTTTTAAAATCTTATTCTTGAAAGCGTGATATGATTTTAACATTCCTCACTTCCCTTTCCTCCCTCCAAACTCCCCCATGTATCGGCCCACCCTCCCTCCAAACCCCCCCTTGTATCGGCCCACCCTCCCTCCAAACTCCCCCATGGATCGGCCCACCCTCCCTCCAAACTCCCCCTTGTATCGGCCCACCCTCCCTCCAAACTCCCCCTGTATCGGCCCACCCTCCCTCCAAACTCCCCCTGTATCGGCCCACCATCCTTCAAATCACAGCCTCCTTTCTCACTGGTATTGCACACATACACGTATTTCTGTGGAAAGATTCTAAGACTGAAAGGATTGGAGAGTTTGCTGTGACTTTGTGCTCCCTCGCAACATCAGAAGCTACCCCGGTAAAGACTCACTTCCATCACTGCCCAAATGTGAGGCACGCAACGATGATACCAATGAACTTGCCACACCGGAGAGAAAAGGGCTGTGAGGTCTCTGCCCTACACGAGAAACTACAGACAACCAAGGAAAGCCGGAGCAGAGGTGACCTTCTCCAGGGAAGAGCGTGCTAACCGGCTGTGCAGTGCCAAGCAGTGTAAAAAGCATAACACTATACGGCCGGGTCATATTCTATGTAGGCGTATATATGCGTATACATACACAGGTGCTGAGCTTTCTCAAGTATCAATCTTCTAATGTACAGAATTATACATACATGAAATTATAGTTTCATGTAATGTTACAGTGCTCTTGGGAAGGTGGTGACATTGTCTTCTCTCTATAGCAAGACAGTAAGGGTGGAAAGAAAGCGCAGAGGGGCTGCAGAGATGGATCGGTGGTCAAGAGCTCTTTTTGCTCTTGCAGAGGACCTGGGTTTGATGGGCAGTACCACCGTGGTGGCTCACACCCATCCCTAGCTCCAGTTCCAAGGGATCCAACACCCTCTTCTGACCTCAGCAGGCATGGGGCACATATGTGATGCATGAACATACATGCTGGCAAAATAGTCATACACGTAAAATAAATAAAACTTATTGCCCTGTTAGAAGTATGTCAGGAAAGACAACACTAAAACCATGGAAAACAAAAATAATAAAGGGGGAAAAGAAATGAACTGCAGTTATATGTGATAAATCCTAACAAGCACGAGAAACAAATCATTTAGAAGTATACATTGCTTTTTTAAAATTAAAAAAAAAAAATGGAGAAGCTGTTTATTAGGAAGAAAATTGCAGGGGCTAAAATGTAAGCCATTGCTGTGAGGGCCAGCAGTTCCAGGGTTGGGGAAGAAGGCTGTGATACAATCGAGATCTGGTTGGGCTTGCAGAGATTCTGGCCATGTTCTGCTTCTGGAGCTCTAGGCGACTTTGGGGCAGTGTGTTAATGCCAGTGACAGAGGCCCCAGTGTTTGCCCATTGTGTTATCAATAACACTTCAGCCCCCCATCAGGGCTGTAGTTTACAATTATGCAGGTTTACATTTTAGAAGTTTTACTTAGTATATATTATGTTATAGTAGAGATTTGTTGTTTTAAAAACAAAATTCCAATCGTTCAATATAGCAAATGAAGACTCAGGAGCCAGGTGTTGTGGTGGAACTCGCCACGCTGGCGGACAGAGGCAGAGAACGTGCCCAGTTGACTTCCTACTCCACCTAAGTCCCAGAAGGAAGAATCCCTTCTTCTCCGTGCTCTTTTCAGCTCAACACTCCTTTCTCTTTGCTATGCTTTCTTACATTCACTCCCTGCCAGCTGGATGCTGCTCCACCTTTGATCTACCTTGACTCTATTTAGCTCTTGCTTACAGAAAGCTCCTGGGTTAAAGGTGTGTTCCAGGGCTGAGCCACACACAACTCCTTGTTTACAATAAACAGAAAGCTTTTGGATAAAAGGTGTGTGCTAGGGCTGAGCCCCACCACAAGAAACAGGTTTTTCCAGTTTGCAGTCTCGGGGCTCACATTGTGATCAAATACCCTGCAACAGAGATAATTTTACAGACACATTGAGATCACAGATAGATGAGCTCACCGTCTAGCAGACTGTTTGGAACACAGCGATACCAGCATTTGGATTGAAATAGTATCAGGAATTACTGTATGTCACTGCCCAAGCACTTCACACTCGTCAAGGTGTTTTTTTTTCCTGCAATCTTATGCAGCTTAGGTCTGGGAACCTAACTGGGGAGACTGAGAAGTGAGGAGAGGCCAGACATACAGACACACCTGCAGAAAAGCTGGGATCAGATACGGTGTGCACACTCGAGAGTGCTGAAATGGCCCAGAAGCTCAGGGTTATCATGTACAGTACAGGGGTGAGGGGTCATCCAGCATTGCTAGGAGGCTTCAGAAGGAACACAGTCTCAATTTTAAACATCTAGGAGGAGGTAGGTACACCTGCTAGCTGTTGGATACCCTGGTCAGTCTTTTCTAAGCTCTCGTGCATGAGCCAGAGGAACACTTCGCCTTTCCAAGTCTGACACACAGGAAAGGCTTTGTCACTCTCCCAAGGGTCTGAGGCCTTAGTCTTTGAACTGGCCAGCTCCTGTCAATCAGCACACCTTCACTCAGAACCTCCTTTTCTAAGGACTTCACTCTTGCCTTCCAGGAGGGACTATCTCATCCACACAACAGAAGGGACAACCACACACGGAAGCTGAATGACTGGGATGGTGAGGCAAGCCAAAGACGGCTGACCCCAGGTGTCATGAATGAATGTAGACACCAAGGTCCATCTGTGCATCATGGCACAGAGTGTATGCCATCTGACTTTGTGGTGTTTGTGAGGAGAGCAAGCTCCATCCAGCCTCAACAAGCCCCACTTCTTATATGAACACTAACACGCAAGGCAGACGCTTTTTCCCATTACAGAATCAATAAGCACTGTAATAGTGCCTGCCCTAAGGTGGCAGGAGCTATGATGAGGATTGTTTACCAATGAGAAAATGAATGCCTAGCCGCTCAGGGACTATTTAAGAATGCTGATTCTCAGAGCTTTAAGAACTAGGAACTCTGGGATGGAGCCAGGGAGACTGTGTTTAATGATTCTGATGCACCCTATGCTATAGAACGGCGCCCTAGAGCAACAGTTCTCAACCTGTGGGTCATGACCCCCTGGGGGCTTGTGGATCAGGTGTTTACATGATTCATAACAGTAGCAAAGCTACAGCTATGGAGTAGTCACGGAATAGTTTTACTGTTGGGGGTCACCACAACATGGGAAACTGTAGTAAAGGACTGCAGCTTCCGGAAGGTTGAGAACCACTGCCCTAGAGAATGTCCAAGGAACCTGCCCCTCACACATGCGCCCTGCATAGCGATGCTCTTCACGCCTCATGCTGACCACTTCACCTCTCTGCAGGCATACCTGGGCTTTGCCATGCAGCAGTCAGTCAGCTTCACTAAACCCAGGAGTCTGGATGATGATACTTAAATTCAATGGACATAATACTACCTGAGGACCAGCTATACCACTCCTGGGCATATACCCAGAAGATGCTCCAACATGTAATAAAGACACATGCTCCACCATGTTCATAGCAGCCATATTTATAATATCCAGGAGCTGGAAACAACCCAGATGTCCCTCAGCAGAGGAATGGATACAGAAAATGTGGTACATTTACACAACGGAGTACTACTCAGCTATTAAAAACAATGACTTAATGAAATTTGCAGGCAAATGGATAGAACTTGAAAATATCATCCTGAGTGAGATAACTCAGTCACAGAAGAATGAACATGGTATGTACTCACTGATAAGTGGATATTAGCCCAAAAGTTCGGAACACCCAAGTTTCACTTTACAGTAACCGCTGGACTGAGAGTGAGGTCCCAGATGGAGGAGTTGGAGAAAGGACTAAAGGAGCTGAGGGAGTTTGCAGCCCCATGGAGGGAGCAAGAGCGTCAACTGGCCTGACTCCTCCCCTGTCCTCCTGGAGGCTGAACCACCAACCAAAGAATACACATAGAGGGACCCATGGCTCAGACCATATATGTGGCAGAGGAGGGCCTTGTTGACCATCAGGGGGAGGAGAGGCCCTTGGACCTGAGGGTGTTAGAGGCCCCAGTAAAGAGGAATGTCAAGGTGGGAAGACAGGAGTGGGTGGGCGGGTGGGTGGGAGGTGGAATTCCCCCATAGAGGCAGGGAGGGGGAGGGGATGGGGGTTTTACAAAGAGGAGACCTAGAAAAGGGGAAACATTGAAAATATAAATAAAGTATCAAAAAAAAATTTTAAAAGTTCCAACACATTTTTCTCAGTCTCTCTGCTCTGTGTATATAACTGGGGCAGCTAAGCTGGTCTTTCCTACACATCTGCTCAGTGTCAGTCACACAGACAGCAGTGATCAGCATTTTCAGCACTGCCTTGCCTTGGGAGCCTCCGTCTTCTCTAACACAAAGAAGAGAGGAAGAAAAGCTTTCTCTGTGTTTGTCTCTTTACTTTGCCAGTGGCTGCTTGAGGAGACCACCTGCATAGCAAGTCGATATAACCCACAGTGTGTGGGTGGCCTCACCAAGTCTTTTTCTTCTCTTGGCTCATGCCCAAGTTCCTGAAGGGGTGCCACAGTGTGTGTGTGTGTGTGTGTGTGTGTGTGTGTGTGTGTGTGTGTGTGTGTGTGTGTGTGTAAGATCCAAACAGCTAATATAATTGATTCCTTTATATTTTAATTACCTGGAAAGCCATATTGTGGAAATACATATATACTTTTCCCATACGATTAATAAGAGACATTTAGTGGTTTAAATCCCGTGGGTAGTAGGATGGGGTCAAGGGGTGAGGGATAAGAAGGCAAAGCCACAAACAGACCAACCAAGAATGTGTGCTGAAAAGCTGCTGTTTTAAAAGAGGCCAGCAGGTGGCAGAAGTGCTGCAGCTAAACCGAGCTGGCTGGTCAGGTTGCAGCATGAAAACAGATTCCTCTTTTTGTCTTCCATACATTTATTTAATCACTTTACATCCCAATCTCAGCCCCTCTATTGTCTCAGTACCCCCTCAAAGAGTACCTCCTCTTCCTCCTTTCCCATATCACCTCTGAGAAGCCACCCCCACACACACAGTTCCACCCCATACCAACCCATCCTGGCACAAAAAGTCCCTGGAGGACTAGGCACATTCTCCCACTGAGGCCAGACAAGGCAGGCCTGTTGGAATAACAGGATCCATAGACAGACAACAGAGTCAGGTACAACCCCTACTCTAGTTGTTGGGGTACCCAAGTGAAGACTGAGCGGCACATCTGCTACATATGTGCACGAGGAGGTCCAGCAGATGCTTGCTCTTTGGTTGGTGGTTCAGTCTCTGGGAGCCCTCAAGGGTCCATGTTAGTTTTCTCTGTTGGTCTTCTTGTGCAATTCCTATCCTCTCCAGGTCCTTCAGTCCTTCCCCAAACTGTTCCACAAGACTTCCCTAGCACTGTCCAATGTTTGGGTGTGTGTCTCCGCATGTTTCCGTCTGCTGCTGAGTAGCGCCTCCTAGAGGACAGTTATGCTAGGCTCCTTGCTGCAAGCATAACAGGATATCATCAATAGTGTCAGGGATCAGTGCTTGCCAATGGGATGAATCTCAAGTTGTGCCAGTCGTTGGTTGGCCATTCCCTCCATCTCTGCTCCATTGTTGTCCCTGCACTTCTTGTAGGCAGGACAAATTTTGGGTCAAAGGTTTTGCGGGCAGGTTGCTGTCTTTATCCCTCTACTGGGAGTCCTGCACGGCTGCAGGAGGTGGCCACTTCAGGCTCTATATCTCCCATTGCTAGGAGTCTCAGCTAAAGCCTCCCTGGAGCCTCCCCTATCTCAGGTCTCTGGCAAGGTCCTAGTCATCCTTCCTATCACCCCCCCAACCTCCATACCTCCACCCACCACTGATTTCTGTTCACCCTTCTTGCCTGTTCTCTCCCCAGCTCTCCCTACCCTTGATATCCCCCCTCCTGCCTCCCTCCCCATCCCCTCTCCCATCCAGGTCCCTCCCTCCATTCATCTCCAACAACTATTTTATTTCCCTTTCTGAGTGAGATTCGAGCATCCTCCCTTGAGCTCTCCTTGCTATTTAGCTTCTTTGGGTCTGTCCATTGTAGCACTGGTATCCTGTACAATCTGGCTAATGTCCACGTATAAATGAGTACATACCATGCATTTCTTCATTTTTTTTATGACACAAAGTCAGGATGGAGTATCTACAGCCTACGGTAGTTCTGTCATCCGGAGAAGGACTGGTGCCAAACATGATTTCCAGAAAGCTTTCACACAGCATCTGCTTCAAAAGTGGCTGGACCGTTCTCCAGCACCAGAGGCCGTCCCGTAAGATACCCTTCCTGTCTACTGAGACTCTCTGGGCGGTTCCAAGGTGTAGAAGGCAGCTGTTGGGAAGGGCTAGCTCAGGCAACCTTCGTACAGGGAAGAGTGAGCCCCGAGTCAGTACGGGTCCTTACGGAAAAGCTTGCTTTTGAGCCAGAGGAAGCACCTTTTTAGCATGAACAATGCTGATGTTCGGTTCCCAGCTCTGCCATAAACCAAATGGTAAAATCCTTGGATTTTGCCTACTTCAGGCCAACAAAAGCTTTTAATAGCATTTTTTGGTAGTCAAGAGGCAGATGCAGGAGGATCACTACAAGATCCATCAAAGACATCCAAATCAGCTACATACTGATAAGCTCGTCTCAAAGTAATAAGACAAACGAACGAACAACAATTAAACTCTTCAACAGAGGCCAGGATGCTGGAGAGATTGTTTGGGTCAGTGGATGGTGTCTGAGAAAGGGCAAGTTTTTAAATAAATTTTGCTGTTTATTCAACTTTTTATAATTGACTCCCAAAATATAAGCGTTGAGTACATTGTGAACCGATCCTAGGTGTAACTCCATCGGAATACACAAACCTGCCTCCTTCTTTAGCATTTCCTTCTGAAAAGTAAACCATTCCAAACCTCTAGACCAAATTGGGTGTTTGCTGTTTCACTAGACAGGCTGGCCGCAAAGCACGCAGGATCCACCTGTCTCTGTCACATGTTGCTAGAGTTACAGCTGTGTGCTGCCACATCCTGATTTTATGTGGGTGCTATGGGTCTGTCTAAGTCATCTCCTTGGCCTCTTTCCTAGCTTTGCCTAAACTGCCTGTTTTAGAGTGTTACTGCTGTGAACAGACACCATGACCAAGGCAACTCTTATAAGGACAACATTTAATTGCAGCTGACTTACAAGTTCAGTCCATTGACATCAAGGTGGGAGCATGGAGTATTCAGGCAGGCACGATGCAGGAGAAGCTGAGAGTTCTACATCTTCATCTGAAGGCTGCTAGGAGAATACTGGCTTTCAGGCAGCTAGGATGCGGGTATTAAAGACCATGACCATAATGACACACCTATTCCAGCAAGGCCACACCTCCCAACAGTGCCACTCCCTGGGCCAAGCATGTACAAACCACCACAATGTGCTTTCTGTTCTTCACAGCAAACTCAAGTCCCACACAGTCTGAAGAGCCTTCCCTGATGCCTCTGGTCCCAGCTGGGTAACAGAACCCCGATGTGTTCCTACCACACAGTCTGAAGAGCCTTCCCTGACGCCTCTGGTCCCAGCTGGGTAACAGAATCCTGATGTGTTCCTACCACACAGTCTGAAGAGCCTTCCTGATGCCTCTGGTCCCAGCTGGGTTCCTAGAGTGTCCTGTGTGGAAGTCTGAGGTAAACTTTGTAGATAACATCCTAACCTCTCTGTGTGCCTGGAATAGTTGTCTGCTCTTGTGTGTGCCTTTCCTGTTAGACAGGAAATTGCTTGTGAGAATAAAGAAGTATGGAGGTCCAATGCATCCAGGACCGTAAACACCCAGAAGTGACAGAGTAGTAATATGCTCGACACTATGTGATGTTACTTTTATCTGTCCTTCCCAACCTAAAAAAACATTATAGACATTTATACTTATTTCATAAGTACCATTAAACCAAGAAAGAATAAAATTAATTTCTAGGAGTTTATTATTTAGAGAAATTGAAACATGAAGTGAATGAACAGTAAAATTTTAATAAAGGTGGAAAATGGAGAAGCAAATGTTGAAAGAAGTTTAATAATCTCATAAAATGCTATGCCCAGTGGTATGCTAATAAGTTGGTGAATCATAATAACTCTTTTAAAAATACCAATTCAGCATGAAGAATATAGCTAGAAATGAATGAATAACTAAGTGTCAAATTTAAAGACAGCAAACATTCCTTAGAAATGCACTTTAGTTTGCTGTTTTGTTTTTGAGTCAGGATTTTACTGTGGCACTGAGCTGCTTTCAACTCCAGGACCCTCCTACTTCAGCTTTCTGGAGTGCTGGATTACAGACATGCGTTCCCAATCCAGGCTCAACTTTTGCTTTTTAAAGTAAATATTTAAATGATTTAAAGAAAATTAAATTTATGCAGTAATAAATTTCAAAAACAAACAAGCATACTTTTTTTTTCCTCCCACTACAACAAAGGCTGATTCTGCTTGAGTAGAGACCGCTGAGATAAACTGGCCACTAGGGGAAGTGGAGAGCAACTTAGCCTAAGAAAACTGCAGCAGGTGTGTGGCTCCCTGCTACTCACCCCCCTGCTACTCACCCCCCCCCCCACGACTCAACTGCAAATCTCACTTCCTCCTCCCCCACCCCACCCGTGAGAGCTGCTTTCTCTAGTGCTTCTTTGTGAATTCATTCCCTCTAGAGTTTACGATTTCATGACTAACTTCTTCGTACTGAATAATCAGAACCAAGACCCTCTTTCTGTGAGAAAGGCTGTTTCTCCAGCCCCCAGCAGTCCTTGGCTGCCTGTTAGTCCTTAGAGCTGAGGCCCCAGGAGATTTCCCCTTTCATGTAAGCACCTCTGTTGATGTCATCCTTGTTCAAATCTTGTTTAGTCAGCCATGTTGTTGAAACTTTGTTAGTGTCGCTAGAATGTCATTTCTAGGAGGTCCAGTCCTTGCGGCAGACTTCCTGTTCTCTGGCTCTTACGGCGTGGACACCCCTTCTTTTGAGATGTTCCCTGAGTCGTAGGTCCAGAAGCTGTGTTGTAGACGGATCAGGTGAGGCTGGATATGACAGAGTCACTTGCTCTCTGTATTCTCATTGACGATTGCAATGGTCTCCATCTGCTACAGAGACACGTCTTTGATGAAGAGTGAGAGTTATATTTATCCATGGATGTAAGAATGAACATTTCAAATGCAGTTAGATATTGTTCTGGTTTTGTGAAGTTTCTCCTCTAAGATCCATGAGCTCACTAGGCCTGGATAGTTTGCTAGTTTTCCAGTACCAGACATAACTTCCTTCTGAGTGGGCCTTAAGTCCAACAAGAACGCCGTTGGTTACCAAGTCATAAGTAGCCCTAGGGTTATTGTGCCATGCTTGTCTGTGTCAGAGGTGTCAGAATTAGGCAGCTCGTGTGGCACCATCAAGTACCATGAAAACTTGTGTTAATTCTTAACTTCCATCCACAGAGAAGAGAAATTGAAAGTTTACCTTCTATTTTGGTGAAAAAAAAAAAAAACAATTGGTATCATCATAGACACCAAGGCTTCTTTTATAAATAAGTTTCACCATGTATTTTAACTCAATAGGTCAGGTAAGAATGAACTCTTGAACTGGAGCCAAGATGTTAAGTAAAGTCCTGTTACAGTCTTAAGCACCCATCTGTGAGTGATTACTGATCCTGGAAGTCTGATACGAATAAGTCCCAAGTTCCCAGTACTTCCAGACTGCATAGGAGCTGTACTGTGGTTTGGATGAATTGACTGTAAGTTGCGTGTAGAAAGCATGCTGAGACTAACCAAGTTATGTATCTCAAATCCATGAAATTTCAGGGATCTCTGAGTTTCCAAAGAGGCAAAGAGAAACACCTTTCTCAAGCCCTGTCTAGTGATGCCCCCAGAGCCACATGGCTACCACCTGGGTCTGATGCTGTGGATCCTGATCAGGGGCATCTTGTCATTTGTGAACAAATGCCATCTCCTTGTTCCTATAGGGATCTTAGCTGAGCTGCCCAAGTTTGCCATCTTGTCTCCACTTGCGGTCCCTGCATTTCTCACCTCTCTGTTCACTTGCATTTGTGCAAACTAATTGAGTATCAGATGAGATTGGCAGAAATTGACTCAGTCCCCAAACAATTCCTATGAAATTTTGTAAAAAGTTAAAACAAAGCAAAACAAAGCAAAGTAAGCCACATACATAAAGAGGAAGGTAGAATTTCTTTGTAGTAGTGGGCATCTAGCGCCTCCATGCTGTGTCTATGGGCACTTTGTGGAGTCACCATTTTTTGCTTTTGCATGACCCAGTCTTTCACTCAGTAGCCATGAGAGTAAGTTTGGTTAAGAAAAGATATTTTGATTAGAGTCACCAGTGATATACTAAGTAAGTGCCTTTATTTATCTAACTTAGATTCCTATTTTTAAAAACTTAAAGATCAGAATTAAATATATATTATATTATAACCATTTTCAGTTGGAGAATTCCATGATTTTTAAGTAGCATCTGATAATTTGCTCTTTGGGCCTTATCTAAGATTAATTTACTTTGGCATGTCCACATTTAGAAGAGGCAATCTCTACTCTGAGTGAAACAGATGTGGTCATGTATACAAGATGGATTTTGTTAATCCTATTTATATGTCTTTGTTTAGTAACAGTCAATACTTGTTGACATCAAAGGAGTCAAGAATTTTTTCTCCATGAAATATAATATATACTGATATTTTGCATCTTCAAAGGAAATTTTTGGAGTGTTTCATGAGTATGCCATTGAAGACTGTGTTATGCATTGTCTCCCTGTGTGAGCTTGCTGCAGCAGTGGGCAGTTGGCATCAGAATGGAAAAAGTGTCACGTAAAGTCAGAGAAACAGTGAATTGTGAAATAACAAGTTTTTATTTTGAATTGAGTTGCATAACCACTCATCCCATGAGCTTTCACTGGGACGAGTATGTCTGTGTTACTCCAGACCAATAGACCGAGAGAAAAATAGATATGGTTTCCTTCACAGGAGCTTCACTTACAGATATGGAGCAAATGTCAGGAACATCATTGTAGATAAAATCTGGTTGAATATTTGCAATTTCACATGGTTTATTGGCCAAATAAATCGAGGAACAACTCTACCTGATCAGGGTATAAGGGTGTTGAGGATGCAGAAGAGGCATTATTGTGTCTGGTAATGTGGCTCAGCAGGTTGGGGTGCTGGGACCCTCATGGCAGATGGAGAGAACTCACCCAGATTGTCTTCTGACTTTTGAGTATACACCATGGCACACATGCACACACATGCACAAACACATGTGAGATAAACTAGTGAGTATAATTTAAACAATTTAAAGAAAATTAGCATCATCCTTATTAATTTCATACTCAGTAGAAAGGCACCATTGGAAGTGTTGTGCTAGGCTCCCACTGATGAGGAGCCCTGGATTTGAAAAGGGTCCGTAGATCACACGTAAGTGTGGAGGCAGACGGGAGATGAGGAAGAGGAGAGGTAAGGGTGACTCTAGTGTTCCCTTGTTGACATCCCCTTGCATTAAGATGAGTTGCAGCCTTACCCCAGGCATGTTGGAGAAAGGACGAGAGATAATATCAGCTCTGCCATTTGAGAGATGACATATTTGAATTCTCTACTCAGGAGAACAGGGAACAAAGTACAGCAGCCGTAGATTGGGATTAATTGACAGTTTCTGCTTTGCTTACTTCCCAGCCATGTTGTACCTCTCTGATCACCTACTGCCAAATGTATCTCTGTGCACGCCTTCCTCCTCCACCATTTCCAAGAACGTTTTCCATTGATAGAATTCTCTAGGGTGGTCTCCTGCACCCAGAGAGTCAGCTCATTGGAATTTCTCTTCACTCCCATGGGTGCAAGCATGTCTAGGATTAATTTCACCCATGTATGATTCCATTCAACATCTAATAAAGATTCTATTAGGATCTTCAATGGTTGTACGTTTTAAATTGTACTTGCTCCACCTTATATATTCCAATGAGACTGTAAACAGAATGGAAATTTAACATAGTTCTAAAGAAAGCCTTCCCTAGGAGATTGGAGTGATAGCTCAATGGTTAGAACACTACCTACTCTTCCAGACGACCCAGGTTTGATTCCCAGCATTCAATAAATACATAAATAAAGCCCTTCTGTAGAAAACTGGGTTCACAAGAGAGATAATGAATGTGTAGCAGTCAATGTTTCTAAAGGAAGAAAACTGGTACAGTGAATACGAAGTAGATCACATTGCTTTATATGATATGTGTTGGTAAGTCTAACAGTGGCCTTCTGCATGCTCTATAGGCTGGGAATCTGGTTGATGCTCAATGCACAAGGCTGGGTTCCTCAGCAGCACGCTGACAATCTAGCTGATTCCTGGAGAGCACTGGTCTTTGGTCCACGTTGAAAGGCAAATAAATAACTCACCAGCAAGGAGCCAAGACAGGAAAGCAAAAGCATCTGCCCTTCCCTTGGCTCTCCATATCTGTGCTGCCACCAGAGGGCACTGCCCACTGCCCTTCCCTTGGACCGCATATCTGTGCTGCCACCAGAGGGCGCTGCCCTCTAACCTTCCCTTGGACCTCCATATCTGTGCTGCCACCAGAGGGTGCTGCCCACTGACCTTCCCTTGGACTGCCATATCTGTGCTGCCACCAGAGGGCGCTGCCCACTAACCTTCCCTTGGACCTCCATATCTGTGCTGCCACCAGAGGGTGCTGCCCACTGACCTTCCCTTGGACCGCCATATCTGTGCTGCCACCAGAGGGCGCTGCCCACTCCTGGGGAAGGCTTTCCCATTCAGGAAATCCTTTCAGCAGGTATCTTCGCAGATCCACCCAGAGACATGGACATTAGTTCATGATATAATGTATTTGTGTTCAGATGTAATTATAGCTCCCTCTTCTCTATCTTCCCCCCCAAACCTTCCCTTGTGTCCCTGCCCTTCCATCTTGCCTTTTATTGAGTCTGAAATTAGTAAAATTAATGCTATTTATCTCTTTAACTTTTAATTACTTTTGTCTAATTAGTTGACCATGTGCATGTGTGTATGTGTGTTTTCACACGCACTAATACAACTTCCTCAGCCAAAATAATGTCACTTGTACGTATATAATTTCAGGGCTGGCCACTTGGTGTTGGATAAGCAATTAAAGGACTCTCCCCTGGAAAAGAACTATTTCTCCAGCTCTCAGCAAACCCTAGTTCCTGTAGTTTTTGTTTTTGTTTTTTGTTTTTGTCTTGGAGTGGAGCCCTGTGAGACTCCCCATTTCATTATAATTGTTCTTTCCTGTCACTTCTGTGAGACGATCTCACAGCAGACTCCCTCATCTTATGGTGGGGCACCCCCATGGCCTGCTACTCTCTGCATTTGGACCAGTTATGGTTTTCTGCTATGGTCTCCATCTGTTGCAAACAGACATTACTTTGATGATAATAAGTAGAGCTGCATTTATCTGTGGGTATAGGGATAAGTATTTATAATGCAATTGACAATTTTGTTTGTTTGGTAAAACGGTAACACTAGATTCTTTTCTAAAAGTCACGACCTCTGCAGCCCCCAGTAGCTGGCTAGGATTCCAGGTGTGGTTTCTTTCCTTTTGAGTGAGCCTGGAGTCCACTACTGGTTTCTGACAAATATGAGTGCCACGATATAAGGCACAGTTGCTATTAAGTAATAGAATGATATCTCTCTTCTACTAAACAAATCTAATTCCTAACTGCATTACAAATACTTATCCCTATACCCACAGATAAATGCAGCTCTGCCCCGCATCAAAGGATTTGGGATTCAGACACCCCAAATTTCTGGGTGCTGAGAAAAATGCCAAGTGAGTCTGAGAAGTCACTAACTGCCACACTACTCAGACTTTCATATTCAGGAATGTTCTGCCTGTGGTGACCAAACCCATTTCTGCTGCATGGAAATCTAACAAGATGGAGGGTCTAGCTTCTACAGCACAGCAGAAGCTGACAAGATTAAAACAAGGGAGTCAGTACGGATTCCTGTGGTTTGACTATGACATAGCCCTGACTCATGCTCAGCCTCAGCCCCAAAAGCCCTATGTAATGCACGAGGTGCAAATGTAAGCAAGCTGCAGTGATGTGATGGCTAGCCTCCACTGCCAAGGCGGCTGGGTTTAGATCACCCAGAAGATATACCTCTGGGTTTTTCCAGAAGGATTTATTTAGGGCAGTGTTTCTCAACCTGTGGGTTGTTATACCTTTTGGGTTCTAATGACCCTTTCACGGGGGTCCCATATCAGATATCATGCAAATCAAATATTTACATTAAGATTCCTAACAGTACAAAATTATGTTATGAAGTAGCAATGAAAATAATTTTGTGTTTAGGGGTCACCACAGCATGAAGAACTGTACTGAAGGGTTGCAGTGTTAGCAAGGCTGAGAGCAACTACTCTAGAGAAAGAAGAGCCACCTTGTCTGTGGACATCGCCATGCCATGAGCTGGAGTCATGCACTGAATAGAAAGGAAAAAGGAGGAAGTCAGCTGGACCCAGTGTCCATCCCTTTCTGCTTTCTGACTGTCTTCGTTAGTGTTCTGTTGCTGTGGAGAGACACCAGAACTATGGGAACTCATTACATGAAGACATTTCATTGGGGATAGCTTACAGTTCAGTGGTTTAGTCCATTATTGTCATGGTGGCTGGGAAGCAGGGTGGCACGCAGGCAGGCATGGTACTGGAGAGGAACTAAGAGTTTTACATCCAGATCCACAGACAAAAGGAAGACAGAGAGCTATTGGGTCTGGCTTGGGCTTCTGAAACCCCAAAGCTCACCCCCATGACACACTTCCTCAACAAGGACACACCTGCTCCAACGAGGACACAACCACTCTAAAGAGGCCCCACCTACTCTAACAAGGACACACCTACTCTAACAAGGCCACACCCACTACAACAAGGCCACACCTCCTAATCTCTATTCAACTAGCACCACTCCCTAAAGATCAAACATTCAAACCTATGACCGATGGTGGCCATTCCTATCCAAACCATCACACTGACCATGTATGCCATGTAACTAGCTGCACCATGTTCCTGTTCTCAGGCCTTCTTTGTCGTGTATTGTATGTTCAAACCACCAGCCTTTCCTTCCTTAAGCTGCTTACCACCCTCACCATGAATATTTTCTCACAGCAATAGAAAACTCTTTAAAAACGGATTCATTTTAGGGAAGATCATTCGTCCTCAAGATTGAACCTGAGTTACTGCTGTGAGAAGGATAATTAGCGTCCCCCAGGGAAGAGCTTCTCTATTGGCTGTCCAATTCAGAGTGCCAGCTTCAAGACCATACACACAAACGACAAAACAGGGCTTAGCAGGCTATACATATATATTTATGTACATGCGCGCACACAGACACACACACCACACAAACACTCACACCACACAAACACATATTATGTAATGACAATAAACAAAAGGAGACCATCGACTTGAAGTGAAGGGACTCAGAAGAATTCACAACAGCTAGGAGGGGCTGCAGGTAGGAAAGGCAGTTTGGAAAGTGGTATATATTTCAACTTAAAATTTTAAGTGAAAAAATGTATGAAATTACAAAATACAGCACATTAAAATAAAAAATAAAAATACGAAAAGATAGAGGGAGACCTAGTAAACATACACAGGAACCACTCCAGGAATGAGTCATGACTGTATTATACGCCTGAGCATCCAAAGCTGTGAGCCAAATGAGCCCTGTTCCTTTAGGAAGCAGCCACTCCTGAGCAACCCCATTGTAACAAGAGAGAACTCCCTAGTACATGGCCACATGCAAAGACGCAGAAAGAACAGAGAGTGGGTGACCGAGCATTGAGAAAAGTAGTCCTGTGCTTCCACTGTCTCCTAGATAGTGACTATAATAAAATTCAAAAGCTTGTCATCATGATGAAATCATTTTTAACAGGCATAAAAGGTCAGTGGCTTCTAAGATAAGTAGCAAAACACACAACTTAATCAGGAAGGATTTTGTAGCCAAAGGTTATTTGTATGGTGAGTACTCTCAAGTTTTCAGATTAAAAGCAATAATGATCAGTCATTTATAAATTTAGCTTTCTAGATTAACATATCCCCCAAGGTTCCTAGATAACTAACATTCTGCTATTTAGTTATTAACCAACTTAGTGTGAACTTAATAAACACTATCAATTATTACCTAAACACAGAGCAAAAATGACATTTTTCCCATTATATTCATTTAGTTTGATTTTTAGAGAAGAATATGACATGAGAACATCTAATTTAATTATTTATGGGAGGAGGGTATTGAATCAAAGTCATGTGTAGCCCAGGCTAGCCTCACACTCCTGATCCCTCTGCTTCCACCTTCCGAGTACTAGGGTTGTAGGCACCTAATGTTGTGTTCAGCAAACACTTTATTTTAAATCCTGACAGTCCTAGGTCACACCAATAAAAGAAAACCAAGCAGCACATAATACCTTAGCTTTGTAAAATTTCTGAACTTGCCTCTCTCCTTACAAGGAACGGACAACCTGGGAAATACAATGTTTCTATTGAGCACATGATGAGTCAAGGTGATTGCACTGGTGCAAGGCTTGAAGTGTAATGTGGGCACACGACAAAGCCCACGGCAGACGATCATGGCCACTCATGAGCTGCTCAGCCGATCATGGCCACACATGAGCTGCTCAGCCGATCATGGCCTCTCATGAGCTGCTCAGCCGATCATGGCCACACATGAGCTGCTCAGCCGATCATGGCCTCTCATGAGCTGCTCAGCCGATCATGGTCACTCATGCTCATCACCTTCTGTCCATGAGCAGGAGGGGAAATTGAATCTCAGAAACATTCACATAGAGAAGAACAGAAGTGAAGGAGTCCAAGTGTCACTTCTGCGGGTGTGTGGGCACGCTGCCTGAGGAAGAAGGGAGACAGGCCATGACAGCAGCTGCCTGCCACCCTTTAAGGACCTAACCCAGCCACATCCACACTTCAGAGTTTTAGCATCTGGAACTGCTGGGCAAGGTTCTATTGCTTCAGTCCTTTCCTGGTGATACTTTGTCATGGCTTCTCTAGCAAATGAACGTAAGATATTTTAGTTTGTTCCTTAGGAGTGATTAAGCCAGCCTAGCAGAACACCACTATGAACCACACACTGGTTTTGTATGAGGGACGGATTGATGAATGGAGAGAAGGAAGTGATAATAACAACTCTCAAAAGCTGTTGCTCCATTTCTGTTCATATCAATGTATCTATCTGTTCATTTTCTTGAAATCAAGGTAACTAACTATGTGGAGAAGGCAACCCATGCCTCGGGCCATTGCATCCTCGGCTGCAGCTTGTGTGGCTGAAGCACATCTAAGGACTGCTGGAGATGTGTACATCACGATTCTGCATCATGGGCCAGGCCAAGTGAATGGTGCCTTTAGCCGAGTGCCACTCTGGACACACTCCTCGTCTGTGTGCTTCCTGTGAGATCCAGGAAATTAAAGAGCTATCACTTGAGCAAATACTATGGACAGGACTCCAGCTGGACATTTGGGGACAATATACAGTTTAATAATTAACCAGGGAGTTAGACACCAACAGCAATGCATACTTCACTCTTGCTGCTCTTCAGTACTAATCCTCGGAGAGAAAGCAGCCCCGAGTAATGGGCGTAGGCACATCTACTGGGTACTGCCGAATAATGGGCGTAGGCACGTCTACTGGGTACTGCTACATATGCCAGGCAATGCCTTCTGGTACTAATAAGACAGTCCAAAGAGTAAAAGTCAAATTGCAAAACTGTTTTGAATTTCTTGTTGGTTCTAACTTTCAGAACTCTTGACAAAGCTCTATGACTAGCACACCCTCAAAGACGGTTCATTCTCCACAGACCTGACTAGGTAGGAATTTGTATAACAGAAGTTATGTTATTTAACAGTACAGTAGTCAGGAGGATGAAGAATAATGTGCTATACAGTTGGTGTGTGTGTGTATGTGTGTGTGTGTGTGTGTGTGTGTGTGTGTGTGTGTGTGTTCCATTCTCGTTATCTATAAAAACTCATAGCATTTGCTTCTTTTATATATGTTGAGGAAGAATATTTAAGTTTCTGATAGTGAATGAATATTTTCCTACTCCATTGTGTCCTCCTTCTGGAAAGTGTTTGATGAGACACCGCAGGTACCTTGAATACTCTCCTGTCCATGGCTAATGACAACTCCCCACCTGTGCTGCATTGACCTGTCGGGATCAAAGGAACTCATCTCTCTGGTCCAGGGCAGCCCTCTGAAGATTGTGGCTTTTTCATTATTTAGAGTCGATTAGAATAATTTTCCTGGCTTATATTGCAATCATGCAAGTTTAGGAAATAATTTTCAGTGTTGATGGGCTACAAAGAGGTTCCATGCAGCAACATGGAAATTGGCAGCACACAGTATTCAGATTCTGATGGAAAATGATTAATAAATCTGACCTGTTATTAGAATGCACCGTTTTGTTATAAATGGGTTATATTAGTATGCTTTCAAGTTAATGGAATGTTATAGATTGAAAATATGTCATTGGTTTTCTATAAACTCTGAAAACACATCCTGTTCACCTGAGATGTAGCATGCCTTTGTCAAGATCGATCTGGGAAAATTTGAATGGAGTCAGATTTACTTGTATGACCACAGTAACTAGTATGGTTTTAGCAAAATGGAAAGAACAATTGGGAAGCATTTTATGTTATGAAAATGGGTGGATTTGTCTTGGGATATAAAACTAGAATTTAAAAATTCATGAGAAATCATCCTTCTTTCTCTCAGAAACAATTCTCTGATATTTATTGGGTATATATGGCATCACTAATCTATCTTCAAAGGAGGCATTGCTCATTAAACAAATGCCCTATGGAGTTAGGATAGGCTACTCTCAGAAAAGTGGCAGACATGCCACAGAAACACAGCTGCTAACAATAGGTGTTGGTGCTGCTATGGGTTAAATGTGTCTTTCAAAATTCTTGTGATAGAAACTTGATCTCCATTCTAATGGGAAAAAGAGGAAGTAGAAACTTTAAAAAATTGCTAAATTGTCAGTGGTAGGTTTCTGACAAAACTTTTTTTCCTTGTCTTGAGCATACATCCTCTCTTTGCTTTTCTGCAATGCTGTAAAATGATAGCGGAGGTAATAGGATTCTATACAAGGAGAAGAAAGAAAAATCCTTATGTTGAACCAGGGCTTAGGAGGTAGGGAGTTGGGGAAAGTGGCAGGACTGGGTGTTTACTGAAGGGTGCTTTCAGAAGCTAACCAGCCTTCTCTTGAATGGTGACTTGGTGGAGGCCATACTAGGAAGAGAGCCAGTACCTATGAAGAACACAACAGAGTCCAGAGCATCAGATGAGACAACAAGAGTTTAGGGACAAGGACTGTAAGCTGGGTTCTGAGATCCAGGAAGATGCTGACAGATAAAAGGTGAGGATGAAATGATACCAGATCAAATGTTATCTGAGTGGAAATGTTTACAGTAATGTCGTTCATACCATATTTAGGGACAAAGAATGATCCTCTAGTTATGTAATCTCATATGAACTAGAAAGCTGATTAGAACATACATATGTATCCTAAAGTATAATCAGAGTTACTGGGTACTGCATCCTTTTTTAAGTTGTTTGGAGTTCGGATAACATAAGCAAAACTTCACTATTGAATGCCATTATATTTTTTTTGTGTGATTTAGTTAGTTTTTATTTAAGTATATACCTGGGATACTTTGTCAGAATAACATGTTCATGTCCCTTTGGAATCACTCTCCCCATTTTCCAGAGGTCACCATCCGTTCAGTGGTAATTGTTGATCTGATTTCTATTGTGACAGATTAGTTTGCTGCTCATCACATTTTATATTAGTGGAATCAGTGTATGTACCATTGATTTAGTCTGGTGCTTATCCCCCAACTAGTTTTTTGAGATTCTCCTTTCCATACATTTGTTTATTCTTGCTGGAGTTAACAACTGCTTTGTTTGTTTGTTGTTTGAGTTTTCTGCATCCTTTTTGTTTAATACTACCTTTCCTTTAGGTATACGAATGTCTTCGTCCATGCTTAAGCTGTGGGTGTTCTACCAGCTATGTGTGCTTGTATAAGTGCCCCACAGTGTTCTGGCTGCTGTAACTTGTACTGCCAGCTTTCCACTCATACAGCACAGATTCTGGTTTAGTCGTCATTCAATGATTATCATAGCATGCTGTGCTTTGTTGATTATAGAACATATTCTGAATTGATTTGTACAATAGGGATGCCACCTAAATATAATATGAAATTTATACTTACACAAAACAACTGTTTTAGAAATAATTTTAAGCTACAACATGGCAACAAACCTTAGGCATAAGGTTGAGTGCCACCCACAGTACCAAGATCTGTAAACGTTCTTAATCATCCGCAGTACTTGAGCCATTGAGAGTGGCGAAGGCAGTTGCATAGCAATCCACACTTTAAGTCTCCCAGTAGGACATCTGCACAGCAAAACCACATGGTGAATGTAATCATCCCTGTTCTCTTAACAGGGGAGATTCAGCCTTAACCACATCGCATAATCTACCAATACTCCCACGAGAACAAAAATTGACAGACGGTCCTTTAGGAATCAAGAGACCTGATTTACAGGTCACTGCCCTTACACCTCTAAGATGGTCAAGTCAAGCTCACCAAAAGGCTGGGAAACTCCAAGAGAAGAGGAGAGAAGCCATCAGATGGTGGAAAGGGAGCATTTCATAGACTGTTATGTTTTATTCTTTGATTGCGTGGCAGAGGAGGACCTTGTTGGCCATCAGTGGGAGGAGAGGCCCTTGGGCCTGAGGGTGTTAGATGGCCCAGTGTAGGGGAATGCCAGGGAGGGAAGATGGAAGTGGGTGAATGGGAGCACCCTCATAGAGGCAGGGGGAGGAGGAATGGAATGGGGGTTTCCAAAGGGGGAAACATTTGAAATGTATATAAAGTAAATAAATAAATAAAAAAAAAAAAAGGCAAAAATCACCCACATTGGCTAGGCCAGAAAGGTGGCTCAGCAGGTCAGAGTATTTTTCCTGTAAACAAGATGACCAGAATTAGAACCTCAGGACACACATGGTGGGGCGAGAGAATGGACTCTCACAGGTCCTCTAACGTGCCTGATGCATTCCCACACACTAAATAAATAAATACATTTAAGAACAAGAAAATAGAATAGAATGATTTTAACCTGGGAAAATAGCTCACACTAATATTGCTAAACATAGCTTAAATTTTGACCCCGAAAGGATTTTTTGTTCTTTGAATTTTCTAATATAATCTAATTTATGTGATTAAGGTGTGTTTCCTTTTTACATTTTGATGGAAGTTGTTTCTCAGAAATACTTCAGGCAAGAATATGGAGAACAGAACTTGAGATCAAGGTCAGTTTCGAAAAGAACTGTTCTAATGGGCTTTCAGGACCTCTGTTAAGAGACAACCCCACCCCTGCTATCAGTGGCACTCTCAGAAGAAAACAGGGTGAACATTATCCCTGAACAGCAGGCAATGCTGCTGCCCGGCTAATGGGTTTTAAAAGCCTCATCATAGCCATCTGTGAGGACCCTGAAGGTCAGCATCAAGCCTCAGTAAGATGAGGGTTCTCTCTGAGCTTCTCGAAGTCACCTGAGGTTTCTGATTCAGAGAACTGGGAGAAGATCCCAGTCTCCGTGATGTAGAAGTCTGGTGGGGACCAACAGCAGGAACTGGAAAACAACGTACCAGTGCACTAGAAATTGTTTGTGTCACTGAGTGTAGTATCAACGATGAAGGGGGAAAAACTTATCAAGTCACAATGAGGTTGAGATAAAGATGGGGCTCTCTAGAGTTACTCAGGTACCAGCCATCTCCTTGTGAACTGTTGGTGTGTCTCCTTCTGAGGCCAATGGGGTATTCCAAGAAACCAGGAGCAAAAGGTCCCTTTATAAATGCTGTTATATCCCAAGGCTCCGAGAATTTTTATATTCATAAAAACCACCCCTACTATGTGTTCGTTACTATTAACTGGAAAGGCATTCTGTATTTGGATGAATAGCCATGACTTTCAGAGCTGGAACAGAGTGCAAGTGAGTCTGTGGGTAGAATGGGGCCCGACAGGCAGACACGCATGCGCATGCACGTGTGCAGACATTGTTTTTTCTTAGGCCTGTCTTCTTCAATTCACTGTTACTCTTTCATATCAAAGCTGGTAATCCCTTTTTAGTATTTTTCGCAAGGCTTAGTTGAAGCAGTTTAGTGATTTTGAAAGCAACTGTACTTTAAAGACTCCAAAATAAGGAACAGAAGAATTTTTCACTGTGTGAGCTATTTCTATGCAAGTTCAAAGCAGTCATACCTTGCCATAGGATAGTCACTTGGATTCCTTTAATTTGGGGTCATCCGTTTGCACTTAGTAGTTTTTGGTATGCCTTGGCATTTTGTAATTTTCTAGAAAAAAAAATGATCCTCTCCCCATTTTAGAACACAAACAAGGCCTTTTAAAAGGAGCCAAACTCCTCTGGTTGCAACCTTTAATATTCTCAGTCTCCTATCGATTTCAGTTTCAGAGTCTAAACAGTTTCTAATCCCAAGAGGTCAGAGCTGACCCACTCCCTATTATTAACACAAATAACAGCAACTCTGTGAAAGCTCACTGAAGTTAGTTATCTTTCCCCAAAAGTGGAATCCTGAGAAATAGATATTAAAGAGAAATAGTTGCTTGCTTTTTCATTTATAATTTGTTTTAAAATTTGAGAATAGAGGTGCATGTACGTCTGTGCATCATGTGCATGCAGTGCCCACAGAGAACAGAAGAGGACATTGGAGCACATGGAACAGTTACAGACGATTGTTAGCTGCCATGTTGGTGCTAGGAATCAAACCTGAGTCCTTTGGAAGACCATGGTGCCCTGAGATGCTAAGCCATTTCTCCAACCCTCATATAATAATTTTTTAAAAATATATTTTAATTGACATGGTAAGTATGTATATTATGGAATACAATATAGCATTTCAATATAAGTGGACAACGTGGAATGACCAGATTCTGGTGAGTGCCTTATACAGTACCTCATACACACTATTTTCCATGTGTTTAGAACATTCAAAATCCTGTCTACTCGCTAGTTTGAGCTATCAATTAGTTTGTCATCCTAGTTATCCTCTGGACTAAAGAATATGTAATATTGCCCCTCCTAACTAGTAACTACTTCATTGCTGTGCTTACTAAGCATATTTCTCTCTCTCTCTCTCTCTCTCTCTCTCTCTCTCTCTCAGCTTCCTCTTCTGAGAACAAGTCCCTCTGGTACTTCTCTCTTCCTGGCTTGTCTCACTTAACATGGTAATCATCAGTTGCCTTTATGTTGCTACAAACGATTGAACACCGTTTAATCTGTGCACTGTATTTCATTGTGTACACGTTCTTCATGCACTCCTCTAATCTAGGATGTCCTAGAGGACATCTAGGTCAGCCTCATGCCTTGCTGTTGTGAACACGTGAGAACAGAAGTCTCTTCAAAACGCTGACCTCAGTTCCTTTGAGTATTACCAAGTAGAGTGACTGCTGGATTGTATGGTAGCTCCATTTCTTTTGTGAAAAATGTGTTGAAAAGATTTTTTTCATTGTATATTCACTGCACTCTTTGTGCAGTGGCTTTCCTTTTTATATTTCAGCTAATAGTGCATAAATTCCCTGTTTTGCATCTTTATCAATGTCTCCTATTTATTTTTACTGTTATCATCATCATTATTACTTTTATTTCTGCTCTGGCTGTTCTAATTGCAGTGAGCTGATATGTCAGTGTGGTGTTGATGTGCATTTTCCTGCTTATTAATGCAGTTAGCATTTATTCATAGTCTTTTGGCCATTTGAAGTAACTCAGGTCATTTGCCCATATTAAGTATTGGTTTTTGGTGTTCATTTGTTTGGGTTCCCTACACAGTCTAATTTGGTCTCTCTGTCTATTATCTCTTCACACTGTTGATTGTTTACGTTGCTGGACATAAGCCTTTCTGTTTGGAGGAATCCCATCTCATTTCTTGTGCATTTAGCTATATTAGTGTCATATCTAAAGCAATCTGCCATGTCCAGTGTTATGAAGCATTTCATTGAATACTATCATAATGCTAAATATTTTATATATTTTAGCTTGTTTTTGTATATATTACGATGCCTTGTTTCTTTTGTGTATACTGCCTTCAGCATACACGAGGGTGTTTGAGGTTTGTTTGTTTAGTTTAGTTTAGTCTAATTTAGTTTTTCTGAATCAATCTGTAAATCAAGGTTTCTTTTCATGGCTAAATGTGTTGAAAAGATTTTTTTCATTGTATATTCACAATGCCTTTCTCAAAAATTAGTTGATGGTGAGTATGTGCATCTTTACCTTGGGTTCTCTGTCCTGCACCATTGATCTGCATGGCTGTGATATGCCTGCCTCACTGTGTTTCAGCTATGATATAAGCAGGTTAGATATATGTAACATTATTGGTTGGAGGCACATTTTCTATAATTTTGTATGGCTTTTTCATTAAAGGATTGAATTTTGTCAAATGATTCTATGCATATGCTGAGATGAGCGTAACTTTGATTTGCCGTCAGATAGCTGTAGATCTTTATATTTTTGGAAGTCTGTATCCATTGAAAAAAGCCAATATTCTCATGATACAATACTCTGTGTTGGGTTCTGTTCAGTAGGATGTTGTTGGGACATTGTGCATTCAAGTTTAGCAGGGATTTTAGCCTGCAGTTCACATTCTCTCTCTCTCTCTCTCTCTCTCTCTCTCTCTCTCTCTCTCTCTCTCTCTCTCTCTCTCTCTCTCTCTCTCTCTCTCTCTCTCTCTCTCTCTCTCTCTCTCTCGTGTGTGCGTGTGTGTGTTCTTGTCTGCTTCTTATCAAGGTAATGCTAACCTCATAATATGGCATTGGAAGAGTTTGGTTTTGCTTTTGTTTTTTTGGAATAATTTGAGAGAATAGTACAGTAGTGAAGCACTCTGGCCAGTTGAGTAGAGAAGCACCCTGGGCCTTAGGTTTTTATTTGTTGGACAACTTTGCTATGAATACTTGTATACTATTGGTCTGTTCATGTTATTTGTCCTTGTGTTTCAGTTTTGGTTGCTTACATTTACCCAGAAATTAGTTATTCTTTTTCTTTATGCCCCAAGCTACTGGCAGATAGCTATTCATAGCTGCTCCAAGGATTCCTCGTATTTGTGCTGCGTCAGTTGTAATGCTTTCTTTCTGGTTTCTAACTTTATTTACTTGTGTCTGCTGTCTTTCCTTTCTGGTTTAGCAAAATCTTTTTTGATTTTGTTTATTGCTATAGTTTAAAGACAAGATGGTGACGTTATTTAGGAGGTAACAGAAGATAGAGGGTGGAGCCACACTGGAAAAGTAGATGAGTGGAGGTGTGTGCTTGGGGCTGTTATCTTATCACTGGTCCCTTCTTGCCCCATGATATTCTGCCTCCGAGGGACCTAGGAGACATTGGATTCAAATGTCTGAAACTGTGTGTGTCCGATATCATGCTCCTAAACTCTTTCCTCCAACCTTTTTCATGGCCCTCAAAAAGTTAACTAGCACTTGGAAAAAACCACTTCATGTCATTAGTCTTTTGTATTAACTGTGTGTGTCTGATATCATGCTCCTAAACTCTTTCCTCGAACTTTTTTCATGGCCCTCAAAAAGTTAACTAGCACTTGGAAAAAACCACTTCATGTCATTAGTCTTTTGTATTATTTTTCTGTTTTGTTTATTACTGTCTGGTCTTTATTAGCTTTCCCACTGGTTATTTTGGATTTAGTTTGTTCTTCGTTATCTATCTTATTGGTTTACACCATTAGGTTACTCTCTTATTTTGATGTGAATACTCATTTATATAAGTATTTACCTTATATTTGGCTATTTCCTATAGACTTGTGGATGCTATGTTTTTAGTTTTCCTTTGCTTCCAGAAATTATAAAGAACACAGGCTAATAGCGTCAACTGATCTTTGTCTCTTTTTTCTCCCCTTAAAATATTTGATCATGTTCAGCACAGTGTTTAATTGCATGCCACCACATGCCTGGCATCTGGCAAGATCACTAGCATAGAATTGGTCCAAATGATGCTGGTTAAATAAATGAATGCATAACAATTATATATTCGTTATAGCAATAGTATACTATCTTTAATTATATTTTTTTGTGAATCCTAAATCAGATACAAGGATGAAACACTTTACTACAAAACAAACATTCAAAGGAGTAACCAAGAAAATTAATATGAGATTCATCCTTATTTTCAAGACACAGACAATACTACAAAGCATTTAGATAAATACAGAGAGCTAAATTTTTTTGAGAAAATACCTAAGCTAGAAGTGAGGTAGGAGCTAGAAAAACAAGGGGAACTGGATTCTCTTGAGAGTACAAATCTCCAGTAGTCTCCTGGGCCTCTGTGGTTTTCAAACCGACTCCCTCTTGGCAGCACCTCTATTCTCTGGTGCTCTCTAGAATCCATAGTGCTCGGCATTTCTCTGCCTTCTTTTTTCTCCTCACTGATAGCCCAGGCTTCTTGGCCCGTGAGTCTCCTCTGCTTTCCCTAAGATGATGTAAGAAACTGGAGGGTTACTTTTTTTTTAAGGGCTTGCCTTGAACACACAGCCTGTGCTTAGTCATTGTCCACTGTGAACTTGTTAGTGATGTTTTGTCTGAGGGCTGATTAGCAAGGAGAAAACAAATATTTGCGTAGGATTTCATTGGTCTTGACTTCTTTCCATCCAGCTCCGATATGCTCCGATGTAGGTTATGGCTGTGTTGAAGGTCTTCCAGATGGGACCAGTGTCTTAGCTCTGTGTTGTTGGCCATCGGACTCTGCTCTTCTTGATGGGTTTTTTTGTTTTGTTTTGCTTTTGTTTTGTTTGTTTGTTTGTGTTTTTGTTTTTTTTGTTTTGTTTTCTGCTGCCATACTCCTTGCACATCAAATTCTAGATTCCTTGGCCACTGAGCATGGGCTTGCAGCAGCAGGTCTTCCTGCCCATCTGGCTCTCTGAGCATGGGCTTGCAGCAGCAGGTCTCTCTGCCCGTCTGGCTCTTTGTGCTGGGATTTAGTCTGGCTTGGGTTTGCACGGGTCTTTTGCGTACTATCACAGCTGCTCTGACTAAATGTTTACAGCTGCTTCTCTGTGTTCAGAAGTCATCACTGCTGCTGGCTCTTACATTCTTTTTCAGCCTCTTCCACAATGATCCTTGAGTCTTAGCAGGAGGGGTGTGATATAGATTCCCCATTCATGGCTGAGCATTCTTCAGTCTCTTGTTCTCTGAACCTTGGCCAGTTGTGGGTTTCTATGTTAATCACCACCTATGGAAAACAGAAGCTTCTCTAATGATGGTTGAAAAGATGCATTAATTCAAGTCGTTAGGAGCTGGTTTAATACTATGTCCATTTAGCAGAATAAGAGAAGTCTATTTTCTCTTTATGGGCTAGAACCAATGTAATTGCAAGTTCCTGGTCCAATAGTGGCTCCAGATATGGGTTTCATCTCATGGAGTGGGACTTAAATTCAATCAGGAAGTAGCTGTACTCCTTTGATGTTTGTGCCACTGTTGCACAGGTGTCTTGTCAGTCCACTCATCACTGTATCTTACAGAGGTCACATGTACTTACCATTGAGGCCTGATTTTCTTCTCTGGCAGCATGCATGGGGCCTTACAGAATTATTAAAGTTAGCCAGTAGTGACTCAGTCACTAGGTCAGTGTTAGCTTGATTTCTCTATGTCCTGTGACATCAGTATGGGGTGACTTTAGCAATAGTGTCTTACCAACAAATTCTGGAATGTAACCAAGTGCAGAAGCCTGAAGTGTTTGCTGGCCTTTCAGACTTGAGTAGCAAACAAGTCCAAAAAAGGAAACTCATTTCTGGCCCTGGACTTTTGTTAGTCTGTGGTATCTAGTAGGGTAACTGACATAAAGGCAACTTATAAATGATGTAGACAGTAAAGGTAACATGAAGGGACATACTAACATTCTATTTATAAGATTCACATAGTGCTGTAGTGGCATAAAAATATGTAAATCCTCCTGCTTTAGCCTCCCAAGTGCTAAGATTGCCAGGGCAAGCCACAGGCTGGCTGTATTTTCATAAATTAATATGAAGTTGTTCAAAGTGCATCTATAATGACACAGATAACGACCCTGTAACCATCCAACGATACATTGCTACAATGATCAACTTGTAATCAACCTTAGGCCAACTAAACTTCTCACTTTCCATATTGTTTCGAAGTCAATGATTTCATCTATAAATATTTTAGCTTGCAGGTCTGTCTTGTGGGGAATTAATTAAATAAGTACAATAACAGTATTTTGCTAATAATGGCAACAATTCCTTCCTTTCAAGTTTCTAAGTAGAGCATGAACACAGATTGGTAAAGCTAGAAAATTCAATCCAACCTTCCGTGGCTCACCCTCCTTACTCTGCCTTTACAAATATTCCTGGAATGCCCCAGTTTGGGAGGTTGTTAGCTCATCACTGCCCAGAAACCTGTTAGGTTATATCAGTTAGGGAATGTTTATCAGAGTGTCTACAGGTTTCAGTCCTGTGCCTCTTTCAAAAAGAAGAAAGGAAAGAAAAGAATATTCATATTTATAAAAAAAATTGGGATCTCAAACTGGAATCAATCAAATATCCCCACCCTGCCAAAATTATGGCTGGCATGAGTTCTGGAGAAAGTCTGCTGCATACATGCAGATGTGTTTGCTCTGCTTGCTTGAGGAGGAAAGGGAAATGTAAGAGTAATTTCTGGGGACCAGAAAGAGAGATAGCTTCCAAGGAATTTGTGAGCCACCATGTGATTGCCAGGAACTGAACTCAGGACCTCTGGAAGAGCAGTCAGTGCTTGTAACTGCTGAGCCATCTCCAGCCACTCATGGAATTTGTAATCTGTTAGTTCACTTCCATGAGCTCTATACACAAGTAAGTTTAGTAACTTTCTTTAGTAGTTTCTCTAATGGGTGAATGACAGGCTCCCTGAGTGACGCACATACATGCACACATTTAGATTTTATTTTAAATTCCATTCCTTTTCTTATGAATTTCTATAATAGGGTTTTCTAGTCTTGTTCAGTCCTTTACTTTTGGAAGTACATGTACAGCTGAAATTTACTTGATACTATTTCTTTTTGAAAGATCAAGTTCGGAGCTTTCGCTTTGTAAGGAACCTCAGAGATTTTGCAAGTCATGAGAAGTGGGAATTTAGCATTACAGCTTTGTGGACTGGGGGCATGGACTAGTCATATCTCAGGTTTGTAGCTGGGTATTTTTAGAAAATCCTGTCCTCAGCACAGGATGTTTAAACCATCGCTACATTTGCAGAAGCTGTTTGTACTAGAGAGGCCCATATTTACTCACTGCACCTTGGTCATTAGAAGATGAGACAGCACTGAAGAAGTTGGCATGTGTCTTTACAAAATGATGGAGCTTTCTCATGTCATCTTTCAAACAACAAGCCTTTGCGGTAATAAAAGCAGAGAACTCTGGTCAAGCTTCCAGCAGCGACTCTTGATCAAAATTTTTCTTAGCAAGCAGACCAGCAAGACCTGAAGGAAACTCAAGATTGCAAACTGTCTTCTTGAAAACAAAAGGAATTGTTTCAGTCTTTAAGGAAAAAAGTCTCAGATTAATGTTAGCTGGCTTGCTCCTCTAGTTCTCCAGAGACAGTTTATAAATTTGATAATAAAAGTAAATATAGTGATAAATTATGCTTTAAGTTAGTAATAATGTATGTACTCATTGGCATTTGAATCAGAAATTGAAATATATTGTGAATTAGAAGAAATGTTTTTAATGCAAGGAAAAGAAAACATTATAGTTTACTAATAATTTATATATTTAAAAGGAGAATATTGAAAAGCACTGTCAGAGTTGTTTCAATAGCTCACTGATAATGTCACAGAGTCAGCTCTTATCCATCCATAGTACCACCTTTGAGATGTCAAGTCTCATATGCTATTATCCTGGTGTGTGTGTGTGTGTGAGAGAGAGAGAGAGAGAGAGAGAGAGAGAGAGAGAGAGAGAGAAAGCAGGTGCTGCAGATACAAACACTGAACTATCATATGACAATATCCAAAGTGAAATAAAGGGGATAGTAAGAAAAAAAAGCACCTGTGGCATAATTCTCTATGTCACTTTAGCCTCAGTCAAGTCCCTAATCTTTCAAATGAATTTGTGTTTTTACTAAATGAAGCTTGATGTGGGTGGAGTCTCGGCATCTGGGTGTCATCCTTATTGCCCTAGACTTCACTATGGAGATGATGATCTCTTTAACAGTTAGTTCAACTTTCCAGGCACTCACCTAGTCTCCATATTCAAACCCAAACGGCCCTTTTCTTTGCTTATCTTTCTATTCTTTCTTGCACCAACAGAGCAATAGTAACTATGCCGCAGACTAGATGCTATCCTGTCTTGAGTTCAATCTCCATTAGATTTTCAGGACATGGGAGACTGCGGTCAGGTTCCTTGATGGAATACAATGCCAATGGCCTGTAGCCCATTGCCAGTAGAGCCCTGATCATTTCTGAAGCCTCTCGAGACTAGCTTCTACTTCTGCATTTCTCTTGGCTGTCTGGACTTCTGAACTCCTTTCAGAATGGCCCACTCTCCATGCTTACATCTTTCTAGGACTCTCTAGACTGTAGCCTCAAACTCTTCCATAAAATCCCATAAACTAAGTTCAAAGGCCTGAAAGCCATATGGTCAGGTTTCTCTTAGCAACCCTGCTACTTCTTGCTATTTCTCTATGTTAGTCATTATCTTCATTGATGGAACAAGATAGTTCACAAAAGCATTGGAAGAAAAAAGATTTATTTGAGTCTCATGAGTAGAGGGGATGTGGTCCGTGTTGGCAGGGATGGAAGCTTGAGGTAGGGAGTCACATTGGGCCCAGCAGTTAGGAAGCAGAGAGAGATGAATCCTGGATCTCAGCTGGCTTTATGCTTTTTCTCTTTTTCATTCATCCTGGGATCTCAGTACATGGATGCTGCTGTCCCACATTCAGGGTCGGTCTCCAGTCCTCTGTTAAACATCTTTGCAAGGTCCTTCACAGACATAGTCAAAGGTGCGCCTCATTCACAGTCTCCCAGCTGACAACTGAGTTTAACTATCACATACCAATCCCTAGAAAAATAAAATAAGATAGCTAAGATTTTCCCAAGCCATTTATGGTTTATCAATTAAGGCTTAACAAATGGAGTTCTCTATAATCAAGAAAAAATACAAAGATATTGGGTATAGAATGAATGGTATCTATGGAAAGTTGCTTTGAGTCTATCTTTTGCACTATTTTCAATAAGTGTTTACATGAGTTTGCTAATATTGTACTTCCAACCTGTGTCACACAGCAGATGAAAGCAAACAAAAATCAGCATAAAATCAAAGCACATATATAACACAGATGAATATCTTATTTTTGAATTAATTTTTAAATTTGCTTTTTAGGAATATGTAAATTATGCAAACATACACAATAATTATACTTAAATAAGGGATATGGTGAAGGTTTAGAACCCTGTATACCTTCGCACATTTATCACCTTAAGCATCTAGACTGTTACTGAAAGGTTCGTAAGTCATATCATATGTTATAATATAAATATGCTCTAAATAAATAATTAATCTGAACATGTAATTTCAATCCTCCAAGAAGTATAATGACAAATTGGTAAAATGTGTCATCAGTGGGAAAAGATGCTTATTCTCACCATGCAGAACCAAATCAAAGCACATGCGCTTCTGAAATACTTCATCTGTACACACCAAATGTTGAGTTAAATGGTGAGTGGGGTGTGGTGAGAGTCCCATGTCTGCCCCAGGCTCGGGCCTCTCAGAGAGGCGGGATGCAGGAAGTTTGACCATGCTCACCCCATGGCACTGCCAGGTGGATGTTGGGCTATGAGAAGCCACAGGAAGACACCACCCGGGGGTGGTAGAGCACAGCCTGGGGTCCCAGGGACCACATGGAAGCCGGCTCCATCTGGTTCCCAGGCTCTTGGGCATCCCAGGCACCGCTGGATGCCTCAGAAGAGCTGAGAATGAAGTGAGGGCCCACGGCTTGGAACTAGCCCGGAGACGAGAGGGGGTAGGCAGGGAGGAGCGTAGCTAGATCATGACAGGGACCAGGTCCTTGGCTTGTCATCGGCTAGCTCACTTGGTTTGGTTTGGTGGCAGCTGTGGCTGGGAGAACCGTGAGACCTTCTGCGGGAGAAGAGACACAGCTCTTTAGACGAAGGCCTGTTCCATTGTTCCCCACGGCGGATCCCAATGAAGAGATACAGTCCATGGTTTTAGGGCATTTATTGTCATAGCAGAGAGTGGCATGACTGAATCCATACCCCTCCACCTTAGGGAGGGGCAAAGTTGAAATACCATTGGGTGGAAAGGGGAGTGGCTAAGCCTCTAGGTACCTCATTAATATGGGGATGTCTTGAGGCTATGTGACCATACCTCTACCTGTGGAAGGGCTTTGGCCTTGCCCTTACATGATTGATAGTCACAGACCTATGGAGGAGAACTGCGGCCTCATGTCAGGAGCCTGGGACCTAGGAGCATGGCAAAATGTCTACCATCACTTCTATCGTTATTTCCTATTGGGTCCACCGGGGTTTTAAACCTTAGCTCAACCAGAAACCAGGGTGCCTTTTATGGTCCCACAACCAAATAACATCGAGTTATCTTTGTGAAATAAAAATGACAATGTAAAAAGTGCTTCAAGGAATACCAAACAGAATTGAGTTTGTCTTTTCTCTAAATATTTATTGAATTTGCTAAGATGATTTCTTTTTCTTTCTTTCTTTCTTTCTTTCTTTCTTTCTTTCTTTCTTTCTTTCTTTCTTTCTTTCTTTATTTATTTATTTATTTATTTTGTTGATGCTTTATTTACATTTCCAATGTTTCCCCCTTTCTAGGTCTCCTCTTTGGAGATCACCTATCCTCTCCCCCTCCCCATCTTTATGAGGGAATTCCACCTCCCACCCACCCACCTGCCCACTCCCATATTCCCACCTTGACATTCCCCTTTACTGGGGCCTCTCCTCACCCTGATGGCCAACAAAGCCCTCCTCTGCCACATATGTGGTCCGCACCATGGGTCCCTCCATGTGTATTCTTTGGTTGGTGGTCCAGCCTCCAGGAAGACTGGGGGGGGGGGGTTTGTCAGGACAGTTGACACTGTTGCTCCCTCCATATGGATGCAGACTCCCTCAGCTCCTTCAGTCCCTTCTCCAACTCTTCCATCTGGGACCTCACTCTCAGTCCAGCTATTACTGTAAAGTGAAACTTGGGTATTCCAAACGTTTCGGCTAATATCCACTTATCAGTGAGTACATACCATGTTTGTTCTTTTGTGACTGAGTTACCTCGCTCAGGATGATATTTTCAAGTTCCATCCATTTGCCTGAAAATTTCATTAAATCATTGTTATTAATAGCTGAGTAGTACTCCATTGTGTAAATGTACCACATTT
>CM052702.1:33768083-33870469 GCA_028551405.1 Uromys caudimaculatus | reverse complement strand
ACCCTTGCCTTTTGCTGACTTGTTAACTCTGATGCTAGCTGATTTTACTCTGTCTGGTTGTGGCTTGCCCCTCCTGCAGGCGTCTGTGTCAGTACTCCTTGAAGACCAGCTCTCTCTGAGAGGTGTTTGGGTTTGGAGAGCTGTGGCACAGAGTCTACTCTGGGGTGCAGACAGAAATCAGAAGGATCTTGTCCCCAGCTGTCCCTTGGTTCCTATGTCCTGATGGCTCTGCAAGGGTCCCTTTTGATCCAGTGAGTTTGAACAGAAGTGGTGGTTTTGCTTGTGCTCAAAGGCGTGTCAGCACTCCTGGGATACCCGCTCTCTCCTGGAGCCCTGTGGTCCAGGCTGAGGTCCCCAGGCACAGACCCCTGGTAGCCCAGGCAGAGGTCTCCCCCCACAGATGGAACCGGAAGGTTCAGAGGTTTCCTGTCCCGGAGTTCTCTTCAGGCCCTGTATTCCACCGGATCCAGGTGGGTCTCGGTGAGCAGTGTTGCTCCCCTTAACCCCACTCACTCATGGCTTTTCCACACTCCTGGGAGGGTAGCTTTCTCCTGGAGCTCGTTGGCTATGGACTCCTGGTGGCCCAGGTAGAGGTCTCCACCCTCAGGTGGAAACTGGAAGGTTCAGAGGTTTCCTGCCCCCGAGTTTTCAGGCCCTGAATCCCGCCGGTTCTGGGCAGGTTTTTGTGAGCGGTGTTGCTCCCCTTAACCCCACTCATGGCTTTTCCACACTCCTGGGAGGGTAGTCTTCTCCTGGAGCTCATTGGCTATGGACTCCTGGTGGCCCAGGCAGAGGTCTCAAGATGGCTTTCTTGATGTTTAAAATTTCTAAGGTTTTTAGATACTCTAGTGACTAAATGAAACAGTAAAAAAATAGATAAAAACGTTATAGGAAAATCTAAGAGTGCTTGGTTATCTGTACAAGTGTTTGGTCTGTTGTAGTCCTGGAAGGTTAGAAGTTTAACATTTGTTCTGGGGTTAGGGGGGCAGTTTTTTAACACTGGGCACAGAAGTCCTCGGTGAACAATTACGTCTTTGGGTAACTTTGGACTCGTAGTTGGCCAGCCATTTGTGGGTGTGAAATGGACTACAGGGATGTAATATTTTTTTGGTAGAGTCTTTGTGTGCAACCAGACCTGCAGCTGAACTTCCCATCTTCCTGCCTCTGGCTCACCACACTAGCCAGCACGTTCTGACTGTTTAAACAGACGGATGTATTGGATCATCTTATGTGGTGACAATGGCCACAGTCCTTATCAGAGAGAAAAGATGTGAAGAAATGACAGGAACTTGGAACTGCAAAGTGCAATGTAAGAAACGGGAGGAAGGCATCACTGGAGAGCAGAGACAGAGGGTCAGCATAGAAAGGAAGCCTAGATTCAAGGTTGGTGTTTTCATCCCCTTATTATCCCAGGGTCCCCTCTGTACCACATTCTTATGAGCAGCACCACTGAAAATGGAATCCCATCAAAACCGCACAGTATGGTTCTTGAACCCATGGATCACCTTAACTATATTGAGATATAATCAATTAAACATGTGTATATTTATGATATACAACTTGATCACTTTTATATACATTCATTATGAAATATTGGCCAAAATCAGGCTAATAATTATCACAATAAATATCACATCATAATTACTTTTGTGTATATAGTGAGACTATTTAAGATATACTTTGTCTTTGGTTTTGGTTTTGGGTTTTTTTTTTTTTTTTTTGGTTTTTATTTTTGTTGTCAACTTGACATTTGACTGTAGGCAAATCTGTAGGGAATTTTCTTGATTAATGATTGATGTTCAGCTTATTGTAGGCAGTACAACCTTTGGGCAGGTAACCCTGAATTGCATAAGAAAACAGACTGAGAAAGACATGGAGAGTAAGCCAGCGAGCAGCATTCCTCAATGGGTCCTGCGTATATTCCTGCTTCCTGGTTCTGCCTTGAGTTCTTGCCATGATTTCCCTCAGTGAATAAGTCTGAACTGAGAGTTGTAAGATGAAATACATCTCCCCAAGTTAGTTTCGGTCATGGTATTTTATTATAGTAATAGAAAAACAACTAAGACCATGTCTGCAATTTTCAAATATAAAATGCACTATAATTAATATAATTACATTGGGTTTTTTTGTTTTTCTGAATTTTCTTTTTTTATTGGTTATTTTATTTATTTACATTTCAAATGTTATTCCCCTTCCCAGTATCCCCTCCACAAACCTCCTATCCCTTCCTCCCTTCCACTGCCTCTATGAGGGTGCTCCCCCACCCACACATCCACTCCTGCCTAAGTGGACTAGCGTTCCCCTATCCTGGGTTATCAAGCCTCCACTGAACCAAGGGGCTCCCCTCCCAATGATGCCAGATAAGGCAATCCTCTGCTACATATGCAGCTGGAGCCATGGGTACCCCGTGTGTACTCTTTGGTTGGTGGATTAGTCCCTGGAAGTTGTTTAATATTGTTGTTCTTCCTAGTGGGTTACAAACCACTTCAGCTCCTACAGTCCTTGCCCTAACTTCCCCATTGGGGTCCCTATGCTCAGTCCAATGTTTGACTGTGTATATCTGAATCTGTATTGATCAGGATCTGGCAGAGCCTCTCAGGAGACAGCTATATCAGGCTCCTGTCAGCAAGCACTTCTTGGCATCAGCAGTAGTGTCTGGGTTTGGTGTCTGCGTATAGGATGGATCCCCAAGTGGAGTAAGTCTTTGGATGGCCTTTCCTTCAGTTTCTGCTCCACTCTTTGTCCCTATATTTTCTTTAGACAGGAGCAATTCTGGGTTAAAATTTTTGAGATGGGTGGGTGGCCCCAACCCTCAACTGAGGGGCCATGCCTAATCTCTAGATATGATCTTGACAGATTCTATTTATCCTTTGTGGAGTGTCAGCTAACATCATCCCCATGGGGTCCTGAGAGCTTCTTGCTTTCCTAATATCTGGGACTTTCTGGTTGCTATCCTCAGTTCCCCATCCTCCATTGCTACACACTTCTGTTCAATTTCCTGACCCTCTGTACATCTCCTCCATCACCTGCCATGCCTGATTCTCCCCCCTCTCTTTTCCCTCCCCATCTTCTCTTCCTCCCAAGTCCCTCCTACCCTCTACTTCCCTTGATTATTTTGTTCCATCTTCTGAGTAGGACTGAAATATCCACTCTTTGGTCTTCCTTCCTTTTGAGATTTATGTGGTCTGTGAGTTGTATCATGGGTATTCCACACTCTTTGCCTAATATCCACTTATCGGTGAGTACACACCATGTTCCTTCTTTTGTGACTGAGTTACCTCACTCAGGATGATATTTTCAAGTTCCATCCATTTGCCTGCGAATTTCATGAAGTCATTGTTTTTAATAGCTGAGTAGTATTCCATTGTGTAGATGTACCACATTTTCTGTATCCATTCCTCTGATGAGGGACATCTGGGTTGTTTCCAGATATTGGCTATTATAAATACGGTTGCTATGAACATACAGGAGGATATGTCCTTATTATATGTTGGAGCATCTTCTGGGTATATGCCCATGAGTGGTACAGCTGGGTCCTCAGGTAGTACTATGTTCAGTTTTCTGAGGAACCACCAGATTGATTTCCAGAGAGGTTGTACCAGCTTGCAAATCCCACCAGCAATGGAGGAGTGTTCCTCTTTCTCCACATCTTCTCCAGCATCTGCTGTCACCTGAGTTTTTGATCTTAACCATTCTGACTGGTGTGAGGTGGAATCTCAGACTTGTTTTGATTTGCATTTCCCTGATGACTAAGGATGTTGAACATTTCTTTAGGTGCTTCTCAGCCATTCAAGGTTCCTCAGTTGAGAATTCTCTGTTTAGCTCTGTTCCCTATTTTTTAATAGGGTTATATGATTCTCTACAGTCTAACTTCTTGAGTTCTTGTTAACCCTCTATTGGATGTAGGGCTGGTAAAGATCTTTTCCCAATCTGTTGGTTGCCATTTTGTCCTATTGACAGTGTCCTTTGCCTTACAGAAGTTTGCAATTTTTTTAATGAGGACCCATTTGTCGATTCTTGAGCTTAGAGCTTAAGCCATTGGTGTTCTGTTCAGGAAATTTCCCCCTGTGTCCATGTGTTCAAAGCTTTTCTCTACTTTCTCTTCAATTAGATTCAATGCATTGGGTTTTGTGTGGAGGTCTTTGATTCACATGGACTTGAGCTTTGTACAGGGAGATAAGAATGTATCAATTTGCATTCTTCTACATTTGACCACCAGTTGAACTAACACCTAAAAATGCTGTCCTTTTTCCACTGGATGGTATAGCTTCTTTGTCAAAGATCAAGTGACTATAGGTGTGTGGGTTCATTTCTGGATCTTCAGTTCTATTCCATTGATCTACCTGCCTGTCCCTGTACCAATACCATGCAGTTTTCATCACTATTGCTCTGTAGTACAGCTTGAGATCAGGGATGGTGGTTCCCCCAGAAGTTCTTTTATTGTTGAGAATAGTTTTCACTATCCTGTTTTTTTGTTTGTTTGTTTGTTGTTCCAAATGAATTTGAGAATTGCTCTTTCTAAGTCTATGACGAATTGAATTGGAATTTTGATAGGGATTGCATTGAATCTGTAGGTTGCTTTCAGCAGAATGGCCATTTTAACTACATTAATCCTGCCAATCCATGAACATGGGAGATCTTTCCATCTTCTGAGGTCTTCTTCCATTTCTTTCTTCAGAGACTTGAAGTTCTTGTCATACAGGTCTTTCACTTGTTTGCTTAGAGTCACACCAAGATATTTTATATTGTTTGTGACTATTGTGAAGGGTGTCATTTCCCTAATTTCTTTCTCAGCCTGTTCATCCTTTGAGTATATAGGAAGGCTACAGATTTGATTGTGTCAATTTTATATAACATTTGGCTCAAGTTGTTTATCAACTGTAGGAATTCTCCGGTGGAATTTTTGGGGTCACTTAAGTATACTGTCATATCATCTGCAAATAGTGATATTTTGACTACTTTCTTTCCAATTTGTATCCCTGTACCATCCTTTTGATGTCTAATTGCTCTAGCTAGAATTCCAAGTACTATATTGAATAGATAAGGAGGGAGTGGGCAGCCATGTCTAGTCCCTGATTTTAATGAGATTGCTTCAAGTTTCTCTCCTTTTAGTTTGATGCTGGCTACTGGTTTGCTGTATATTGATTTTACTATGTTTAGATATGGGCCTTGAATTCCTGATCTTTCTAAGACTTTTAACATGAAGGAATGTTGAATTTTGTCAAATGCTTTTTGAGCATCTAATGAAATGGTCATGTGGTTTTTTTCCTTTGAGTTTGTTTATGTAGTGGATTATGTTGATGGATTTCCGTATTGAACCACACCTGAATCCCTGGGATGAAGCCTACTTGATCCTGGTGAATGTTCATTTTGATGTGTTCTTGGATTTGGTTTGTAAGAATTTTAATGAGTATTTTTGCATCGATATTCATAAAGGAAATTGGTCTGAAGTTTTTTTTTATTGTTGGGTCTTTGTGAAGTTTTGGTATCAGTGTAACTTTGGCCTCACAGAATAAATTGGGTAGCCTTCCTTCTGTTTCTATTTTGTGGAATAGATTGAAGAGCATTGGTATTAGGTCTTCTTTGAAGGTCTGATAGAATTCTGCAGTGAACCCATCTGGTCCTGGGCTTTTTTTGGTTGGGAGATTTTAAATGACTGCTTCTATTTCTTTAGGGGCTATGGGACTGTTTAGATGGTTTATCTGATCCTGACTTAACTTTGCTATTTGATATCTGTCTAGAAAATTGTCCATTTCATCCAGATTTTCAAATTTTGCTGAGTATAGGCTTTTGTAGTAGGATCTGATGATTTTTTTTGAAAATTCTCAGAATCTGTTGTTATATCTCCTTTTTAATTTCTAATTTTGTTAATTTGGATACTGTCTCTGTGCCCTCTGGTTAGTCTGGCTAAGGGTTTATCTATCTTGTTGATTTTCTCAAAGAACCAGCTCTTGGTTTTGTTGATTTTTTTTTGTATAGTTCTTTTTGTTCCTACTTGGTTGATTTCAGCCCTGAGCTTGATTATTTCTTGCTTTCTACTCCTCTTCGGTGTATTTGCTTCTTTTTGTTCTAGAGCTTTCAGGATGCTATTAAGCTGCTAGTGTATGCTCTCTCCAGTTTCTTTTTGGAGGCACTCAGAGATATGAGTTTTCCTCTTAGAATTGCTTTCATTGTGTCCCATAAGTTTGGGTATTTGTGCTTTCATTTTCATTTAATTCTAAAAATTTCTTTCTTTCTTTCTTCTTTGACCAAGTTATCATTGAGTAGAGCATTGTTCAGTTTCCATGTATATGTGGGCTTCCTGTTGTTTTTGTTGTTATTGAAGACCAGCCTTAGTCCATGGTGATCTGATAGGATTCATGGAATTATTTCAATCTTATATCTGTTGAGGCCTGTTTTGTGACCGATTATATGGTCAGTTTTGGAGAAGGTACCCTGAGGTCCTGAGAAGAAGGTATATTCTTTTGTTTTAGGTCAAAATGTTCTATAGATATCTATTAAATCCATTTGGTTTATAACTTCTGTTAGTTTCACTCTGTTTCTGTTTAGTTTCTGTTTCCATGATCATTGATAAGAGTGGGGTGTTAAAGTATCTCACTATTATGTGAGGTGAAATATGTGCTTTGAGCTTTAGTAAAGTTTCTTTTATTAATGTGGGTGCCCTTGTATTTGGAGCATAGATGTTCAGAATTGAGAGTTCATCTTGGTAGATTTTTACATTGACAAGTATGAAGTGTCTTTCCTTCTCTTTTTGATAACTTTCAGTTGAAAGTCAATTTTATTTGATACTAGGATGGCTACTCCAGCTTATTTCTTTGTACCATTTGCTTGGAAAATTGTTTTCCAATCTTTTACTCTGAGGTAGTGTGTGTCTTTGTCACTGAGGTATGTTTTCTGTATGCAGAAAAATGCTTGGTCCTGTTTACATATCCAGTTTGTTAGTCTGTGTCTTTTTATTGGGAAGTTGAGTCCATTGATGGTAAAAGATATTAAGGAAAAGTGATTGTTGCTTCCTGTTGTTTTTGTTGTTAGAAGTAGAATTATGTTTCTGTGGCTATTTTCTTTTGGGTTTGTTGAAAGATTACTTTCTTGCTTTTCTAGGGTGTATTTTCCTTCCTTGTGTTGGGGTTTTCCATCTATTATTCTTTCTAGGGCTGAATTTGTGGGAAGATATTGTGTAAATTTGTTTTTGTCATGGAATATCTTGGTTTCTCCATCTATGTTAATTGAGAGTTTTGGTAGGTATAGTAGCCTGGGCTGGCATTTGTGTTCTCTTAGTGTCTGTATGACATCTGCCCAGGACTTTCTAGCTTTCATAGAATCTGGTGAGAAGTCTGCTTTAATTCTGATAGGTCTGCCTTTTTATGTTACTTGACCCTTTTCCCTTACTACTTTTAATATTCTTTCCTTGTTTTGTGCATTTGGTGTCTTGGCTATTATGTGACAGGAGGAATTTCTTTTCTAGTCCAGTCTATTTGTAGTTCTGTAGGCTTCTTGTATGTTCATGGACATCTCTTCCTTTAGATTAGGGAAGTTTTCTTCTATAATTTTGTTGAAGATATTTATTGACCCTTTAAGTTGGGAATCTTCTCTCTCTTCTATACCTATTTATCCTTAGATGTGGTCTTCTCATTGTGTTCTGGATTTCCTGGATGCTTTGGGTTAGGAGCTTTTTGCATTTTGCATAAGCAACAGGAACCAAGGCTACTTGGCATCATCAGAACCCATTTCTCCCACCACAGTGAGCCCTGGATACCCCCCAACAAACCGGAAAAACAAGACTCTCATTTAAAATCACATCTCATGATGATGATAGATGACTTTAAGAAGGATAAAATAACTCCCTTAAAGAAATACAGAAGAACACAGGTAAACTGGTAGAAGCCCTTAAAGAGGAAACACAAAAATTCCTTAAAGAATTATGGGAAAACACAATCAAACAGGTGAAGGAAATGAACAAAACCATCCAGGATCTACAAATGGAAATAGAAACAATAAAGAAATCACAAAAGGAGACAATTTGGGAGTAGAAAATCTAGGAAAGAGATCAGGAGTCAGAGACGCAAGCATCACCAACAGAATACAAGTGATAGAAGAGAGACTCTCAGGAGCAGAAGATATCATAGAAAACATTGACACAACAATCAATCCCTTGGTTCCTGTGTCCTGATAGCTCTGGTCGGGTCCCTCTTTGGCCAGTAATTTGAGCAGAAGTGGTGGTCTCACCTGTGTTCTCAGGTGTGTCAGCACTCTTGGGAAACCACCTCTCTCTTGGTGGGATTTGGGTATGGAGAGCTGTGGCACAAGGTCAACTCCAGTAGTAGATGGAAACTGGAAGGATCCTGTCCTAGGTTGCTCCTTGGTTTCTGTGTCCTGAGGGCTCTGGGCCGGTCACTTGGAGCAGAAGTGGTGGTCTTACCTATACTCACAGGTGTGTCAGCACTCCTCAGAGACTAGCATCTCTGGTCACCTCAACATCCCTTTCCATCTTAATCCTAACCAGTTCTGCAAGAATGCCTTCGTTTAACTTGGGAATCTGAATCACCAGGGATAGCCTGCTACCATCTGAGATTCTTACAACATAGTGTCTATGTACTAAAATTGGGAGAGTATTGCTTTTTGAAACAAACAAACAAACAAACAAACAAAAAGAAATGAAACAAAAAAAACCCAGAAGGTTGGGCTTATTATTTCTACAAGTACATAAAAAGAATGGCATTCTCCAGACCAGCGCTTCCCAAATGTTGACATTTGTGGAGATTAGAACTCTAGTTAATGTGAATATTCAGGTTCAGTAGCTCAGTGTTGGGCTTGAGTTTGTTTGTTTTCTTGCTTTTGGGGGGATTTTGAGACAGGAATTTTCTGTGTAGTGATAGCTGTCTTGAAACTCTCTGAATACTAGGCTGATCTTGAACTCATATCCACCTGCCTCTGCCTCCCTAGTGCTGGGATTAAAGGCATGTGCCACCACCTTTCATTTCAAACAAACTCTCAGATAAAGTCAAAGGGAGTGATCTTGGATCACATGTGGGTCCAGCAAGGCTGAAGGAAGAATAGCAACTCAACAGCTTTTTACTCCCCTAATGTTTCTGCCCTATTCTGTTAGGCTGTACTTACAACAACCATCTAGCAGGCAGTATTTCCTCCACTGATTCATCTCAATTGACATCATTTACTTCTTCTTTGAGCTCTGACTGCTTTGGATTTTCACATGGAATGAACCACCAATAACTCAGAAACATAGCCTCTGGAAGGAGAACCCTCTCACCTATTGATAGTGAATCCTTTACTTTTTGATAGGATGCCTTCTATAGATACTTTGCTACCAGTTCTACTGTTGCCAATCAGGTCCTCCACATAACCTGTTGTTGGTCCATCCTAACCCATTCCTCAGATCAGTATCTGATGACTTCTGTAAGATGTGTCTTTTGTGGGGATACAGACCGCTTACATAATGAACAATGAAACCCTTGAGCCACTACTAGTTCTATTCTATGTAGCTACTCATGGCTAGGGTTCTTGCTCTAGAGGATTAAACACTATCAGATTTTTTTCAGACCTTTAGACTTTATGCACTATATATTTTTTCTCTCTGGAGGACAGCCTCTTTCATCATCATGTGATGTTTACAAGCACACACATATAATTAATTCCTTCTAGAAAGTCTTCAGGCCAGAAACATGTTTCTGATCTATAGAAGAACGGGGTTTTACAGTGTGAGTGTGGGATGCTCTGAATGAGCGTGAGTGCTGAACCCCAGATGGTGGTCCTGATGTGATGGAAGCTTTGGAAGGTAAAGCACAGCTGCAAGAAGTAGACTGTGGGTCTCCCTTTGCAGGCTATGTCTGCTCCCTCTTCTCCTTTTCTCTCTTTCCTGTCAGCCATAAGGCGAAGAAACTTGATAATGCTCCCGTGGACAGGATGCTCTGCCCAAGTTCACTGATCAATCAACCATGAGCTGAAACCTGTGAAACTATGAGCCCAAAGAAATATTTTCTTCCTTAAGTTGTTTTCTGGACATCACAACTATGTAAACATAGCTAATGCAGGCAGTCTTTAGTGGATATTAATTGGATGCACTTACCATTTTATGTAGAAGATTTATGTTGGGCTGTGTATTTATTCCAATGTTTTATCTCAAGTCATACACATATATAGTTCAGATCTTAAATGTACCAGAATTGTAATATCGCCCTGATAGTTTTGATAACAGTGACGTCATGGGTCAAAGCATGGAAGTTGATTGTGTTCGTTCTGCTCAATTTGCCCTTCTTTAGAGATCAACTCATTATCCCTGGGCTCTGTGCTTGGTATTTCCCAATGAGGACAATAAATGATTCACTCAATTCTAGCTCCAATTTGGACAAATTTTGACCTTGATGAGCTGTTGAGCTGTAATTTGTTTCATTTACTTTGGTCACAACACAGGAAATTTATGTCTGGAAGGATTTATCTTTGGAAAGGCAATTTGTCAGAAAGTATTTACTGGCACAGTCAGTATGAATCAGACTATCAAGGTCTAGTGTTCACAGATGGAATAACTCAATCACACGAGTAAATCAATGGATAGGAAGGTGCAGATGAGGGAGCAGGTTGATGCACACCTCCTAACCAAAGATGCCATGGCATCTCTACCGACCTCGCACACAGATTACCTCATTCCTCTACGCTTGGGCTTCTCACCTATAAACTAAGGGAAGTAAAGGAGTGCCTTCATAAGTTGTAAGGATTCAATGTGAAAGTAGATGTGGGATACTTAGATGAAACATGAATATGAGCCGTGGCTTATGGTGATTCTTCACTTGGCAACTCTGCAAGACGGTTCTGAGGAAACACGAGGCATTATTTGCCCTTTTATCCCAATGACTCAATTAAAACTTTACTTTCCACTCATCTCCCCAATTGTTCATCTGAGTCCTCCAAACCACAGTAAAGTGCATCTGACTTTGGAAGAGCACAATGAAATTTATTTTCTAACTTTAAGTTCCTAAGTGGTCCGTGTTGCTTTGTGATCCCGGTATTGTCTCTGAATCCTGACAGATGATCCTCAACATTAGAAGTGGTTTGTAACAGGACTTGTAAAAGCTTCACAGCTGTCTTCTAAGGCATTTTGTTACATAATAGGTATTATCTAAAGTAGACTCTAGTTTGTTTTTAATAGAGCCTGACTTAGGTTGGTTTTATTATTTATGTGCTGTGCATAAGTGATCAGAAGCTCAGGGAAATTCAATGAACAGCTTGGGGTTCTGAAGGTTCCAGGAAGCAGAGTGTAATCAAACTGTTGCAAATTCCATGTTAGTGCACAACCTCTTGTTCTCTTGACCTGTTCAGCAGAGCATCAGTGGTATCTCCCATGGACAGTATCTGGGCAGGGGGTTGTTGATGTCCCACTGGGGAAATAAGACAAAATGGTAGGTTTCCTATGTTGTTTTTTGGTTTGTCCTACTTTCAAGCATAGAAGTACTTATTTTATTCTTATTGACTCAATAGAAATAAAATGAAACTAAAGCCACCAAAAATAAGTTACTTCTTTGTCTTGGTAATAACTCATTATATTGCAAATTTAGTCTAACTGCTGGTCATTTTCCATTTAAGATTTTTTTGTTTCTTATACCCTGTAAAGTGATAAAGGCTCAAAATACTTGATTTTGAAAAGAACAATGGTTATATAAACAAATAGCAGTTAATGTATCAATTCTGGTTTTTTTGAGGTACTTTTATTATTCCAAAAAAAAAAAAAAAAAAATCAACTATAGCATTTTGAAAACAGTAGAAAGTTTCCTTTTGGTTTTTCTTTTATTTATCTTCCCTTCAGATTTTTAAATTATATTTTCTGTTATTTAACACTCCTTTCATTTTACTTATTTTTCAATTGCAATCCTTCTTACAACCTGTTCCAAATATACCTATAGGTTTCTTCTGCTCCCCTATAAAGTCAGAGGTCTCCAGGTTATGCTAGAGCCCATGTCATACATCTGATCTTCACATTGTCCTCTGGCTTTAGTACTGTGGCTGTGTGATCAGGAGGTAAAGTAAAGAAATTAATGGAAAAAACAAACAAAAAATAGCCACAAAGGAAAGAAAGAAAGGTCCTTTCTACCTTAAATCCTCAGGGTACACAGCTACTCATTAACATGTTTTTTATTAAATCTTATCAGGAAGCTGAGAGCAACAATGGGTACAAGAAATTAATCATCACCTTGATCACCAGCTTTGGCAACAGAGGAACCTCAGCTGGTACCAGTCAGGCTGCCGCTGTTCTTTCCCGACCTCAAACCCCTCTCCCCCAAGCTGCACTATTAAGACTGTACCTTTGGGAGAGGATGTGCTTAGTCCTTCGGTAACCTGAAGGGCCAGGATGAGTTGGTACCCAGGTGGGCCTCCCCCTTCTTCTAGGAGAAGGGAAGAGGGACTGGGGGAGGGCTATGTGAGAAGGGGCTGGGGGCTGAGACTAGGATGTAAAGTGAATAAATAATTAATAGGAAAAATATTCTACAACCTTCCCAAACATCATCTGCGATGTCCAGCTCCTCATCCAGTTCTCTGAGAATGGCAGGAGGGTGATGTCTGCCATAGCTGGAACAAAGGTTGCTTATTTTTGGTAATTTATCACTTTAACTCTTTGCTATTCTGTGGCCAAAAGTCTCTGGCTTCTGGCAATTTAACTCCTGCTGATAGCAGCAGGGGATTAAGAAAAAAAGCTTAGTTACCTGGGCTCCTTTTTTCTCTAGTTCAAGGACCCCCTAGCTGGTCTAGCAAGAGGCTCAGAGTTCCTTAAGTCTTTGTGAACCAGAGAAAAAAGGAAAAGGAAAGGAAGAAAGTTGGGCACAAACTCTCTCTCTCTCTCTCTCTCTCTCTCTCTCTCTCTCTCTCTCTCTCTCTCTCCCACACACACACACACACACACACACACACTCACACACACAGGCACAGTCAGACCACCTGTTTCATGAATTTCACACAAATGCACATGCGTACTTATACACACACACACATATACCTACACACACACACACACATACACACACACATACACACACATACACACACACAGAGACACATACACACACAGACACATACACACACACACATACACACATACACATATACCTACACACACACACACACACACATACACACACATACACACACACAGACACATATACACACAGACACATACACACACACACATACACACATGCACATATACCTACACACACACACACACACATACTCATACCTACACACACACACACACACACACACACACACACACACACACACACACATACATACATATAAACAGACAGACAGACATATATGCATTTGGTGAATGGAGCAGAGCCCCAAAAGCCACACTTCATTTCTTCTCTCTGGTAATTTATACCTTCTTAGACAAAAGTTCTTAGTAAGATTATGTCATAGATAAAATGTTAAACAAAAGGGAAGTTACAGAAGGTTGTGAATGGTAAGTTCAAAACAGTGTTTTATTCTAGAAGCTCATTATAAGTTCAAAGCCACAGCTTCATATGGCGTTGCTTTATCATAGTGCACATCTGTGTCTTTACCCTTGGACCTGACATAGAATGAATGCTTTTCCTTGATCACAAAATTGTCCCAAAACTATTTCTCTTCTTAGTGTAATTTATGAAAGCTCATTGTGTTCCTTATTGTACAGCCTTTACTTACTATTCTATGAGGAGGGGCACATTCTCTTCTTGGTTCTGACTTTATTATATCTCTCTGGCAAAACAGCTAAAACCATCTCCTTAAACTTTGTTCCCAAAATCATTTGAATCAAATAAGGAATTCTATAAAATCATTAATTCATCTAAACAGAATTTATTCACGGAAGTTCATCTTCATGTTGATCTGTAGGAAATTTGCTCAGTAGTTATGCCCAAGAGTTATTTGACTATTGCAATAGTGGCAACAAAGGCATATCAGCAGTGAGTAGCAGTCCTGGAATGAAGTCTCTGAGGACCTTGCATCTCAGATCGCATACATTACATTCATGCAAAGGGTGGCCATCTCCAGAAACTCACTTGCTTGCCATGCCTTTCCTAGATGGCTCCTGACAACCACCCCATGCTGGGGACGCAAGCCTACTGGGAACAATCAGACCACAACACTTGGTATGATGACTACGGTTGACAATTGGATGTTGAAACATAGCTATTAGGAAGGATATTGAATGTTTCCAGTGTGTAGGTTGGGGAAATAGCATATGTGGGAGGGGATGGGTATTGAAATTACAGACAAAATGAATTGAAAATTTGAAAGTACCTCATAAATGTGCACAACTATGTCAGTTAAAAATTTTAAATATACATATTTAGAGTATCTGTTCTGCACTTTGCAAAACTGAGTTAACAGTTCTTTCTCCTGTTGAAATTTACTTTCTACACTCTTAAAAACTTCTCATCAAGCTGAATGCTTCTCATATATTACTTCATATATAGATATGACAAGATCTATATTTCTAAATGACTAATTGGATGAATAAATAAGAATGCCTTAGGGGCGGAAATGGAAATAAGATAGAGCACTTTCAATTAATTTCCCTTTGACACCAATGGCAGCTTGTTTTAACAAGACATTTACAGCCTTTGTTAGGTAACATATTTACATAATGATAACTTTAAGGTACTTTAAGAAAGAAATTGAAGAAGACACCAGAAGATGGAAAGTTCTACCATGCTCATCAATCAGTAGTATTGATAGTGTGACCATGGCCCTCCTACCAAAAACTATCCATAGATTGAATGCTATCCTCACCAAAACTCCACTGAAATACTTCATAGAAATTGAAAACAAAACTTTAACTTCATGTGGAAACACACAAAGGCCCGGATAGCTAAAACACTCCTTAATAATTCGAGAGCTGTTGGAGGTGTGGCTGCTCCAGATTCCAAGGTACATCCAGAGTGATAGAAATAAAACAGCATGCTACTGACATAAAGCAGACATGTAGATCAGTGGGATGGAACTCAAACCCAGACATGATTCCACACATCTATGGACATCTGATTCTTTTTTTTATTTATTTTTTACAAAAAAGTAAAAAAATGCACACTGGACAAAAGGCAGCATCTTCAGTAAACAGTGTTGATCAAACTGGATAGGTGCATTTAGAAGAATGAAAATACACCCATAATTTTAATTATCAACCTGCACAAAAGTCAATTGTAGGTGAATCAAAGGCCTCAAGATAAGACTAGATACCACAAATCTGACAGAAATGAAAGTGGAGAGAAGCTTGAACTCAGTCACTCTCTTTAGAAGTTTATCTACTGAAATCGTGTTTCTAACAGACAGAAATATTTATGGAATAAGCTATGTGTTATATTTTATTTTAGATCTGTATTACTTGAATAGTTGAGTTTGTCTTTGAGTTTGTAACTGATAATTGCAATGTTACTCCTTGTTATCTCTGTTTTTTGAGTCAGAGTTAAACTCTGTAGCCAAGGCTAGTCTGAAAGACACAGCAATCTTCCAGAGTCATCCTCCTAGCTAGTAGAATTACAGGTAACAAACATTCAGCTTGATGAGAAGTTTTTAACAGTATAAAAGTAAATTACAACAGGAGAAAGGACTGTTAACTCAGTTTTGCAAAGTGCGGAACAGATACCCTAAATATGTATATTTTAAAACTTTTAAAAGCCATTTAAAACCTTTTTAGGACAGGGTCTTGCTATGTAGTCAGGACTGGCTTCAGATTCTGAAAGTCCCCCTACCTCAGCCTTTTAATCCTGCTGTTGCAAGTTTGCCACAGTATACCCAGATTTTGTTTTCCTTCACAATCTGTGTCATGGTTAGATTTGTCAACTTGACACAACCTAGACTCATTGGAAGAGAGTCTCCATGAAGGGTTGTCTACATTGGTTTGGCCTGTGGGCATGTCTGTGAGTGATGGTTTTAATTAAATTAATTGATTTGAGAAGATCTAACCCACTATGGGTGGCACCATTCTCTAGGCAGTGGGCCTTGATGTATGCAAGAACACAGAACTTTGATGAGCACATTGAGTAACCAAATAAGGATGGACTGCTCTTGACTTCAGTGATATGTGACCAGTCAGCCCAAGCTCCTGCCAGCTTTACTTTACTGCAGTGATGGACTGTGACATGGAACTGTAAATGCAAATGAACTCTTTCTTCTCCAAGTTTCTTTTTGTGAGGATATTTCATCACAGCAACAGAAATGAAACTAGGACAGCCCTTCTTTTACTCAGGAGGAGAATGGCAATTGGGTTTTGGGAAAAGCTGAAATGTTCTTGGATCTACTGCTATTGACTGACTTGAATTGTGCCATTACATAGTGAAGAAGCCATGGAGGTGAAACAAATGTGTCGTCAAATAATGCAATTATGGAGCTGGACTCAACTCAGTGGTTAAGATCACTGGCTGCTCATCTATGGGTCCTGGGTTTGATTCCAAGAACCCATATGGCAGCTTACAACTGTCTGTTACTCCCTGATCTGACTGCCACTCCTGGCCTCCACCAGCATTCCTTGCAGACAAAACACTCATACACACAAAATAATTAAAATTAAATAAACTAGGTGGTTGGTTGTAAGTAGGCATCATTCCAATTGGAAAGGCTAAATCATGTCAGTATATAAAGTAATTTATATAAGGCAGTTTAATAAGAAGTTGTAATATTGATCCTCAGAATGAGCCACACCTCATAAATTAAGCAGGATTATAAAAGTCCCACAGGCTGTTGAGTGGGAAGAGATCTCTTCTGGATACTTGTACCTCAGTAACAGCAGAAGCAGGATGTTACCATCCGTGGATAAAGGTAAGAATGTTTTCCATCTAGTACCTGGTAGCTCTCCTATTTCAGAAGGACAATGAAAATATCTCAGTTGTTAAACAATATATATATATATATATGTGTGTGTGTGTGTGTGTGTGTGTGTGTGTGTGTGTGTGTGCATGTGTGTGTGTGCGTGTGTGTGTGTGCGTGTGTGTGTGTGTGTGTGTGTGTGTGTGTATTTGTTCTAGCATATATAGAGAAATAAACTTTGAGTTTCAACTCTAAAAAAGCATAGTTTCCCATCTTATCTTTAACGTTATTTGGTTTCAGTGTGACTTAGGTTCTATTATAATTTGGAAAGAATAAAAATCTTGTTACAGATTCCATTCTATTTGAATTGTTTGAGCTACTCTAAGTTAAGATATTCTAAAAACTTTTATATAAACTGGGAAGCCCCGTGTCTTGGATAAAGAGAGTTTGAAGTAGTCCAACCAGAATGTCTCTTTGACCTAAGGACAGACTTTGAACTCCAGGTTAGCAACTGAAGACAAACCCAATAAGATATGTTCATGTGATGTGTGACCAGCTCTGTGCTTTGAGTGGTCCTGTTGGGGAGCAGCACTGGGTAAATGCAAGGAAGGAAGAGTGCTCTTGACACTCAGAGCATTCCATGTGAGATCCTGTGACTATGAATTGTGTGCACAACTAGTACCATTGCCCCACAGAGGACATTTACAACCGATGTGTGGCTCTAGTTGTGCTTCCAAATCCTATAAAGGACCACTGGACTTAGCACAAATCAGCCATATCACATTTGCTGAGAAATATTATGGCACCATGTTTCTAACATAAAGATGAATGGCCAAGTCTGATCAACTAATGAAATGTGTACATTTATAAATATTTAATATTAATAAACTAGATTTGTATGTCTTCATTCTAAAACCTGATATGTTATCAGCTATTCCTTGTCTGGGGGCCAATTTAATTAGCTTTTTTATGCCCCACAGTTTAAATGAGCTAATCAGAGTTGTATTGTCATTGACTGTTATAGTAATTGCTCTGACCATAGTTGCCAAGAAACCAGCTGTTGGCAGTGACTTGAATAATTTGTATCACTTAGCCTTCTGTGAAATAAAAAGGTCACCATTTTCTTCTGTTTTTCTCCTGATAGGTACTCAAAGTTTCTTTGATTCCTTGGTAGAAAAATGAAATGATTGGTTTTACCATGATGTGGTGTGTGTTTATCTCTCTCTCACCTTTCTCTCTCTCTCTCTCTCTCTCTCTCTCTCTCTCTCTCTGTGTGTGTGTGTGTGTGTGTGTATGTGTGTGTCCATGTTTCCCCACAGTGAGCAGAATTTTCCTTTTGTCATTCAGTTTTTACCAAACTGAAGACATGGCTTGAAACTAACAGACTCTCAATGAACCCCATTCTCTGCTTCCTTTTTAACATCACTCAAATACCACAGGGGCAGCCATGTGAAATAATTCTGCAGTCCTACCACTTAACAGAAACAGGATAGATTTTTTAATTACATAGAAGAGAAAACAGCTGGATCACCATAGTTGTCTGAACTTCTAGATTCATTACTGTTCTCATCTCAAAGCCTGTAAAGACCCTGTAAAAGAAAACATTTTATGGATGTGTAAATCCAAACCAGAGGAGGAATAAGACTTGATTTTTCCAGCCATCAGCAATCAGGGAATGTTTAAGAATTACAGAACTATAGAAGGCAGATAAGATCATATCCATAAAGTTAGTAAATGCAGGAAAACCCAAGTTAAACACAGATCAAAGATAAGTGTGGTAAGAAGACAGGAGAGCCCGGACACAAAAGCAATGGCTCCAAGTGTCTGTTAGAAATTTTTTCTTAGAGACCTCAGCAAGAGCCAAAAGATCAGCACCTCAACAATGTGCAGGAAGCAGTGGTGGGGAAGCTGTTTGCCCATAGGCTGAGGGTCAGTGCGGGCGACTGGAACCAGCGGTGCATAGACTGATAAACACAGAATGATGACGCTATCTGGGTGGGATGCTTCTGTACACCAAACAGCCCCCGGCATCACATAGTTCTCTCTCCCGCGCACACATGCCAGAAACTCACCACATAGACAGGGCAGGAGAAGAGACCTCAAAAGATGCTCAAATAAGCAGACAGGTTGTTTATCATATGGAAGAAACTAGAACATTATGAGAAAGTGAAAAATTGACATGCAAAGAAAATGCAGGTACCCTAAGTAAAGTATGTGTAAGAATAGATCCAGCTACGTGGCTCTGTGGATAAGTGTGCTCAAAAATCCAGCTTGTCCATGTGAGTTTGATCATTTATCCTAAATTCCAGCACTCCAAATGCAGCGGCAAGGAAGCCACAGTGGAGAGAAAGGAGGCAGGAGCAACAGAACTGCCCCTAAGCGCCCCTGCCACAGTGTCCTTAGAAACAGTATGAGGGACCTGACCCAGTAAGGCCAGGACAGTTGTCACAAACACACACACACACACACAGAGAGAGAGAGAGAGAGAGAGAGAGAGAGAGAGAGAGAGAGAGACAGAGACAGAGACAAAGACAGAGAGGGAGACAGAGACACAGAGACAGAGACAGAGACAGAGACACAGAGACAGAGACACAGAGACAGATACACACAAACACAGACAGATATACACACACAAACACACACACATATACACTAACAAATAAAAAATTTTAAATGTCAGAACTTACCTCATTTTCAGATACTGGACAAGAGTCTTTAAAACATAATTTCTTCATGAAATTAAAGGATAAAGATACTTGTTAGGTGAAGATTACTGGAAAATGAAACTGTTAGCTAGAGGATCAAATTAAACATCTTCTAATAATATAGTACCAAAGGACAAGACACTTAAAAACCACACAAGAGGAACCTTTCCATGCAAGGAAAATGGGCTAAGAAATTTTAGAAATTCAGGATAAAACTTAAAATTGAAAAAAAAGATCTAAGAATAAACAGCAGCAGGAGTGACCAATGCTTTAGGAAGCAGCTTAGTTCCAGAAAAGTTAAACACACAGCTATAAAGTGCACTGGAATATAAATATGCTGCATTATACAGTTCTGAAGTGAAATGCCCAGCTTTAAATCACAAGTTTTCAGATAGAGATGGAAGAAGATGCAAATTCTCCAAGAGAAAACTGAATAATAATAATAATAATAATAATAATAACAATAATAATAGACAATAGACAAATTCTATCAGGGCACAGATGTTAGATTCTGTAGTTAACTATTTCAAGTTAACCAATATGAAATTTTAGAAGACTAAAGAAAATGTATCTAAAAAGTAAATGAAAATATCATAGCAGTGATAAAACATGAGCTTCATAGAGAAAAGGAAAAACAAAACAAAACAAAACAAAAAAGTTGGAATGGCATCTTAGATTTGAAAGAACAATATTCCAAATAATGTTTTCAGAAATAGATTCTATAGACAGCGAGATGGAAGGAGACTCTGCGAACTAGGAGAGCTCAGTGAAAACTCCCTAAGGCAAAGGAGAAGGGCAAGAGTTGACTGACTCATGGGACAGCATCAAGTGTGCTAATGCACACCACATACGTGCTAAAAAGAAAGGAAAGAAGGGGGAAATCAAATGGAAGGAACAATGGCTGAAAGTTTCAAATTGGATTATCAGCTTTATTCTGCAATCTCATGAACATGGCGTAGGAAGAACACAGAGATCAACAGATCTCATGAACGTGGCACAGGAGACACAGAGATCAACACTTAAGCTGCTATGTATAGCTCCGAGCTATTGAACAAGAAAGACACATTTTAAATACAAGGAAAATCATATATATTATAAAAGAGAATAGAGCATTTTAGCATTGCTTAAGAAACAGTAATGGCTACAAAGCACCATGATGGGACTTCACATATGGAGGGAGGAAAGAAAAACAAAAGAAAACGAACGCAGAACACAAGCTCATCCATGTCAAAGAAAATCTTGATATCAAGCGAAAAGCCCTCTATAATGTTTGTTTTTCAAGCTGACCTGATTCTCAGAATTTCTGCAGGGAGGTCTTTAGACTAAGGGGGAATGATGCTTGGTTGTACCTCAAATCTCTGAGAAATAAGAAATACTGGCTATGGTGAATATACAGACCAATATAAAAAGTCATGTAAGTCTGCATCTGTCTCCCTGTGTTTGTGCTTTTCTTAAAACTGTGTCATGATCAGGAGTGATGACACAGTGCTTTGGAGTATTTAGTATTAATATGTAATACATGTGTGAGTGTGTTACATGCTACATGACAACAGTGTCACCAAAGAAAAGAAATGTAGACAGAACAAAGCAGTTTACTATCATTTATTAGAATTATTTACCCTCTTGATGATGAAGGTTATTATTGTAATCACTACATTGTAGAAATAATATTTAATTGTTTTAAAAATGATGTAGGAAATGAATGGTCAAATATGAAAGATGGCAACAGAGGGCAGAAAGACCAAAAGGACACAAGGCATGAAAAATATAAAAATGGAGGTTAACACAGAAACTCATGACTCGTCACAGTGCAGAGAATGTGCAAGACTTCGTGTCAGTGAAGGGCTAGCTGCAAATAGACATCTACACCATCCCCTTTCCTAAAGACCCAGAACCTCGAAAGACAGAAAGAGCCAGAGGTCATGGAGGACTGGAGCAAAACAGTCTCTTCCAGGCATGGCTGATGGCTGCACAGACAATCCCACAGCCTCTGTGACTGCCTGCTTAAGATCTACACAAGCGAAAAAGGAAGTCCCTCAGCGTTTTAGCAGGGGAGGATGGGTACTCAGGAGTCCCTACACCTAACCGAGGAGTGAATGACAGGTGATGGCTGCTAGCAGAAGCTGTTTTCCTCAAGGGTGTGTCATAGTAGGTAGACTATGCTCCCTCTTACAACCCCACACCAACCCAAGGTCAGCTCTCAGCACCAATGGGATAGCTCACAAGCATCTGTAACTTCAGTTTCAGAGTGTCTAACCTTCTCCATGGACACTGGGCACACATGAAGTACATTCATGCAGGAAAACACTCATGGACATTAAATGAAAATACATAGGTCTACAAAAAGAAAACATGAAGTTGGGTAGTTGTGAGGAGATGGGGTGAATTTTGGAGGAGTTAAGGGGACGTATGAAGGGCGAGTATGATCACAATTGTATTAAACTCTTGAAGAATTGTAAAACCGTGATCCGTAAAGACTAAGAGCAGGATGAAAGATTCGCAGTTCGATTGAGTTATGGCCTCTGCAGGCACCTGTACACCCACACCCACCCTCACACAGATATACACAAATAAATAATAAAATCCTTTCCTTAAAACAAAGTGAAAGAACAAAAACCAGTCTAGCATGCAAGCAGTGCACATGGAAACTCGAGAGAGAATGAAGCTGAGAACAGAGGGGATGTGGATACACACAAAAGGACAAAAGGACGGGAAGAGAGACATTTTCATAGCCATTGTGGGGACCTCAGTAACTGCACAACAGTGGAAAGTGACTGAGACCACAGAAAACCTGCACACAGTCAGTCAGCTGTACCTGACTAGTGCGTTAGGAGTCTTATTCAAACAACAGCAGAACACACATTCTTTTCAAATACAAATTGACTAATCCCCAGGATAGACCACAAGCTAGCCATAAAACGAAAAATTTAAAGTCAATGTTTAAGTTTATGTTAAATGATATTATTTATATTCCTTGATTTAAGTGAGATTAAATTGGAAATTAACAACAGAAATTTGGGGAAACCTTACATTCTTGGAAATTAAACAACACACTTCAAACAGTAACTAATGAACCAGCGAAGAAACTGCAAACAGAAGTAGACCAAGCAAGATCTATGGCTGCAAGAGCTATGCAGAGCTTAGCCACTGTTTAGTCAGTGGGTTTTCTTCTTTAAGGACCTCGTGAATATCAGGCAAGTATTCTAATGGTGAGCTAAACTCCCAGACCATATTGTAAGATTATCTGGGAAGAAAATCAGAGAGGAAAAACACTAAAAGCAGTAAACTCAAAGAGAGAAAATAGTATAGACAAAAGGAAACCCAGTAGTCCGCTCTTTGAAAAGATGAATAAAATGATTGTTAGCTAGAAAGAGAGGATACAAATTATTTTTAAAAGAAATGTAATTAGAGACATTATTACAGAATTTAGATTCTTTTGATTTCTGGGTAGAGATTGATGTCAACAAATAGACAAAAGTCTCAAACCACATATATTACCAAAATTCACACCAACATAAATCAAACTAATTCTATAAAAGTTAAGGATTTGTGATTGTAAAAATTACTTTTCTTACTGTTGTGGCAAAATACCAGACAAGAGACAAAGGAGGACAAGTTTATTTTGAGTGGACATAGTATCACTGGGAAAGTGCAGCAATAGAAGCTTGGTTGGGGACTGCATCTGCAGCCAGGAAGAAGGAACAGACAGGAAGTGCATCTGGGTCATGAACTCTCAAGCAGGGGTGCCCTCTTGGCCCAGCCTGTGAGCCTCATAAAACCTCAAGGTCCCCACACACTCAGTGACTCACTTCCTCCAGCAAGGCTCTCTCCTACAGCATGGTACTGAAGGGGAGCAACGTTTGAGATCAGCACCGCAGATGAGAACCAACTGTTCAAAATTGGACCCCACTGGAGATGGTCAAAGCCACAACAGTGATGGTGAAATATCTCCGAGAATAAAACACAGAGCCGCTGTGCTGAACTCGGCCACATAGATTAGAAAGCAGCAGAGTGGCTCCCCTTACTTATGTAGTAGATATTCAAAGACCTTCGATGGATGCCTGAACAGAGGGTAGCACAGATTTTCTTTTTACTCTTAACAGTTTCATAGATAGAAACATTATCCATAACATAGTTCTAGGCATACAATTGTTTTCTTTTTGTTTGTTTGTTTGTTTGTTTTATGTTTCACTAAGTCAAAACCTTTTCTCTCCCTCTCTCCCCCTTCCTTCTTCCCTTTCCCCTCCTCCCTCTTTTCTTCCCTCCACCCCACCCTCTCTCCCTCCCTCCCTTCTTCCCCTCTTTTCTCCATTCCTTCCTGCCTTCCTTCCTGTTACTTAAAGGAAACATGTTATATCTGTTATTTTGGATATCTGAATGGCTAGAACCAGTGTTCTGATGCTTTGGGGAGGGCATTACTTTGTAAAATACAGATTGTTTGGAATAAGTTAGATTATGCAGGTTACCTTGTAATGCAGCAACTGAATAGCACAGTGACTTTATACTTTGGATACACTAAGAAGAAGCCGTTTCACATACAGGGTGGGAAGGAGCAGGAAATGAAATATTTCACTGCACCATACAGAATAGTACACAGTTATGAATTGTGTCTGAAATTTTCTATTGTCTTATAAACATACATGTAAATTCTACTATTATATTTAAAGGTAAAACCTTTCCCTCTAAAATTGGAAAGGAAACTCTCATGTGTAGTAGGAAATATTAAAAATGACCAGTCAGTTCCTGCGCTATGCCAGGCACTGGTGGGCCATATGGCTCCAGAGGGGTGTTCTCATTTCAGCAGACTCTCTGGCCCGAAGCTCCTGAGATGTCTCCACCTGACTCACTAAGTTCCCTTGGCAGGTAACTGTCATGCCAGCCCCATGCAATGACCACCAACCTCGTGGTTAGCTGTCACAATTCCCAGTAACCTGGCAATATCAAAACTCTAGAAGCTTATAATTAATCAGTCAGATTTATATATCAACAAATTCTCAATTCACAAGATGCCCACACAATAATTTCAGAGCCAACTGATAATGATACAAGCTGCCCACCTAGATTACACAAGTTATCCCAATCATTCTACCCTTTTATGATATTCATAACGACATGTGGCTGTCTAAAACCACATGGAATCTGGATATTCTTCCTCTCCCTCCATCTTGGTTTCTTCTCCTCCCCCTGTCTCCTCCGTCTCCATCTCTGCAACTCTTCACGCTGCCCCCCTTTTCCTGTCCAATCACAGGCTTCTTGTTGTATTAATATTTAAAGTGATTGGACAGGGAAAATTCTGCTACAATCATGTCCATTCTCCATACTTCTATTCAAGTGTACAGATTAATCAAGGTGTGTCAAAGGATAATAGCATCAGAAGACATAATGGTTTGTCACCATTTGCCTTTTCTTTTTATAAACAGGGTCTCACCATGTAACTCAGGCTGGCCTTGAACTCCCTATGCACCCAAGCCTGCTGCCTCAGCCTCCTGATGACTCTTAGGGTCGCAGGTGCGTGCCATCCTGCACAGCGCAGGCGAGTGAGGCATCTCAGTCACTATCACGTGCATGTCCACATGCGGATGCTCCTATCATGGAATCTGGACACGGCTAATTCAGATCATCAAGACTCTAAGGCAATCCCCTTTGCCCTCACTGGCTCTTCAATTCTATTTATATGCAAAATTTTCCACGTGATTTTAAAAGAGAAACTACTAGGATCAATTTACAAGATTTGTGATGTGTAATGAAGACTGTATGAAAACTCAATTTCATTTCTCTATAATGACTTCAGACCATCTCAATGTAAAAGTGAAATAACAATTCCATTCCAAATTATTCAAAACTAATAACACATTAGAAACACTCCAACAAAACTGTTTGTGCCCAAGTCATACAAAACTAAAACCTGTGGGTGTGAGCCTTGAGTTGTATCTGGACATATGGGGAAATTCCCTGTTCATGGTACAAAATACTCAATATCCAAACATGGATCTTGTCATTAATAAAATCTATGAGTTCAAATATAATCACTATAAAAGTTCTAGCATGCTTTTTAAAATAGCAATTAGAAGTTGATCTTAAAATTTGTATGGAAACACGAAGGGCTTAGACTATCACAAACTGTGAAAAATGAAGAGAAAATTTGGATGACTCAGATCAGCTAGTTTCAAATTTTATTATTATAAAGCTACAAAATCAAGGGCATGTGATACTGGCTTAAATACAGATGTATTATATTGATGCTTACAATTCAATAGAATAGAAACAAACCATAAAATTATGATCAATTAATTTCAACAATGTTTTCCAGGAAATTCTAAGTAAGTATAGTTTTGTTTTGTTTTGGTTTTTGGTTTTTCTATTTATTTGTTTGTTTATTTGCTTTTTAACAAATGGTAACAGTCATGTATTTTTCTTAAAAAGAACATAGGCCTTGGTCATACACCAAACTAAAAATTATTTCAAAATGGATCTATGACAGGATTAAAACCATATCCAGAAGGAATTATTGCAGAGAACTTTGAATCTTAGCCTAGGCAAACCTTTTTTTTGGAGGGGGGTAAAGAATGCAAGAACTTTATTCAAAGTGCAATGAAACTTGTTAACAGCTTAAAAGATAGGGAAAACTAAGACACCTCCCCGTCAAACCCAAGAGCAAGCCCAAGGAGGGCTCTTTCTAGATACTGTGGTGAGACAGGCATGTCTATCTTCCTGTTTGACCTTGTTGGTGGGAACACTGGGCAGAAACCACAGGAAAGGCTTCCTGTAGTGCATGTCCCCATGTATCTGAAATTTCTAGAAAAGGCACAGCTTTAAAAGACAGAAACCGTAGGATAGTGTCATGTGAAAGCTGGTTTTGCTCCCAGTGGGAAAGGGTACTGACTGCTTTTGGACATATGGACTTTTTAAATTAATGGAAGTATTCTAAAACTGGAATACAATGTGTTACATAATTGTAAGTATTTGCTAAAATTAATCAAATTGTACATTTGCCCATAAGTAGAATCATTTATTTTTCTTTCTCAAATACATGACTACTTAATATCAGAACATAATTTGTTAATAAAATATACCTTCTGGAAACATCTACAAAGAGTTTTTCCTCTAATAACTAGAATTATTTTGAAATTATCACTGGTGAAATTATGTCATTTATTTATACTCATCAATAATTAAATTTCAAAGGAAATAAGATCCTAATTGTAAGTGGTCAGCTAATGTCTTGTTCTGGCTGCATTATACATCTTAAAAAGTTCAGTATTTTGCAGGAAAAAAGGCCCCATTTATGAAAAAGACTTCTTTTGTTGGCTAGGCAGGAAATAATGTAACAATTAGGAAGAAATAGCTACAGAAATTCCCGAAGGAAAAGGGCACAAAGTGGGCATGCACAGCAGAAGACAGAGGGAAAATAATGTGCATTTCCATTTCTGTGCTTTCATAGCAGAAACAAGGGTTTGACCAGTCCTACAAAGGTAACCAGCTATTTTTCAGTACTAAACCAGGAAAGGACAAGCTGGTAAGGACCCATACTTTCGAGTACCATGTCTGTGTTTGAGGGCAGGTATATATGAACATGGAGCCTATGTCACTTTGTAGGAATTTTGTCAAAGGGGATAAGACAACAGTGATGCTCGCTGCTGGTAACCATTCTCCCAGCCCCACTCAGTTGCTGCTGTTCCCTGGATCCACATTCTTCTCTGGGCTGCCCTTTCCCTGATAGCTTAAAAACAAACAAAGCCACTCTGATGCATTTCTTTGCTCTCTTTGGGCTTCTCTCCCACTTATTGGGAAAGAAGCTACTAATCACAGCCATTCATAATCCAGACATTCTGGGTCTCCCAGTGAGTGGACCTGGTGAGCATAATCTCTCCCTGGTTTCTTTAGTTACCTTGATCACCTACTTTACATGGATCCCATCTCTCCCTGCTTCCTGTTGGTGCGAAGGGAGCTGAGAGAGGAAAGGTTCAGTATCTGCATTCTCTGCCATCATCTCCACTGCATTTTCCAGCTATCTCCTCTTAGGTGCTGGTGATACGCTCAGCAGCATCCCCACTCCAGGGGCTCCATTGATACAGCTTACTGTATCAATGAGAAGCAACCTTTTCATGATTCCGCCGTGTCATTAAGCACATTAGACTCATTCCTAAATTCAGCCCCATGTACTTCCCAGGTCAGATTTCAAACTTTTCCTGGATGTAGCCCAGTGTTGTGTTCCTGTTTCCTTTGGGTTTTAGCGTTAGGTGATGGTGATCTGTGTTAGGTGTGAATTGAATACTCCAGAACCTTAAAATGGCTCAGTTTGGTAAAGTAAAATTCTGTCCTTGGCAAACTCAACCCACTTGTGATCTCATCTGGGGCAAACAGCAGAAGCAGTTGCACAGACTCCCTGTGCTGTGTCTAGCCTCTTGGCTAGCTGCAGAACTAACCTCTTGGATGGAGCAGAATACCCTTCTTTGTCCACGGTATACACCTATGCTGTTGAGGAGTGAATTCGGGGCAGACTCAGAAAGATAAAGCCCTCAAGCAATGCTGCCAGCAAGCACCCTCCGCAGATCAACAGTAGCTTCTATTTAACCTGCCATTTTAGTAACCATAATTACAAAATAATCATTTTATTAACCATCTTAAACATCAAAACATAAGGCAGATGAATACTTTTATATACAGGAAATGCAGTCTGGGATACAAAGGGACTCAGTCTAGTCCCTACTCTAAAATGTATTCACTTCATCCTGACAACTAGGAAGAGGTAAATCTTACTTTCCGATAATTGATGATTCAAGAGCACCCCACAGTAACCTCCCAGGAGGTGGGCATGGGCAGGACAACCTTAGGAAGTTTGTCTTATTGAGCTATTCTCATGTAGCCTAGGCTGACCTCAAACTTGTCATGCAGTCCAGGGTGACCTTGGATTTCAGAACTTCCTACCTCCACCTCCCCAGTACAGGATTGCAGCTTGTGGATTGCTAGTGGCATCACACTCTTAGGCCTGTTTTTATGTGACTGTGCGCAGGACTTTCCGAAGGTTGGGTAAGCACTTCACTGACTGAGCTATATCCCCAGTTGAACTTCCGGACTTCCAATTGGGGGGAAGATTTTTCTAAAAGTTCCGGATTATATTCTCTCTCCCTACCCCCATCTTTCTCTCTTGTCCACCCCTCCCTCCCTGGCCACTATGAGGAGTTGTTTTTATTTTAACGAATTTGCTGAATCTGCTCCAATTTGCAATTGCTTTGTATTCTCCCGAAGGGGAAAGTTCAGGGCAGATGCCCACGTGCTTCATTTTTGTCTCCGGAGCCACGCCTGCTACTTTCTCTACAAGTAACCCAGGCTACTCTTCAGAACTCTTCAGAAGTTCCCTCCTACCCTGCAGGCAGAACGGGCTTTAGCTGCAGGGGTCTCTCGGGCAGAGCACCAGTGTAGGTCTCAAGCCCGGCTCCAGCTTCCGGTGCCCTGTCCCTAGGTGCCACCTTGTGGAGAGCTGCTGCGCCAGACGGCGTCCAGGTGGAGTCAATGAAGCGCAGCTTGAGGAGGATTCTGCGCCCCGAGGAAAGGAAGGAGGTCCAGGGCGTTGTCTATCGCGGCGTGGGGGACGACATGGACTACTCCAAGGAATCCTTTAAGGTACTGGGGAATCTGTGCTCTGGAGCATGAGAGGGCGTTGTTTAAGGTGGGAGGCTGGAAATCTCCTTGCGAACAGTATTCTGCTACTTTTGCACTCAAGTTTAGGAAGCACCGAACATGGAAACAGCAGGAGACAGTATCAGGGTAGCCAGCACCTGTAACTGCTACCTGTGGTCCTCTGTTTTGCTTTCTTGTTTGCATAACTCCATCTTGCCAGAGGATGGATTGATGCCAGAGAAGAAGTTCCCCTGAAGTACTTTTGATGTTTTACGGAATTGGAATACAGGGACTGCACAAAGCCAGGATGAATTTGGAGTGCGTGCAGTTCCTCTTCAACGGTTAAACAGATTTTTTGTTTGAACTGGAGTGGAAATGCTGCAGCTGAGGATCTGGTAGTCAGATAGCGGTCCAACAAGTGTGTTGGGATGGAGAAGCCTTTCTATCTAAAAGTGAAAGAGAGAACTCAGCACTTGAAAATGATGACTGCTGGAGACAAGGAGGCAAGACGGCAGGGAGCCCAATTGGGGACTCCACAAAGGGAGACCTAGTGAGGACCAGAGGTCCGCTGTGATGGGGCCTTCGAATTCTCAGGATGTTCTGACCTATAAGAAAGTCGCACTCACTACCAATTTGATGCAGTTGCTCTGAAGGACAGAGGCAGGCTATTGGACACCTAGAAAATCATTAGCCTTCAGATAGCAAGGAGGGAAGGGCTCTCCTGAAATGTGGCTTTTCAATGCCCTCTGCGAATTCTTCTCCACCACGGAAACCATGTTAACAGATCCTCATATATTTTTTAAGGAGGAAAACGAAATGCTTGTGCAAACACAAACTTTCATAGAACTTTCTGTAACTTACAAATATATGAGCTTACAGAGCTCTTGCTTTAATTCCTCATGAAGTAGATTATTAGAATACTTTTCAATTCGATACGTGGAAATTGACCTCTTTTTAAATAACTGCTTCACAACATTCCGTTTTGTGGAACACATCATGATTTATTTAACTACTTATGTACTGATACACACTTAGGCAATTTTTGTTTGTTGGGGTTTCTGTTTTATTTAGCTTTGATGCTTTTATCTATGAATATAAATGTGTTCTCAGTCTGTGTGTCAATGGGTACCTTGGTCCTAGCAGAGGCAAGAGGTATGTATAGCTTTAGTTTTGGCAGATGTTATCCAACTGCTTTCTTTGCAGATACCACTGCGAATCTGAGTCAGAAGCATCCTACCTCACACAAACCCATAAACCTCCAGACTCAACAGCGGCCCATCCCCGTATACCTAGCATATTAACCGTGGTCTTTTGCTTTAGCAGGGAGAACCACATCGTGAGTGAATGTCAGCACTAGGGTGCTATCATTATAATTAATGTGAGACAGGAAGAAATTTAAAGATTTAAAAAATTCCTCTTGTAAGTTCAGTTTTCTAGAGATTTGTGGAAGAATTTCTGCTATCCAGTCCATTTTTTTTTGTAGTTTTTATTTTAGTATCTTTAGTTTATTAAGTCAATAAATTAACTCAAGTTAATATTTTTTAAAAGTATGTTGGGATTTAACCATTCTTTGGCGATATATAATCTTTTATCTTGGTTTTCTTTCCTTTTTAATCTCATTCTGGTTAGATAAATTTCATTCAAGCAAACTAAATCGGAAGGGTCTGAAGTCTCTAATTTGAAGGGCTTTATTTAGAACTAATGTCCCTAAAAATGTTCTAGAGCCTGTTGTCTTGAATATAATCATAGAACTCAGAATTCAAGAGCTTAGGGATTACTCAAAACAGAAAACTACTAAGCATATTAAATTTATGTGTTAATCCACCAGAGGGTTAATATACAGAAAATAGAAAGAAATCATGAAACCACACTGCAGTTCTGGGATGGTACTGATATTAAGACGAGTTTTTAATGTGCTTTCCAGATTTGAAATTGTCCAGATTTTAAAATCTGAAGCTGAGTAAAGCATTTGCCTAAATTGTTTTCAAAGTTATAAATAAATAAATAAATAAATAAATAAATACCATTACAAAATCCAAAATAAAAGTATACAAGGCAGTTTTATTTTATATAATAGTTTCTCTATGAACATACCAGGCCTGTCTTAAGACATTGTCTTAATTCCTGGTGACATGTCAGGTTCTGGACAGAAACAGTTTAACACACTTTATGAGTTCATGTGACATGTTGGCAGGCTATTTCATCACCATGAAGTCAATAGTCTGCACTTCTGAACCTAGCTCTTCCTCTAAAGAGTGTGGAGGGTTTATATCAACTACTTATCTCTGAACAGACTTGTAAATTGCTCTTTTGGGACTGGTGATGGGCAGTTACTATCCAAGAATACCAAGTTCAAATGCTAAAATCTTTCAGATTGATTTAGGTGAGCACTTCCTTTGCTAAGACAGGGCATTAAGGGAGAAATCCCTAATTCCTCAAGAATTTTAGTTTAGTTATTGAATATATGTAACTCTGAGAATGACTGGATGCCTGTGTCCTATCTCATAGTCACTAAGGGAACTTGGAATTGTTTTTTGGTTAGAGAGTGGCACATATTTGTCACTGCCAACATAAAGGAGGTTTTATTTTAAGTTCTATTCTGTGACAAGAGAAGTAAAAATCAAAGTTGGAAATTTAGAGATTTTAATTTACTCTGTCCTCTTGTTTAGTGAGTTAATCCTAATATTCTAAATTCATCTCTGCTTTATTTGATAGCTTTCTTCACAATAGTGAAGGGGACTAGTCATAGTCATAGGAGAATTCAAACAACTTCCTTGATCTTTGGGGGACTATTTCTGTGGTTTGAGGGAAAATAAAAGTGTATCATGTTGCTTTGGCTCTATGCAAAGCTACTGCCTTGTAGAGCACTTTGGTTTGGGTCTTTGCAATAAAGTAGTTATTGAGAAAAAGCGGTTTTTTCTTATTGGTTATTTTATTTATTTACATCTCAAATGTTGTATCCTTCCCAGTTTCCTCCCCGCAAACCTCCTGTCCCATCCTCCATCCTCCTGTTTCTATGAGGGAGCTCCCCCCAACCCACTCCCACCTCACCACCCTGGCATTCCCCCACACTGGGGCATCAAGTCTTCACAGGACCAAGGACCTCTCCTCCCACTGATGCCTGACAAGGCCATCCTCTGCTCCATATGCAGCTGGAGCCGTGGGTCCCTCCATGTGTACCCTTTGGTTGGTGGTTTAGTCCCTGGGAGTTCTAGGGGGTCTGATTGGTTTATTTTGTTGTTTTTCCTATGGGGTTGCAAATCCCTCCAGCTCCTTCAGTCCTTCCCCTAACTCCTCCATTGGGGTCCACATGCTCAGTCTGATGGTTGGCTGTGTGCATTTGTATTGGTCAGGCACTGGCAAAGCCTCTCAGGAGACAGCTGTATCAGGCTCCTGTCAGCAAGCACTTCTTGGCATCAGCAATAGTTTCGGGGTTTGGTGTCTGCATGTGGGATGGATCCCCAGGTGGGGCAGTCTCTGGATGGCCTTTCCTTCAGTCTCTGCTCCACTCTTTTGTCCCTGTATTTCCTTGAGACTGGAGCAATTCTGGGTTGATATTTTTGAATTGGGTGGGTGGCCTTATCCCTCAACCAGGGGGCATGCCTAACCTCTGGATCTGATCTCTACAGGTTCTCCCTCCCCTTTGTGGGGTATTTCAGCTAATGTCCTCCCTGTTGGCTCCTGGGAGACTCTTGCTTTCCTGGCATCTGGGACTTTCTAGTTGCTACCCCCAGTTCCCCATCCCCCACTGCTACACACCTCTGTTCAATTTCCTGACCTTCTGTACATCTCTTCCCCCCCAATCTCCCCCCACACCTGATCCTGCCCCCCTTTCCCCTCCCCCTCCTTTCTCCTTCCCAGGTCCCTCCCTTCCTCTACCTCCCAGTGATTATTTTGTTCCCCCTTCTAAGCAGGAATGAAAACAATTTAGGCAAATGTTTTTGTTTGGCTGTGTGTTTGTAAATCTGGAAGGTACAATGCTAAATAATTTGAATCCTGACACTACCCTAGAACTGCTATAGACTTGTGTAAATTCTTCCTGCTTTATGTATTTAAACGTCTAGGACCAAGTAGCTTCGTGTGTATAAAAGTCTGTAAGGGGCAGAAGGGCAGCTCAGCTGGGAGAGTTCTTGCCTAGCATGGACAAAGACCTGGGTTTGAATCCCAGCAAGGAATAAACTTGGGTGGTTGTGCACACCTGCAATTCTAGCACTGAAGACGTAGAAATGGGACAATCAGAAGTTCAAGGTCAACCTTAGCCATATAGCAAGTTTGAGGCCAACCCTGGGGATACCTGAGAGTCTGTCTTTAAGGCAAACAAAAATCTCGCTCTTCCTCTATGTTATGTGTGAAAGCTTCTTTCTTCCATTCCTCTCTAGAAAAATACTCCACATATCCTGGAAAGAGAAGCGTGGCTATGTGCAGCCGACGCTGGACACAGCTAATGTCATCCACATAGAATGAAAGAGGAGGAAAGGGCCACAGTGGTTCTCAACATTTTGTCTTAGACTCCATTTGAGCTTGGATACTGTCCTGGAAGGGACCTGCTTGTGTGAGCTACAGCTACTGTATGTTGGATTAGAAAGTGAAGTGGATAAAAACCTAAACACATCCCCAGGGTGGTGACTCACACTTACAGTCTGAATACTAGGGAGATAGAAGAAAATCAGGGGTTTGGTGCCATCCTGAGCTATATACAGCAAGACTGAGGCAAGCCTGGGCTATCTGACACCCTGTCTTAAAAACACAAAAGCAATCAAGTAAGCAAGCAATTAAGTAAACTCTCATAGCAAACATCTGCAGTCACAGTGTCAGCCACCATACATCCCAAGTCTACTCTGCACCGAGGCTTCAGTAGAGAAGGCCTTGATCCTGCTCGAGCATGGCTTCCAGGAAGCAGCATTTGGAGGGCTACAGAAGGCTGTGTGATGAGACCTAGCCATTTACTTCCAAATCCATTAGTAATTCTAGACGCAACTCTGATCAGAAATCTCATCATACAATTGGAGAGTAATTAAATACTTCTGTAATTATTGATCTTGAGACTTCATTTCCTGTGTGTAAGGCAATTGTGTGCAACTTTCAAATAGCTGAACACGGAAATTGCTTATTGCCATTATGGATATTAATTGAAAATTATTTAATTAATTTTGTCAGGAATTGCTCATTTTCAAAAGTAGGGCAGCTGTCTTAGATGCTTGAACAAGTCCCTTAGGGGACACTGCTTCAGGAGGATGCTGGCTTCAGTGTGTAAGGGGAGGTTGGGTGGAGAGTCACTACAGGCAGAAGGGGCCAAAAATAGTTTAGGTTACTAGACTTCATAACCCTCACATTCTAAGAACCTTCCCTTCTTACTGTTTTTGTCAAGTGTCTATTAACTGTACAAGACAAGGGCTTTCAAATAGCCTTTCCATACATGCACACTTTGATCGTTCTCTGCCCTCTTGGATGTTCTTGCTGTCCCTGACAGAAATACATCTCACCCAGCAAAGCAAAGGCCCCTGGTTTTGAATATATTATTTCTTAGAGCGCATTTTGTAAAAGTCCTTCAAGACTTTTCTTGGTGCCTTCATTTCCAAGACAGATGTAAGACAATGGTCAGGCAAACAAAGCGTATATTTAATGTATTTATCAAGCGTAGCCACTTGTCTACTTTGCCCCTATGCACCATGCTCTTTAAGGAAGGTATTTGCTGTAAGCGTGGCCACTATGAATGGCAGTAACATGTAAGGCTATTAGATGACTCATTTTATATTTTTAAGTTTTACACATGCTTGCTTTGGGTCATGCTCTTTACCTATTCCTCTAGGTGGACATTGAAGGAGATATGTGTAGATTAGAAGACTTCATCAAGAACCGAAGAAAACTAAGCAAATATGAGGATGAAAATCTCTGTCCTCTGCATCATGCTGCAGCAGAAGGTCAAGTTGAACTGATGAAATTGATCATCAATGGCTCTTCCTGTGAAGGTAACCGAGTGTTGCCATAAGCATTCATAATGGCATCATCCTCTTAGATTTGTGAACCACCAGGAAATTTGTACTTGTGGCGTCACCAGTGCTTATGGGTGGACTGAATATGAAGAGTGTGTCTAGGAAGCTGAGCTAAATTTGTGAGTTCTACTTTAGATTAGGGGAACAGCATCATCAGCCATGACAAAGAGGAACAATGTCAGTGTGAGGGTGTGAGATTTGGTTACTCTGAGTTTACATATCTTGGGCACATGCACAATCAGACCTGGAGGAGGGGCCCAGCCTCTAGGGCCTTGCCCTAGATGAGACTGAGGAAATGAATGGATGTACTTGAGGAGAACAGAGATTTCTAGTAAGAAGTAGCTAAGGGACTGACCGCAAGAGACAGATGGCAGAAGTAGAGTGGAGAGGGCAAGAGAGTGGTGGGACACAGTCAGGAGAGCAGTCATTGGGGTGATAAGTTAGGTGATCTGTTGCTACAGAGGCATCAAGCAGAAAGGAGGTCACAGGAGTCCTGCATTAGAAAGGGCCTGTGTTAACAGGGAGATCAGGTATGAAAAGTGCTTAGGATAAAAGTCGTTTGCAAGTTGCATGCTGCTGAATGAAGCTGCCTAATTGTTTGATGCTGAATAGAATTACTGTCTTGCTTAAACAGAGTGAGGAAGGGCTAAGATGAGCGTGTGTGTGTGTGTGTGTGTGTGTGTGTGTGTGTGTGTGTGTGTTAGGCTGAGAATTAAGGACTTGGGTCAATGAAAAGAGCAGTAAAAGGAATTTTTGAAAGAGAGAGAGCAGGGATCTTGGCTGCCTTATGGTTCCCACTACCGTTGATGGCTTCCAAGTGTGATTCACATGTGAGTACTTTTCTTTCTCCTCGGACTTAGTAATATATCATCAATTCTACCTTATTGCAGCTACAGGGCAATGAGAGACAAAGGGCATTTTATTTTTATGCAGCAATCACAAGGCAAATAGCACCGCATGTCATAGGAGTATCTTTTGGGCGATTGGAAGCTTAAGTAAATATAAGTCACATGGAACCTAGTTATGATCTGTTATAATGTAATGTCAGCATTATATAACAATTATGAAATTAATATACAGATGAAAAGTATAGTAGCAAGAGGATCTGCTTTTATAGATACTATATAAAAATTAACCCGATTTTTAGAGCTATAGGTACTTTCACATGGTCTCAAATGGTGCCCATTGTGTAATTCTGAAGCTCAAACTAGATCTTATTTCTATAGTCTGAGACAATGTACCTGGCTTTATAAGCACTTGGCACTGAGTTCAGGAGTGAGTAGCTACTCAGGAGGTATTAAGGACATCCCATACAACATTTAATGCCTACTTTGTTATTCTTTAGTACTGAATATCATGGATGATTATGGAAATACCCCACTGCACTGGGCTGCAGAAAAAAATCAAGTTGAAAGTGTGAAGTTTCTCCTCAGCCAAGGAGCAAATCCAAACCTCCGAAACAGAAACATGATGTCACCCCTTCACATAGCTGTGCAGGGTATGTCCAACGAAGTGACCAAGGTGAGCATGCTGGCCATCACAGTGAGCAGGGGCCAGAATCCACATCGGTCGCACTTCCTGTTTCAGAGTGGCTGACTTCAAGTGCCAGTCATGGCAAATGAAACATAACAATCATGTTTATTTCTCGCCGAATGATGGTGGTAGCGATGATGATGAGGCATGGGGTGATGGTCATGGGACAGAATAAGGTGATTGAGATGGTGATGATGCTGGTGGTGGTGGTGGTGATGATGGTGATGATGACAATGGGGAGTCCTGATGAGAAAGAGTGTGATAACGATTGTCATAGTAATCACAGCTCAGCTTTTCTTGAATTTTAATTTATCGGGTATTTTACAAAAGAGCTCTGTGCCTTTATTAAGTTCCCATTTATAAAAATGTAAGTTAAGACTATTAGCATCTCCACTTCATAGCTGAGTAAGAAGAAGCATAGAGAGAATTAAATAACTTCCCTACCACTGAACTACTCTTTATAGCGCTAGGCTTTGCCGGTTAGATCGCCTAGATTCTGTGACTGAATGCAAAGGATGCCTAGAGTCTTAGTGAAGGTGGAGCCCATACTTATGACCCATACTTACGACGGGTCAGTTTTGCCAGGACAGCCTCTCAAAAGACAGATCAACATCAGACACAGATAATATGGGGGAATTTGTTTGTTTGCTTGTTTGTTTTCCAAGACTTGAACTTCCTCAACTAGAAGAGTCCCTGGTAGATATTTAAAGGGTAGGTCTTATCCCATAGCTTTTAGACTACACCTCATAGATTCACAGGCACACTGGAAAGTCTATCTGCTTCCTCAAAGAGGAATGCCAATTACAGATGAATTGCGTTCTGGAACGGTGATTCTCAACCTGTGGGTCCCAACACCCTTGGGGTCGAATGTTTCTTTCACAGGTCGCATATCAGATATCATGCATTCAGATATTTACATTATACATCACAACAGTAGCAAAATTACAATTATGAAATAGCAACAAAATAATTGTATGGCTCAGGGTCACCATAACATGGAGAACTAAAGGTCACAGCATTGGTAAGGTTGAGAACCACTGTTCTAGAAGGTCATTTTCAAGTTAGGCTTTTTGGAATTTAACAATAAGTTTTCCTGTGGAAACACTACTGGAAGTGATGCGCTTTAGCTAACGTGCTAACTCACCCCCAAGCCAATTGTCAATAATCACAAAATAGAATTCCACGTTCCCTTTGTCACAAAAGTTTGTTCTTGGCTGTTGGAACGGTCTGGATTCTAGCAAATGGAGATATGTGGATCTCCTTTCATCTTGCCCTCTGTACCTTGGGTCTGAAGTTCACCCTAATTTATGTGACACGACACTGTGGTTAAGAGTTGATGTGCCCTCCTTCCCAGATAAGACAATGCCATATATATTTAGCTGAACAAAATTGTAGTTTTGGTGCTGTCTTGATACATGTTGGTTATTTGAGCAAAATGGAACAATGAATGAGGTGCTGGGCAGTGTCCATGGAAACAGGCTGTTTGCCTTCTTCCTAATACCTTGTGCACCATCATTATCATGCACCAGGCTGGTGCTCCTGCCATCTAGGATGCTGGGCCATTAGTGTTCACAAGGACCGCCCACTGGTGTCATGCATTTCCCCATGGAGCCCTGGTGCGTTCTCTGTAGGCTCCTTTCACCCACAAATGCTCATTAACTAATTTATCTTGATTTAAAAGCACGATTTGGGAATTTACAGGCAGGTAGTAGTTGAAAGACTTATAGTTAATTGGAAAATTCTTCAGACTGACCATAGAAATAGAAGCAAAAATGACAACAAAAAGCTAGTTGTCCTGAGCAACACAAAAAGACAAAAACAAAAACAAACAAAAAAAAACAACAAAGGAACGCTAGGGCATGACCAGATTGAATTGTGTGCACCTTATGGCCTTTGTTTTGCCAACAATAACCATGTTATCAGTGTCTTAAACACCATGGCTCATAACAACAGGAGGAAGAGAAGGAGGTTTGCTTATGGACAGCAATTCTATCCCAGCCTCCCTCTCTAGACATGCCCATGGTCTAGCCTACTCAGCCTTTCCCATTTCAAAAGGCATTTTCACTGTTTTATTCACCAGTTTTCCTCTAGAATGCCCACCATTGTCTAAATGTTTGTAAAGTAAAACAAAACAAAACAAAACAAAACAGTCATCTTTTAATCACCTCAAGATCTTACATACACAATATTCTCTGGGACCATTCCCCTAGGGGCTAGGGCACGACCTTAATTCTTGATGGCCTTTGTCCTTAGGGCTTCAGCTAGCTCAGCTGCCTTTCCTTAGATTTCCTGGTTCTTATCAAAGGGTCCTAGAGAGTCCCGTGGGACTTCTGAACATGTCTGGTCATGACTGGTTTGAAGTAGTTGCACAGTTCGGTTGCTTTCTCTGTGACTACTGCCATCTAGAATTTAACTCAGCCCTTTGAAAGATTGTGCCTATGACAGTACACATACTTACATGCTGCAGATCTGTGGTCTTCAGTTAGTTCTGGGAGGTAAGGTTGGGGAGAATGCTTGTAATAGACTTGGTGGGTTCCTTTGCATGTGAATCTGGATTTGAAGAATAGACCTGAAGTCTGTAGAGGGATCTCCTATGAATTTCTCTTCACCTACAAAGAGCTGTCCTGTTTGTCCTTATGCAACACACTTCAGCTCAAGTTTCTCTTATGAACAGAAGTCACGAGTAAGCCTAATTCATCTGCAGGGTGTTGGGTTGGAAAACTGTTGGGAAGGGGCTCTGCTAGGAAACTGTTGATTATTTTGAATAAGCAGAGAATTTCAGGAAACAGCCAGGTAGATAAGCTTTAACAAATAAACAAACAAATAACCATAACAAACCCAATTCAACTGCTAGGGCAGTGGCACACATTTCTAATCCAGCTGCACAGAGGCTAACAAAGAAAAATCATAAATTCAAGTTTATCCTGCACTATGTTACAAAATAAAGACAATTCTTGGCAATCAGACCCTGTGTTGCCATTGACAATAAATCAACAAATAATGAAGAAGAAATGACTCAGTGGTTGTACACGCCCAACGAGCATGAGGCACTAGGTTCAGTTACCAGAACTGAAAAAGAAAGAGTCATGTGGACCTTTATCATAGTATTACCACAAGAAGAAAGCAGTTTACCAGCTGACTTCACCTACTGGCTGAGAAGAATATCAGTTCTTTATTCCAATCTTAATTCTGAATGTTAACTCTATTATACAGTATGCAGTAACTATGTTTATATATTCATGTTATTATTATATATTATACAATGAATACAAGTTAAAGAGCTACAGAAAACTTCAAAAGATTTCTAAAATGTGTGTATATGTGTGTGTGTGAAAAGAGAGAGATAGAAAGCCAGAGACAGATACACAGAAAGAATCTGTATGAATAAGACTAGGCCAGTGCCAGGAAGAAGCTGTTGCTGAGCTAAAGTTTGTGCAGCTGCCAGGTGAAAGGCTGAATCTTAGGCTAGGAAGCGGCCTAGATTAGGTCTAGATGGGCGAGAAGGTGGACAGCCACGAAGTCAGGCAGGCAGCATCAGTGAGGGCCAAGCCATGCCATGAAGTCAGGCAGGCAGCATCAGTGAGGGCCAAACCAGGCCACGAAGTCAGCAGGCAGCATCAGTGAGGGCCAAGCCACACTAGAGCTTGAAGGGTGGCTGGGATCCTCTGCCTGCCAGTCTTTGGTGCACACACCAGGTATCAGGTACTATACTGCTGTGTGACCGTGTCATTCCAGGGATAAGTGTCCATCATTGTGTGAGGTCCAAGGAAGGGAGCCAGATCCTCTACTTGGTCTGGGGTATCTGATAAGTTCTTCCCTGATACAATTGAATAGCCTTGTGTACCCCTATATTCTCAACTCACCTTGATAAGATCAGCTTCCTTTCTATTCCCAGGACTAAGTAATCTATCAGTCTTCGATTGTTGGACGGTGCCAAACAGATGGAGTGGTCGATGGGTCCGATCAAGGGCTATAGTCATCCTTTTCTCTCAAAAGGGAGAAAACATTACTTGTAAAGTTGAGACAGTCAAAGCAAGGAATGGTGTGAAAAATCACTATTTCATCCAATGTGGAGTAGCTTGGGGCATGGGGGAGGGTGGCCTGATCTCAACACTCACACAAAAAAATATTGTTACCTTTTACGTGAGACTTAACCCTGGTTAATGGACAATAGGCTTGCCAATAATGAGCTGGTAGTTACTGGTACCAGACTTTTACTTAAATTTCATGAGAATGATTATTGACATTTAATCAGAATACTAATTTCTTCAATTCCAAACCAAGTTTGAGTTAATTTATACTGAAGGCAGGTCTACACAAAGCCAGCTTCTCTGCTAAAGAGAATAGGGTTCTCACTGGCGTTCTGCCTAGCTGTAGTCCTTTGCCCTTCCTCTCGCTCCCTTTCCCACTTCTTTCCTATCTGGATCCCTTCCCTCAATCCACATATCATGAATGTCTTCACACATTTACTTCTGAAGTCCTCAGCTAATGTAAATCCTTGAGAGTATTGCCATTTCAGGGCAATTATTATTTACCTTTGTGATTCTATCTCCAAATATACAATTCAAAGTTGTACTAATTGTTGCCATGAAAATCATTCATTTATTTGATAGCCACTGTGTATAAAATTTTATGACAACTTTTATGGAAGAAAAATTGGAAGAGATGAATCAGAAACGGTGTTTGGCAACCAAGTCTCCTGGGAGACATGTCGCTATTTGAAAGTCAGTAGATTAGCTTATCAAGAGCAATTTCTTCATTCTGTGCAGGTCTTGACTGAGCACAAGGCCACTAACATCAATTTAGAAGGAGAGAATGGGAACACAGCTTTGATGTCCACGTGTGCCAAAGACAACAGTGAAGCTTTGCAAATTTTGGTTTGTAAATCATCACATTCTCTTGCTTTCTTTCTGTGAATTGAACACAAATTGTTATGTAAGCACTTCATAGTATCTCCATAGCAAAACGGGAAATACAGAAAATAGGTCAAAGGAACTTATATGGTTATACTTCCAGGACCCAGTGTGGACCCTATTTTGTACACAGAAGACTAACAGTGAGCATGAAAGAAGACACAAGAAAAAATATAGGCAAGGATTAAGATGAGTCTGGCATTTGGGCTAGAGTATAAAACCAAAATATAACAACCTGTATGACACCAAAACCATTTGCTCCTGGAGCCGAAGAGACAGCTCAGTGGCTAAGAGCACTCGCTGTTCTTCCAGAGGACCCAGGTTCGGCTTCCACATTCACATGGGGATTACACGCATCTGTAATCCCAGGAGATCTGATGCCCCTTCTGATCTCTGTGTGCACCAGGCACACTCACATGGTTCACAGACATGCATGCAGATAAAGCACCCATACACATAAAATTTAAAAAATAAAATTAAGCCATTTGATTCTGAGCTTTCGGGTGGCCAAAGATAAAAAATAATCATGGACAGAAACACTTCATTTGCATCCCCATACTGTTATGGTTTTTCCAAGGGAGAGTCCTGAGTTGCCTAGCCATCTGAAGTCAGAAAGCAGCCATTTCTGTGGAAGTCACCCAGGTGTGACACACTAAGGAGGTTCCTGTATCAAGGATGGCTTCTGTTCTTGATAATGAGGGCCCTTCTGCAATTTCATCAAATAGCGCTTTTTCAAATGTTTCTGGGTTGCTTGCCTGCTCTTTGGAAATAAAAGCATATGCATGTTTTCCCATACACTCTGGAGGATGGGATGATCTATTAGAGACACAAAAATTCTGGTCCACTTTGCTCACTTAATTTATGTAACTGATTTTCTCTACTTTTTCTCCAGTTAGAAAAAGGAGCTAAGCTGTGTAAATCAAATAAATGGGGAGACTACCCTGTACACCAGGCAGCATTTTCAGGTGCCAAAAAATGCATGGAATTAATTTTAGCATATGGTAAGTTGATGCTTTCTACATTGTACATGGTTAAGAAACCTTTAGATAACCTTCATTTGAAGAATAATAGAATTTATACATGGGTCTTCATGTAATTCTACATGTCCTCTCCCTTTACAAGCCCATTCATTTCAACCTTAAATGGTTTGTTCTTCTAAAGGTGAAAAGGCTGGCTACAGCAGGGAGTCTCACATTAACTTTGTGAATCATAAGAAAGTCAGCCCTCTCCACCTCGCAGTTCAGAGTGGAGACTTGGATATGATTAAAATGTGCCTGGACAACGGTGCACACATCGACATGATGGAGGTAAGTGCTCCGTTGGTGTGCTCTCTGATGTGAGAACTTCCACACATCTCAAATGTTCTTTATATTCCAGTGAGACTGGAAATGCACATAGCGCAAAAGAACGTTGTTCCCCTATCTATGCGGAAGAAAATATTCTCTAATTGTATAAATTTCAATATTCCAGAACAAGTGACAAGGTAGATGCATAATGAGTATATCGCACTCAGCTGCCATGAGCCTAACCACAAGGATAACAATGTTCATATTCCCAGCCAGGAACACTAAGTCCAGTCATGAATGTCTTGGGTGGTAGTTTTAGTCTAAGACTTGTATGTTTTAGCTAAGGCTCACCTAATTTACTTCTAGTGATATGTATCTAGGAGTTTTGACTGAGCCTGGATCCTGACCCGACGAGAAGCAAAGACTTCTGGAAGTTCTCCCTGAGGTGGCCCACGTTAGCCATGATAACCGTGTCTCCTTTCAGAAGAAAGCAGGAACTGCTCATCGGTCATTACTCACATGAAGTGTCTTCCTATTGCTTCCAGACTCTTTGAACTAGAAATGACCTTGCTCATATGAAGTCATTTCATCCAGCTGCTGGCTTTAGCAACGAAAGAGATTCATACTCCTTGAGCAAATAAATATATTCAAACGATAGTGATCGAAGTGTGTGCCAAGGCACTCGGGTTGCTAGGGAGCACCCTTGCTAGATAGGTCTTCATACTCGTGGTTTTCAGTAGATCAAACAATACAGTTCATCATCAGCGTTGACATCCCTAGGTCTGGGAAGAATAAACTCACTGCTTAGTTTGTATGTGTTAAATCCTTAAGTTGGGATTTAAGCACTAATGCTGACATCAACACTCTTTGTAGAATGCCAAGTGCATGGCCCTCCATTTTGCTGCAACCCAGGGAGCCACTGACATTGTTAAGCTCATGATCTCATCCTATACTGGAAGCAGTGATATTGTGAATGCAGTTGATGGCAATCAGGAAACCCTGCTTCACAGGTAAGGAGCTTACATGTCAAGTACGCATTGCTGGAAAAAAATCAGCCATTATGGTAGTAAAGGCTCTATGGTTGAATCATTCTTCTCAAATGACCAGAAAGTGAAAGAATTCTTCAAAAAATCTATAGGAAATATTTTTACAATGATTAAAGCATAGCTATTATCATGAAAAACCAATACATGAAAGATAAAGAATCACACACAACTGAAAGCCGTAAGACCACAAAAGTTAATAAATGAAAGCTGGAAAATTTCTAAAAACATACAAATTGATGGACAGTTTCCAAAATATTAAGTGGGAAACCATACCTAACAGGAAAAACATCTTGATTTATAGACCAAAGCCACCAGCCAAATGACATCAACAGGATAAATCATAAAACAAGATTCAACAACACAAGCATCTCACTTTACCAGTGAAGATACATAGAAACAAAAGTGGCAAGGTTGGAAAAATGCATTATGTAATTAAAATCAAAGCAAGCTGCCATAGCTATATGACTTTCAGATAAGTCAGTCTTGAAGTCAAACACAAAAGGGACAAAGGTCAGAAGAGAATTAATCATGATGTTATGTTTCAGTTAGAATCTGTGATGACCCCGAGGAATCAAAGTAAGATAGTAAATGGAACTTTACAGACCAAAAGGTCTCTAGCATATTCTGGGTCAGTCCTTGATCCATTGATACAATCATTGAAGAGCTTGGGAACCCCAGGCAGGTTAACAGTCCAGATCCTATTAGAATCACTAGGGTGAGTTAGGACACTCTTTAGAATTCTTCAATTCAGTTAATTTTTACATTCAGTGGCTTCTCACAACACAGTTTTAGAATATTAATATAGCTAAGAAGCAATTATATTAGGAAAATAGAGCCTTCATGCTGTTTCTAGCGACCTTTCTGTGATACCCAGAAGCATGTGCTGAACTCGATGTATATACAAGAAGGTCCCGAGTAGTTAAGGGCTTGAACAGGAGCAGGGTGGGGTTCAGTAGGAAGCGTCAAGTCTTAAATCGTTAGCATCTGTGGGTGGGGCTTCAGTGAATATATGCAGCTTTCGGTTATTTTATTCACTAGTATTTCTTGTGACTGGCCAAAGATAGCCCTAAAATGACTTTCATTCTCACCACAGTAAGTTCAGGTTTCATAAGAGCTCAAGAAAGCTGATGCTTCCTCAGTGTTTTGCTGAAGAACAGCCCCACCTACACACCCTCACGGAGACTTTCCAAAGGCTACAGATGGATTTAGGCCCTGCAGTCACAATGATGCCCACTAGTTCTTTCAACTAGAATAAAGGCAGATCACTTCAGAATGATGATTTTATGGGAAAGAGTCGGCTCATTAAAACATGAGAAAGTGGTTTTGTGTTGTATTTTGTTTTTTCTGATTTTTTAATATATTTGAAAATATTCATCTCAGAATCTGAGTTCTCTAATATAAATAACATTGTGCTATTCTGTTCCAGTTTCTAAATACAGCATCTTTGGTTTTTATACTTATTTTAATAAAATCTTAATATTCTCTCTCTCTTCCCCCCCCCCCCACAGAGCTTCATTATTTGATCACCATGACCTGGCAGACTACCTAATTTCAGTGGTAATTATTCAACTCATAGGTCTAGCTTTCTTAAATTACTACTCACACTTAGAAACATCATATATTTTTTTATGGTTTTTAAAAAATAATCCACAAGTTATTGGTTAACATAACTTAAAATTTAATAGAAATATTTGTGGAAATTGAAATTATTTTAACCTTAGTCTCAGACTCAAACACATATGATACAATTTGTAATTGCCATTCTAAATCATTGCCATAAAATTTTGCTTATTAATTGAAATTCATATAAAAAAATGTGAGGTGAGAGTTAAGGAATTGCTAACAAGGTGGTACAAAGAAATTCTAGGCAGTTGTTTGGCAGCCAAAGATTCCAGAAAGCTGATTAACGTACTTGCAAGAGAGTGTATTTCCTGTTGATGCATGGTAGCCAGACTATGACTTTAGAAGTCCTGGAGTATATTATTTATGTCCTTATCAATGTGTTTTGTGCTTAGAGTTTATGGGTCTATTACAAAGAAAGCTCCTTTGGGGACCTATGAAGGGATCCTCTTAGGACTGGTATAGACAAGTCGACTGATACTTTATCGGCGGATGTAGCACAGGCCACACACATCTCTTTCATCTTCCAAAATAAGCTTTTATCCCCACTACTGCAGCACCATCTTGCAAACCATGAAAAGCAATGAAGTCAAAAGATACGTTGAAGATGTGCTGCCAATAAAAGCCAGAGATCTTCTTCATTAGAGAAGCAGATGTGACTAGCTTCTGACTGGCATTTTCCCAAGCCTGTACATGAGTGGTTGTGTGCTGGTGGGTTTATTAGTTCTCACAAAATGGACAATCAGCAAAGCTCCATTCATAGTATTTATCTACTGAAATTGTGATATCTACACAAAGGTATATAGAAGTGCTTCACTAGTGCCATGTGTTTGTGCCAAGTATGCTTGTTGGGAGAGTCATGGCTGACTCTCACCCATTGCCCTCATCTTCCCATGAAGCTGTTGTTGCTCCTCACAGCCATGCCCTGCAAGAGCAAAGGGAGATGCCTGATTCAAAGTTGATGCTATTTTTACTAATCTACCCAAAGTAGAGAATTTAATCCATGGAAAATTTAAAGGTCCTCTGTTTCTTATCATGTGGAATATAGTCTCTTAACACACACACACACACACACACACACACACACACACACACACACACACAAAATAACAAAAAGCATTTTTAATGTGAACTTTCACATGATGTTTGGTTAAACTCTTACCTCCATAATTTCAATTCACTCGGTTCATTTTATATATTTCAAACACTGTAGCATTTTAAGGAGATGATTTCTTATTAATGCTTTAAAAATTACACAGCAATAAATGTGGAAAAATTCAAAATTAGAGGCACTGAAATAATAATTTCTTTTGGTGAGAACTAAAATAGTGTTTTGGGTAAGAAGGTTTTGTTCTAAGGACTTGGTTAGTAATTGATCTATTGACAGATGTTAATCAAGAACTTAAGTTAAGATGGGGAAATAATTTCATTGTTGAATTTATGAGAGAATATCTTGATATCTAATGGTATTTGAATTTTATAGAAATGTCATGTAATTCTATGATTAGTTAAGATTGAGTGCTGGAGTAGTGGACATTGTATTCTAGTTAGGCATTGCAGAGTCGGCTGCTGCTTTCCACAGTTGTAATCTCTTTGCTGAGTGACTTGCTTTGTTTTAGGGAGCAGACATCAACAGTACTGATTCTGAAGGACGCTCCCCACTTATTTTAGCAACTGCTTCTGCATCTTGGAATATTGTGAATTTGCTCCTCTCTAAAGGTACCAATCAGAAGCAAACCTGTCTGCTCACATAAACATCCGGTAACCAGCTGTCTCATGGCAGGCATTGGGACATACTCTGTGCATACAAAGGTTAATAAAAGACTTTCCAAGCCTAAAATAATGTTCAGTCCAGTAAAAAATATTGAAAAGGTAATTCATAGCAATAACACATCACATGTATAAGGCGGTTGGTAAACACGAGGAGCTGGCTGAAGATGTTATAAGCTTTCTGTCATAGTAGACACATGTATAGCTTCTGTCACTGTCTCCATTGCAGACTGGCCTGGTGCTGTGGGGACAAAAGGGGCTGCTCATTTCTCCTTGTTCATTTTTTATGAACAAGGAGCTTAAAACTTAAGGGTTCATATAGAGATGTAGAGTATCACACACTTTGCAGCCCTTTTCTCGCATACACACAAACTCACACAGAGTAAAGTAAACCCATTTTAAAATGTTCAAGTTTTCCACCTAACTGTAGCTGACTGTAAGTTAAAGATTTGGGAAGGACCACCAAAGACCATGTTATGAACACTTGAGTAGGTTTTATTTTTCTGTTATGCTTTTTTCAGGTGCCAGAGTAGACATAAAAGATCATCTTGGGCGTAACTTTTTACATTTGACTGTGCAGCAGCCTTATGGACTAAGAAATTTGCGGCCTGAGTTTATGCAGGTATCATATGTTCACGAATTGTAAACTAAGTCAAATTCAATGAAGAATAAGCTGATTTTGCTGCCATTTATATTCTGAGAGTTCATTTTAGAATTTCAATACTGCTTTAGAATAGAGATGCTTTATTTCCATCATAGAGATAAGGATGATGATAATTAGTTGATAATGATAATCCAGACTGAGTTTTCTAAGTTATAGGGGGTTTGTACTCTCATCTATAACTAGGGCCCATCGATAATCAGTCATGCTTCACTTGGGCAAATTCCTTGTGAGTGGAGGATACAAGGCTAAAGGCAAATTACTAGTGCTTCACCATCAGCTAGGAAAGCTGCTCAACACACTTGACTGACTGACAACAGCATCATGTTTAAGGAGCTGTTAATACTTACTGCTTAGCTCTTAAGTGAATCTGAAATGTGAGGTATTTCTTATAATAAGCAGATTTCCATGCTGTTGTAGTGTTTAATACAGAATCAAAATACACAAAAAACAAAAGTGTTTACTACATGGATTAACCTCCTCGTTGGCCTTTTATATTCTCATTTAATCTATTTTAAAAATTAAGTAAATGCACTTTCAAGACCCACATCTGTTTTGTTTGGCTTAACCTAAGAGCTTAGGAGCCTGAAGTGTTGTTTGTAGAAACAATCAAGGGAGGAGCAGAAGGGAGGCCATGACAAACAGTCTGAGAATGGCCTCGCCTACTCCCCTGCTTGCAGAATCTCTCACGTGATATGGGGACATTTGAGACGTCGTTCATATGGATTTTCCTCTCTCTGTTTTTAGATTATTTGTCTGCAATAGACTGGAAAATGCTACGCTACAGAATAGTATGAAATTTACCCTACAACACTGATGCAGGTATATTAAAAGTCTCCTTTTCTTACAGATGCAACACATCAAAGAGCTGGTGATGGATGAAGACAATGACGGGTGTACGCCTCTCCATTATGCATGTAGGCAGGGGGTCCCTGTCTCTGTAAATAACCTCCTCAGGTTCAATGTGTCCATTCATTCCAAAAGCAAAGATAAGAAGTCACCCCTGCATTTTGCAGCCAGGTGAGGATCAGACTCCCAGTATTTGAGCATGTTTGTTTCTGTTTTATGTTTATCTTACACATATTAACCTGACCTTTTCAAGTTATGGACGCATCAATACATGTCAGAGGCTTCTGCAAGACATAAGCGACACAAGGCTTCTGAATGAAGGAGATCTCCATGGGATGACCCCGCTCCACCTGGCAGCAAAGAATGGACATGATAAAGTCGTTCAACTTCTTCTGAAGAAAGGGGCCTTATTTCTCAGGTGAGGCCTTGAATTCATGGAATTGTGTATATCTTAAGTTTAGGCATTTTCAACTTTTCTGTAATATTTTAACCGATGGTATAAAAATGTATCTCCTTTTATGTTCAAAACATATATAATTTCTCAAACACTAAAATGGAATTAAGTATGATTCTCAAATGGCAAATTAAGTGTATGGATCAGTGGTCTTGTGGCTTTGGGGAGAGCAATTGAATATCATCTTTATAAAAGGAAAAGAAAGCCAGGAGACACTTAGGTTCAATGCCCTATCTTCAAGCTTCCCAAAGTGTCAGGGAACAAGTGGATCAATGGGTTCAAGATCACCAGCCAGTTTCTTCATCTGAGCACATCTATCAGTGCGTGAGTGACAGTCTTGAACCAAAGGCTTTGCCAAGTTTATTCCTGCTTCTAAGAAACACAGAACATCAGACTAGTAAGAGGGTCACATGGAGACCCAGCTCCATAGCTGGTCCTTAATTACAACATTACTGGAATAACCTGAAATAGTTACTTATGAGATCTGAAAATAACTTATGTAATTTATTTTGTATATTGTAGTCAGTCAAGTATCACCAATATGACAAACTTTCATTAAATCTGTATCTTTAATTTCTGTGAGTAAGAATAAGAAATTTTGATAATACAAGAGGGTGTAGACCTAAATGCTTAGAACCAAATTAACTACCTTACAACTGCAATAACAAGTGACTGGAAAGATAATGAAAATATTATGGAAACTTTTCTGATACAATGCTCAGGGAAACAAGATTGAAAACTGTATTTATAAAACCCATTGAGGCTTTGAAAAATAATACAGAGAGCACATTATGCTTTCCCCTACTTTCAAGAGATTGATGACATTTTTATATACTTTATACTTCACTAAAGTATACATGTGAATCACAATTATAAGTGAGTGACAGCTACTATGCTTGAAACTGCCTCATATATTATAAATATGCACTAAACATTGGGTTGCTCAGTGGTGAACCTTCCATGTTTATCTGTAAGTGTATTTGCATGTCTTTTCTTACCTCTTTGACAGTGACCACAATGGCTGGACTGCTTTGCATCATGCGTCCATGGGTGGGTACACTCAGACCATGAAGGTCATTCTTGACACTAACTTGAAGTGTACAGACCGGCTAGATGAAGAAGGGGTAGGTACTAGATTTCTTTGACTGAAGCAGAATCTTGGCATAGAGCAAAGATGCAGAATTTTAAAGAAGCCTTCTTCACAGAGATTTCATTCCTTTCTCCATTTTTGGTCTTTTGTTGGAATTTTAAAAACTAGTCTATGAGAGGAATAAGTAAAAGGTACTAGAAATTCTAGAAGAGTGAGGGATGCTACCATTTCATATCTGCAAAGACTGTGATTTCACCCTAAAATTTTTTTCTCCCCTTGGTGAACCCGGAAAAATAAAGAGAGCAGAGCTGAGAATCCCGAAAAACAGGCACTGGACACAAAGCATAGTGATGTGAAAGGCTGGCTTTAGTGTCGCTTATTGGGTATTATTCTAGTTTTATGTCTGTTGTTTTGATAAAACACCCTGATACGTAACTTAGAGGAAGGAGGGCTTTATCTGACTCACAGTCCTAGGCTATAGTCTCTCACTGAGGGGCTTATAAGTTCAAGGAGCTGGACATCACATTCACAGACAAGAGCCAAAAGAAACGAATGGACTTTTGCTGCTTGCTCTCTGTTCAACAAGATTGTTCTAGGCTACAGTGGGCAGAGGCAATTAATAGTCAAGACAATGCCCCCTAGGCACACCCACTGGCTGATCAGATCTGGAGGACTCCTTAACTGAGGCTCTGCTCCTGGGTTGACAAAAATTCGTGACAAGTTGACAATCAAAACCACTGTAATTCTCCTTTTGTCAACTTGACATACATCATCATTTATAAACTATATACTTCCTTTCCTTACTTACTAGTTCTCACATTTATATTACATATGAAATATAATCCATTTTAAAGTTGCCAGTCCTTAAAAAGCCAACTCTTTAAACATCCAAAGTCTCTTTAAAAATCTAAAGTCTCTTAGACATGGGTGCCTGTAAAAAAACAAATTACATAGTTAAGCATTCTTATTCCAAAGGGAAATGTGCTGACTAGTTTTATGTCAACTTGCCACAAACTACCGTCATCTGAAAGAAAAGAACCTCAGGTGAGAAAATGCCCCTATAAGATCCAGCTGTAGGGCATTTTCTTAATTAGTGATTGATAGGAGAGGGTCCAATCCCATTGTGGATGGTGCCATCCTTGGGATGGTGGTTCTGGTTCTATAAGAAACCAGGCTGAGCAAGCCATGATGAGCAAGCTAGAAAGCAGCACTCCTCCATGATTTCTCCAGAATTCCTACACTGCTTGTGTTCCTATCCTGACTTCCTTTGATGATGAGCAATGATATGGAAGCCTAAGTCAAAGAAACCCTTTCTTTTCCAAGTAGCTTTGGTCATAATGCTTCATCATAGCAATAGTAACCCTAACTACGACAGAGAAGAACAGGACCATGGCATATAAGTGAAACCAAAACCCACCAGGGTAAATCAAATCTTGCTACTTCACTGTCAAGCATCGGAGGCTTTCAATCTTCTGAGTTTAGAAGGGCATCTTTACCTCTCCACCTTAGCCATCCTTAAGATACAGCTTCCCTCCTAGGCTTGGACTAGCCTTGCTTCACACCTGCAACTATCCTTAGTGGATATCCCATAGTATTGGCCTGTCTCCATTGCGGCAGAATGTTCACCTGTACCAATGGCTGTTCAAGGTCTCTCTATGGGGACTCCCACCCTATGACAAAGTATGAAGCCTCAACGACACTCCATGATATCTCAAATCTTTCATTTTTCATGTCTTTAAAACCTATATCCTGGCAGACAATGTTTTCATTGTCAAGTTCTGCTGAGAGACGTAGCCTGTACCCCTGGACCACAATGTTTTATTCTATTGTCCTGAGAAAGCACAGATGGCTTTACTTTGGTACTGCTGACATGTTTTTAATTACAGCTGATTCTTCAGCCACAGCATAATCAACACACACAGATTCTTAGCCAAAATGTCATACAAATGGCCCCTATCACTGTTATCAATAAACTGTTTCCCCCTGAATCATGATCTGGGCCTTCACTATGTGGATGCCATGTAAGCATCCTTATCTTCTAAACTCCTATACCAGAAGAACTTCCCATCAAGCATTGAGTAACCAGTGGCTTTCCAATCTAAAGTCCCATAACCCTCCACAATCCTCCAACAGAAGAATTCAAAGCCCAAATAGTCATGAAATCAGGTTCATCACAGCAACAACTGTATTTCTCTGGTACTAATTTCTATTCTAGTTTCGTTTTTGTTCCTGTGATAAAGCATTCTGATAACACACAGAAAGGGTTTCTCAGGCTTACAATTCCATGTTATAAGCAATCACTGAAGGGAGTCAAGGCAGAAGCTCAGAGCACCTAGTTGTATCACATACATAGCTAAGAACAGAGAGAAATGAATGGATCCTGGCTTTTTTGCTCCCATATGGCCTCCTGTCTTTTCTACTTCATGAGTCCCTGCTGAAAGAATGATACTACCCATGACCTACAATGGGCTGAGTCCTACAACAATCAACAAACAGGACAATTTCCCAGAGACACGCCCACAGACCAACCTGATCTAGACAGTTCACCAATAGAATTGCTCATCTGGGTTGTGCCAAGATGACAATTAAAACCATCATCTCTTCCTATTTGTTTAGAGAGTATTGAAATGTACATTTCCTCAGGAAATATTGAGATAGGCCATCGTGATTTCTGTTTCTATTTTTAAAGACATTTTTATATGGGGGAAATGAGAAACCAGCATCCTTGTAGCAATCTCTGACTTCTAATGTGTTTGTAGAACTCTAAGTCTGGGATCCACAGTTCTAACAGGTGCTAAGTCCCCAGGGGCACACCCTTTCTGTGCTTTCTATAGGAGTGTCACTCCAAGAACTTCTCATTTGTCCTTGTGGAGTCATCTTGTCCCAGAAGCAACACAAAGCAGCACAAGCCCTTGAAACACAAACTTTCTCTCTCTCTCTCTCTCTCTCTCTCTCTCTCTCTCTCTCTCTCTCTCTCTCTGTTTGGATGGTAAGCCCATTGTTTAAAAGCTCCCCTGTAAACCCGAGGTTTAGCCTGATAGACTTTGCTGTTGAGTAGTTAGCTTCATTCATCACTCCTTTAAGAACTTCAGCAATGCAACATGACAGCAAAACAGCCAAAGGAGGCTTACTCCTCTCACCCCATATTGTATGTTTTGTTTTGTTTAACAGAACACAGCCCTCCACTTTGCAGCACAGGAAGGCCATGCCAAGGCTGTTGCAATGCTTCTGAGCTACAATGCTGACATCCTCCTGAACAAGAAGCAAGCTTCCTTTCTGCATATTGCCCTTCACAATAAGCGCAAGGAAGTGGTTCTCACAGCCATCAGGAGTAAAAGGTATGTATGTGTCTTCCTGCCTTCCTTGTGACCCACAGGAAGGCCCTCTGATAACATGGTGCACCCCTAGTCTAAGAGCAGCTGAGAAGACTAGAACGTGCTCCAGCTTTAAATCTGCATATACAAACGCCTACTGTGCTCTTATTGCTGACAACAGCTTTAAATCTACATATACAAATGCCTACTGTGGCTTATTACTGACAACGGAAGCGTTGCTTTACCCCCAGTCTTCATTTCTACAAATCTTAAAACGACAGCCCAGTACTACATGGTTAGCCCTTTATGAGAATACTGGGATCTAGGCTCATGGAAGATTTGGCAACAAGATTACTGTCAAAGCAAACTCTGACCTGCCTTCCTGGACTTGCCTGACATGTTCTTGTCATCACAGACTCCCAGACTGGATGAAGATATGGCTAGGGCTCATAAGCTAGCTCATCAGATAATCCCACTTGGCCCCAAACCTGACTACCTGAGTTGGTCCTTTGAACTTCTATGGGAGAAGGAGAGAACTGACTTCCACAGGTTATCCTCCAGTCTGACATGCACACTGTGGTGCATCCACACAAACACAATAAATAAATAATAAATGAATGAATGAATGAATGAATAAGATATAAATAATAACAATATAGAAAGTATAACTAAGGTTACTAATACCATTTAATGACCTGTACCCTAACGACATTTGAGCTTTTATGAATGTATATTTATAAACCCTTTTCTATGGCATTTGCTCTTGTTTTTCAAAAGATTTATTTATTTTAGTGTTTTTTCTGTTTGTGTGTACATGTACCACATATGGACCTGCTGCCTGAACAGATCAGAAGAGGCTGCTAGCCCTGGAAACTGGAGGTTGGATGGTGGTGAGCCACCATGTGGGTGCTGAAAACTGAATGCAAGTTCTCTGGAAGAGCCCCTCTGAAGAGTTTGGATGATGAGATCAGAGTGATTTATCCACTCCTCAGACTAAACTTCTCAATAGCACCACAGATAAATATTTAGAGAACTCCTGTGTCACCCACTGAGAGACACAAAGTTGACTAATATTCATATTCAAGTAGATCTAGCCTACATTTGAAGCCTATGGTGTCTTGAGGAATTCATTTCCTTTGACCCACCAGTGAACTGAAGTGCTTAGACATCGTTTCTGACAATAATGCAGATATTCCACATGAATTCTCCTTATAAACTGAATGGATTGGTGGTAGTGGCATCAGACTTGGCCTACAGATCTTATATTAGAGATCAATGAGCTCATCTTTGCTTCTTGTTAAAGATTTAATTTCTCTTTGGAATCCTAAGTACTTTCAAATTCGGTCTCTTTAGCCAGTGTTGAAGAAACAGACTCACTGAAAGATGGCTGGATCAACACTCACTACTATGTTCAACACATGCTATTTTTCAGTTCAGCTCAATACATTACATATGTATGTGTTATATATGGATACAGTGTAAGCTGCTAACTCTTGTTTGTGAACACAGCTTTTTCTGCCTAACACAGTCACCTCTTACTTACTTACTATGTCATAATTTCAGGTAAGAAAGAAGAGTAAGGCCTGCCTTCTTTAAAAGGCAGTTAAAGAAAGAGACAGAGCAGTGATATAACCACCATTCCAGATTTCACCCACATTCCTAATCGCCATTACTAGATTAGTATTGTATTGATGAATCGACCTTGGTTCACATGGCAGCACTGCAGTAATGAGAACATGATGCTTTAAGAATGGAACCAAAGCGTGGCTTTCACTAGAGGTCCAGAATCTGCAGTTTGAACAGCGATGCCAAGTGGTGACAAGCACTGTGCTTCTCTCACATCTTGTTTACAGATGGGACGAGTGTCTTCAAGTCTTTACTCATGATTCTCCAAGCAATCGATGTCCAATCATGGAAATGGTAGAATACCTCCCCGAGTGCATGAAAGTAAGCTCCCGAAAGCGAAAGTCTCCATGGGTGTGTGCTTGGATTTACTGTGGCCGGTGTACTTATTCTCATAATAGTAGTTTCTATCTTTCTAGTTTCAAAGTGAGGGGAGTTAGCCAACAAATGTTCAATGAGGACCTGCTTTGACAAAAGAATCCTAACAATTATTACATGTAATACATATAAAAAAAATTTGTTAAACAGATTTCTCTCCTTCAAATAATTCAAGTTGAGAGCAGATACACAGTGCTATTTGATAGCTGAACGAATGCTCATCACATTTGTTTCTAACATGTATACTCAAAATGCCTTCCTTAAGTTTAAGCAGGCTGCCTTCTCAGAAAACAGGGATAACTATTTTGAATATCAGTTGCTTCTACATGCAGAAGTCTATCCCGTGTGGCACACCCAATTTCTTCTTTTTTCACTCAGCACTAATGTTAAGTGGCAGTGATCATATATTGTCATTCTTATGGAACTGCTTTCGTTGTACTAGTAAGATTTTTTTTTAATATATGTGTCTATTCAAAGGTAACAGTTTATGGCTTAATGAGCAATGCAGAACCTGGTTAGGAGTCTCCTGCACTCCAGATGAGCATATAACCTAGAAGAACAATATTGACAGAAAGAAAATCATGGTATTAATTTACCACGGCCTCTCAGGGTAGTAGTTAGGAGACAAATCCCAATTCCTTATTCTTCCTAGAGAAGGATCATGAAGCAAAGGAAAGCAGGGGAATGCTTGTATATTATTTTAAATGTAGAGTAAACTCTCATGTATAGTCTGCTGCCCCAATATTCAGCTGGCTTTTCTTTCTCAAAGGTTCTTTTAGATTTCTGCATGATACCTTCCACAGAAGACAAGTCCTGTCAAGACTACCATGTAAGCTTATTTTATTATGATAATCTGAAGTGCATTTTATAAAACTTACTTGGAAATATGAAAGTGGTGCTACTGTATTTCTACAATCTACAGTAGTTAGTATTGGCTTCATATTGCATTATTGATTTATAAAGGTTTTCCCCAAATTTTTAGTTTCTTCTAACACCAGTATTTAGTGTTATTTCTAGTGTCTACATTTACTTAGGTATTTTATGTGAATGATGACTCTCTACAGTAATTCATGTCCTATGGGGGGGGGGGAACCAGTTGTCTAGGAGCTCCTGCTGCACGCACACTACCTAGGACATCCTGTCCTTCCAGGATCCAAGAGGACAGCAAGACAAGCAAAGATTTTTTTCCTCAGGATTATGAAACTAGACCACTAGATTTGGGATGATTTTTATAGACATGAGCCTAAACCAAATAATTGTATTTTATTTATGGCTATGAATTGTAAAGGAATTGAAAGAATATCTTTCCAATATATTTATTTTTATAATTTACAAATTCTGGCTTAATTCCCTTTTCTCCATGTGAAATTACCCAGAGTTGTGCCAGTTAATTTTCAGTGGAAAAATTAAACTTGTATATTTGATCTATCAAGAAGTGACAGGGGACTAGACAGATGGCTCAGTGCTTACAAGCATTGCTGCTCTTTCAGAAGACCCAAAGTTGATTCTCATCACCCTCATGGTGTCTCACAATTGTCTGTAACTCCAGTCCCACTGGATCCAGTATAGTCTTCTGAAATTTGTGGGCACAAAGCATACATGTGGTATTCAGACAAACATGCAGGCAAAACACCCATGCATCATAAATAAATAAATAAATCTCAAGAACAATTTTACAAAGAAGTCTTTATTAGACAAATATTTTGCATTTATGTCTTCCACAGATTGAGTATAATTTCAAATATCTCCAGTGCCCATTATCCATGACCAAAAGAGCAGCACCTACCCAGGATATGACATATGAGCCTCTGACAGTCCTCAATGTAAGTCTAGTGTTTGCATTAATAGACTTGTTTTCAGTTGACCTGTGAATTGCTTGGCCATAACACGCTTGACGGAAGTGGAAGAGCTCTGGGAGACATTTTTATAGTTCAATTCCAGACCTGCCATGGTGTCCAAGTCTGTATTTTTTACTTTAGATTTTCTAGAATTCATCTTCTCTGGAGAATAGATTTTCTAGGTTAACATGTTCATCTGGTATGCAGGATATTCCTAACTGGGGTCTCTGTTGCTTACCAAGGTAGTTTGGTCTCTGCATTATGGTAACAGTGATTTTTGTGAATGAAAGAGGTTGTGGGGAACTCTCTAGTCCCCTAACTCTCATTAATTTCTCATTACATATATCTGTGATAATTAAAATATAATTTTAAAATATATACTAATATTATTAATAACAACATTGAAAGCTTATAATGCACACATTATTTAACTGCTAGTATGTGCCCTTCAGTGACAGAATGAAGGTAAACCCTTGCCAATTGACCTATAATGTCTATTTGTGCTATAATCCTGTGTAAGATCAATAAGATTATGCCATATTGTTGGGGCAGAGAAATAAAGAGACAGATTAAATTAAGTGGTTGCATTCCCTTTCTCTCTATCCCTCCCCACCCTCTCTCTCTCCATCTCCCCCACCCTCTCTCCTTCCCTCCCATGTTTTTGAGTTTTTATTTTTTGTAAAAGTAAAACTCATTTTATATAAAAAGAAACTCTCAAAATTGCTAAATTAGTAAATGTTGTACTCATACCATAATAATGTTGTAAATCCGAAAACAGAAGACTTGGTTCGCCCTCCGTTGTTTGACATCATTTTGTTTGATGGCGTTTTACTCATTTTCAGGTCATGGTCCAACATAACCGCATAGAGCTCCTCAACCACCCTGTGTGTAGGGAATACTTACTCATGAAATGGTGGGTACCAGCCCTTCTCTTTAATTTGATGTTACCATAAGCTCTACCGAAAGCCTTTTAAATAATTTTATTGTAGTAGTAGTTTGTTGTTTTGGATTTTATTATCATGTTTTAGAATTTAAGAAGAATAAGCATTGAAACCAATTTTATCATTAAAATCATTGAGGTTATCTTTGACATGAATATACTTGAAATAGATGAAAGGTAGGAAGGAATTCTTTTCTGAGACACAAACCAGCATCCTGGGTTCTGCAGTTTAGTGAGCAGTGCGGTAACTAATAAGCATGTAGTGTGGATAGCCTCAACTTGTACCCAGGGCACATGGACGGAAGACTTTCCACGAGTTGGTGACACTTACACTATTGTTTGCTTAGCAACTGAGATCCTATCTCTGAAAATGGAGGTGAGTTATAAGAACTTTGGTTGTAAAATGCAATGAATTATAGAATAGATGTCTGAAAATATAATGTTGCCATTTTTCCATAGACATCTTTTAAATATTTTTATTTGAGATGGCTCATTTGTAATTTGCTCATTTCTTTGCAGGTGTGCCTATGGATTCAGAGCCCATATGATGAACCTAGGATCTTATTGTCTTGGTCTCATACCTATGACCCTTCTTGTTGTCAGAATACAGCCTGGAATGGCCTTCAATTCTACTGGAATAATCAATGAAACTAGTAGTACTCATGAGCAAAGAATAGACACTCTGGTATTTTAGAACTTCAATATTTTAAAATTAAAGATTGTAAAAATTGTTTTTCCTCAGAAACAACAAGCTTGTATCAGGACTTTGATTATTATGAATAGAGTTTATATATGGTACACACTTCTTCTAAAATCTGTCTTGAAATGAGAACAAATATTAACAAATGGTCAATAAAAGAGTTTGCAAAGGAATGACATCTAGGTAAATGCTAAATGTGAGATTTTATAGCTTTTCTGGAATCATTTTATCATTGTGAGAAATGCAGGAGACAGGAAATAGGAAGAGGTATTTCACAAGTTCAGGCTTTTAAAAAATGAAATAATGGGGAAGTTTTGAAAATAGACAGCAGTGATGTGATGTAAGGATGTAACTGTGTTTAGTGATAAGAGTCACACATTCTATTATGTAAAGGGTATTTAAGATGTAGAGTTTTTAAAATAGCAAGTTGGGGGTGGGAAGCAGTGAGATGGATCAATGGGTAAAAGCACATGCTATTCAATCTGATGACGTGAGTTCAATACCCAGAACCCAAATAACAGAAAGAGAGAACCCACTTCTTCAAGGTGTCCGCCAATTTCCACCTTCATGCCATGTCACAAATGCGTGCACACATACATGTGTGCATATACACAGGTATACACTATATAAGAAGTATGTGAAATAAAAACTATAAAGCAATAATTTTATGACATGTGTAATTAAACACATTTTTAAAAATGTGTGTAGGTCTGCAGATCTGTGTTTCTTTATAGCTCACTTTGCACTGCTTGACCATGCAATGATTGAAGTGTTAAGAAATTAGTATGTCGTGTCTACTAAAAGAGATGGGTATTGCCACAACAATGCCTTTCACTTTAGTGCAATTGCAAACAATAAATAGAAATGAAATGAGAGCAAAATAAAATTTACTCATAGGAAATTATGATGCAAATAATCGTTGTCTACATTTAAACCCTCATAACCCCTGTGTCTTATACTTTTTGTTGCAGAATTCATTTCCAATAAAAATATGCATGATTCTAGTTTTTTTATCAAGTATATTTGGATATTGCAAAGAAGTGGTTCAAATTTTCCAACAGGTATACAATTGTTTGTATTTTTAAATGATAACTATTTTAATATAGAGAGTATTTAATTAGTAAATAATTAATTAGTAAATAATTTTTAAATGGTTTTGTCATACTAAATCTACACAATTTGACTAATATAGAAACTTCAGAATGTAAAAGTCACATATTTTTTGGTAAGGTCCCTGCCTAGTTGAAGCATGTGAGAAAGTGTTGCCCACCATTACTGCTTCCAGAAAGGTTTTTCTGTTTGTCTGTCCACAGTGGTCTTTATGAATGCCTCCTCTGTGTTTGCTCTTGCAATGTTTAAGATATTTTGCTTATCATCAATTTTAATTGCAAAACCAGAAATTTAATTTCAAATTTGAAATATAAACATTTTTACAGAATTTATCCAGATCCCTTTTCAAACACGTCTGTCTTTGAATTGTTGCCGTGAGTTGAATGGTTTTTCTTTTTTATTGAGGAAAAGCCAAATTGCTATAAAATTTGGAAACGTTGTTTGAGATGGGGTGGGGGGGTCTTACTCTGACTAAATCTGGCCTTAAACTCATGATCTTCTTGCCATCACCTCTGGGATGCTGGGATTATCTGTATGTGCCACACACATGGCTTGGAAATTTCATATGACATTTTCTTTTACTTTATTCTTATTTTTACAATAATGAATTAGGTGCAGATTAAACATAAGAATTATATAAACTATCCAAAGATTTTTTTTATTGGCAAATGAGAGAAACCCATTATTTCTGTTATAGTTTAAAAATTTTTAATTTATACTTTTCATGTATTTTTAATTTTTAATAAATCAAATCTCTTATAGCATTACATTTTTAAATTTTTGCATTGTTATATAATGTAAGTGCATAGATATTTGTATTAGAGACTAATGGTATTAATAAAAATTGTATTCATTTATTACATATCACAAATACTTTTTGTGTGTATGTATATTCTTTTTTTCAGTAAACTGTCACAATCCTGAGAGTTAAGTTACATTGTTGTTGTTTCACTTTAAATGACTTAAGACACATTATCTCCTATCTTCTCTTATTTCCTTCACTGAACATTGGAAATGATAGCCTAAAAACTATCACACTATATGGTTATACTATAGTCATACTATATACTTTTACTATACACTTTATACTTCTGTAGAGTTGATTGCCCTTCATCTGGTTTATATTTAAATGGTCTACAGTATGGAGCATCTAATGTCTAGAACATTCTACTAAGCACAACCTTGTGCTTTGGTTTGTTTCCCTGGTTAACTCTCAGCATAGGTCTCAAACATTTTTATCGAGGGACTTGCTCCCAACACCTTTCCAAAAATGTGTGTCCTTAGAGGCAGAAAGAGCTCAGAAATTATGAAAGCAGTATGCAGTTCTTTAGAAGTTCCCTGAAGAGGAAATGTACCCTGTATGTGGAAAACCAGCCAACCAATCAACCAACCAACCAGCCAAACAAACAAACAACAAAACCAGGGAGCATTTTACAATCCACAGATGCCAGATTTCTCCATGTGGCCATTCTCCTTCCCTCTCTATCCAGAAAAGGAATTACTTCCTGGATTACAACAACGCTCTGGAATGGGTTATCTACACAACCAGTATCATCTTTGTGTTGCCCCTGTTCCTCAACATCCCAGCATATATGCAGTGGCAGTGCGGAGCGATAGCCATATTCTTCTACTGGATGAACTTCCTGCTGTATCTTCAGCGGTAAGACCAGTTTGGGTTCTTTAAGCCTTTTAATATCAAAGAGAGAACTATTATATGTGAGGCGAATTTGTAACGAATTTGTAGCATGTTTTTCACTGTTTCCAATTGTTTTAAATGTATTTTTATATCTTAATCCTGAAGGGTACAGGGCTCTGAAATTCAGTATGTAGACTGAGGCTTTAACTCCTCCATCGGAGACCCTTTAATTATTTGTGGTGTATGTGAGTTTACGAAGGGGGCAGTTCTGCAAATGCAACAACACGTTGCATAGTTAGCAACATCCTTAGCCTCTACCCACAAGGCACGGCTGCAGATCACCATCGTCAGTGGAACCATCGCAGTTTCTAGTCATGGCCATGGCAGCCTCCATGCCAATCTGCCTGCATCAACAAACCCAGACCAAACGTGTGCAGGAATGGCAATGAAAGCATCAACTACTCGTTTCACCTGACATTGTTTGAGAAGCATTTACTTTGGGTTGAAACACTCAATATTAAGTGAATAAAAGTAATAGAAATGTAGGGCATTTAAAAAAAATAGCAAGTAATTCAAGAGAGAGTAAAATGGCTAAGTTCATCTCCTAACAGTTGCTGATGTTGAGTTAAATGTCCTCTTGTGTTTATAATAACAAGAAGAAAATAGCACGGTCTGGCTTGCATCAAAGAAATTTGAGCCCTGAGTAAGGGGGATGTACTGATGACTTCAGTTAGTAAGTTGGGAAATAGGCTGGCCTGGAGGCTTAGGTGTCCAGGAAAATGCTTACCCCACTTTTATCTGCATTGCTGTTAGACTGAGGTGTGGACCCTTGCAGAGAGAGGCATGGGTGTGGGAAGAGAGTGACCTGGAGGAATGCAGAGTCACACCAGGCACTAGCAGTGACCTTGCTATATCTCTGTTCCCTTTGGGAACATTGCTAAATTCCCTTTAAGATTTTCAAAAAAATTGTATTTTTTTTAAATTGACACACATATTTTCAAAGCACAAGCCACTGTTTTGATTCCTGTATATATTAGGTAGTGGATTTTTTTTTACATGTTTTGATGAGTGCAAGCTAGGGGACAGAGGCTGCACTTGTCTGTGCAAACACTTCACAGTGTACTATGCTACAGGTGGGGCACAAGGATGGATGGGTGTAAATTGGGCCCTGTCCTGTGGGCTTATGTAAACATAAGCTCCTTTTTTCAATCTCTACTTGATCAATCATAAAATTTCTATCCCTAATCCTTTTATTAAACAAATGGCATCATTTATTTTTAAGTTGGGTTGTTATGGTTTCTCTTTATCATTTAAAGTAAATTTCCCTTGGTCAGCTGATAAAACAGTGAAAGAGGGTATTAGTAAGACAGAAACATTCTGTTCAGGGCTACACAGAGAGACCCTGTCTTAAAACAGAAGAAGACATAAATAAATAAAATAACCAATTAATAATAATAAAAAGACTGAGATGAACAGAATTTTCATATTCAAAAAAAACACAGAAGAAGAGGAGGAGGGAGAAGAAGAGGAGAGGAGAAGAGGAAGAAGAGAAGAGGAGGAGGAAGAAGAGAAAGATGAAGGGGGGGAAATAATTGGATAAAAAATATTTGGTTATGTGTAGACTTGCATTTATTTGTTTATTCCAAAACAACAGATTTGCATTTGTTTCTTTATTCCAGAACGACCAGCTTCAGTGATCTCATCTATTAAACCTCCTATATTTTTATTTTTCCAGATTTGAGAACTGTGGGATTTTCATTGTTATGTTGGAGGTGATTTGTAAAACATTGCTAAGATCGACGGCAGTGTTTATCTTCCTCCTATTGGCTTTTAGTCTCAGCTTTTATGTCCTCCTGAATTTCCAAGTGAGATATTTGCGTCTCTAGTTGATTTTGTCACTAATAATATTGAAAATACATATTTATACTTAAATCTTAATGACCTAGTTAATTACATTAATAACTGTATTTGAATAGCTTTTATCGTATATATCTTTTAAATGATTTTATAGCAGAAAAATCATAATTTTATTAGATTTTTCTCTGTCAAAAGTTTTTATTTAAGTATGAAATTTTTTTCTTATGTTTACTTTTGATGATTGTAACTGCACCTCACTAGCTACATGTGTGAATTAAATTCTTAGCATTATTTGTATCATTTGACTGTCAGGAAATTCCTCTTCATGTTATACGATTTTTCATTTCCTGTTTTTTTGTTTGCTTGTTTGTTTGTTTGTTTCCTTCTTTTCTCAGGAAGCCTTCAGCACCCCGTTGCTTTCCTTAATCCAGACGTTTAGTATGATGCTAGGCGACATCAATTATCGAGATGCCTTTCTAGAACCATTGTTTAGAAATGAGTTGGCATACCCAGTCCTAACCTTTGGGCAGCTTATCGCCTTTACGATGTTTGTCCCAATTGTTCTCATGAATTTACTGGTAAGTGATGTAGCTTGGCTCACTCCATTAATTACTTGAACATTTATTGGTGATAAGGATTCTTATATTTTTGGTTGTGAGCCTGGCCTTTAACGGCTGAGCCATCTCTCCAGCCCGGTGATAAGGATTCTTAGCCCCTTTTATCTCTATTTGGGATGTGTTCGTCACCTTTCTGTTACTGAAACTTTCTTTCAGTAACAAAAGCCTACAAACTTACACACATAAAGTTTAATACCTCCTGGTTTCCTCGTCCAGAGGCATGGTGTCCAGGCCATGGAGGGTTTCTTAGTTACTGCCTCCCTGCCTTCGCCCCTTCTTACCCTCACCCTTCCTCTAACTGGCCTACAGCTCGACTTGATCCTTATCACAGCAGTAAATGGCGGAGCGGGCTATCTCATTTCTCGGCCGAATTCTTACTATGAATTTTCACTGCAGAGATAGCTAATTAAAAGCTGATTGTTTTGAAAGTGGGCATGTTAAATTCGTTCTCATGGCTCTTTAGAAGCCTTAGTCCAGTCCAGACCCATCTGTGTCACAGGCTTTAGTCTCTACCTTTACCTTCAATAACTGTCATCTTGATCTTAGTGCCCACCTTTCGCAGGGCCGGTTCACCTCTTCTCCCTGCCTATGGGACTCTTATGCAGGCTTTTCTGTTTTCCTAGAACACCCTCCTACCAGAGGCCAACTCTTTCTGATCTTTCAAAGTTCAGCTCACATGTTGAGTCCTCTGGGCAGACTTCCTTCCCCAATGAATGGCTCCATCCACGTCACTTCAGTGTGAAGTGGATGTTGCCACCTCGTCTTATGCTATGATTCCACTTTGGCAGAGAGATCTTGCCACTGTTTAAATGTTTGCTTGGCAAGATACTACACAGTAACTCTACCATAAGGACAGTACACTCATGGGCAGGAGTCATACTTCTATGACAAGGTATGTGGAAACATGTTATTGTTTTTTGCCTGCTATTCCTTGAGAATATACAGAAGACACTGTGTACAACATTGAATCTGCTACCATCAGTTTAGACTTGCAGTCCCCGACGGTTTTTTCTTTCCTTTTTACAAACCTTTCTTTCATTAATCATCTATCACATCCTGACTGCTGCTTCCCCCCCCCCCAGTCTCTTTCCTCCCCTCCCTTCTCAACCTCTCCTCCATTTCCATCAATAAAGAGCAAGCCTCCCAGGGACAACAAGCAAATGCAGCATAGCAAGCTACAGTTAGACCAGCTGGCCCCAGAAAGGTAAAGAGCAGCAGCACACTGCGTATATACCATTTGGTCCATGGTGTGCAGTTGCTTATATACCATTTAGTTCACAGTACTTAGTTACTGCGTAGAAAGTAAGGCAACCTTAAGTGCATGTTACTTCTGCTATGACGGACCTTTTGTCATCCACAGATTGGTTTGGCGGTTGGGGATATTGCTGAGGTCCAGAAACATGCGTCATTGAAGAGGATTGCCATGCAGGTACGCATTATAATTATTAAACACGTACCGAAATCAACACTCCTATAATTATGTGTATATAAGGATAACTGATTTGCTAAGAGTATGGTTATTTAATATGGATATTTTTCCACATTGAAGATTTCCTGTTGTGCATTCTCTTTATAATCAAAAGAGACCATGAAGAAACACCCTGGAGTAATCTATTAAGAAAAATTGAGAAATTGTCTACTACTTGTATCAAGTTAACTTATAGCCGACTAACTACATGCTGACCAAAAGCAACACTGGTATGAGTGTGTGTGTGTGTGTGTGTGTGTGTGTGTGTGTGTGTGTGTGTGTGTGTGTGTGTAAATATGTGTAGGTCTATGTATGGAGGAGTGTATAGGTGTGTATGTGTCTGCATATGTGAGTAGGTGTATATATATATACATATGTGTAGGTGTATGTGTATGTGAATGTATCTATATATATATGCATATATGTATACATCTCTGTATGTGTATATGTAGTGTGCATATAGATGTGTGTATGTATGTGTTTATGTTGGTGTGTTTATGTGTATTGTGTAGTTATGTGTTTATGTGTATGTCTGTGCATATGTGAGCATAAGTACGTGTATGTGTATGTTTGTATGTGTACATGTATGTGTGTATTTATGTATCTGTATCTCCCTCTCTCTCTCTCTCTCTCTCTCTCTCTCTCTCTCTCTCTCTCTCTGTGTGTGTGTGTGTGTGTGTGTGTGTGTGTGTGTTGTCTAGGTTGGTTCTACCAGCCTAACTTTGAACTCACTTTGCCATTCACTTTGGCCTTGACCCCGTGATCCTCCTGCCCTGCCTCCTGAGAGCTGGAATTCCAGGCCTGTGCTACCATAACCCAACTGATATGAGGCATTTTGTTTTATTACAGCCCGAATATTCAGTTGGGATGCTCTCTTGATAGTTTGACGTGCAACCACACAATCCCTACATGTTTTATATCAAAGCTTTAACTAGGCTTAGGAAGCTTTGTTCTCTTGTGTCCTTGCCTTATTTGGTTAGGCATTTTAATATAAAGTTCCCTAGAGTCAAAGGTTTGTGGATGAGTCTTTGGCTACCGTATCTTCAGGTAGTTTTTCCATGCTCTGGATGGCATTGTCTTTATAGTTAACCTCTGAATGGAACTGTGTGGTGCTTTAACAACACTTGATGATCAGTCGGATACATGCAGTTAAAAACCTAAGCAGACTTGAGAGAAAGAGAAACCCATGCTATGGTTTTAATTTTTTTTCTCCCTTGCCACATTGTGCACGTGCTGTGTATTAGGAAACTGTTCTTTGAATAAATATATGCACAACAACAAATGAACTATGACAAAGAAAAGGCAAGAGTGAAAAGGAAATTATATCGTAGCTGACTAGAAGCACATATGATTAAGTACTCGTGGTCAAGGAGCAATCTTGTCCATCACTGGCCTATCTTTGTCTTGGCTCCACACTGCCCTGCAAAATTGTATTAGCTGTTAAAACCAAGTGAAATCTCTTCCTAGCATACCCGCTGCTCTCCTGGCTGCCACCAGGGCTTAACCTCTCCGCTTCTTCAGAATTGAAGTTGACTCTAATATTTGAGCAGTCTGGTAGTCAAAGAGGAACGGGTAGAGAGAGTGTTTAAAATATCTTCTCTTCTGCAAGGGTGTTTGCACTGCCTAGAGGAATGGGGTGAGTGGAAGTTGAAGATGGTGGACTGTGGGTAGTGAGGGCCTGGAGATGTCACTCAATGGTAAAGGCTTTGGCTACTTTTTCAAGCTGATGGGCTCCAGTAGGTACACAAAGCACACACGCACGAGTGCACACTCCCACATGCCCACATGCGCACACACAGGCACACAGGTGGTGAGGCGTCAGTGAGACTGTTCCGAACAGGATGGATCTAGATGAAGCACATGACATTCCTAAGGTGCTGGAAGGATAGCTGGTCTGAGCAGGTGACACTGTTGCCCAAATGATGGAAGGCTCTATTTACAAAAAGTGAAGAGAAGAAGCCTTAGCACATTTTTTTTTAAAAAAGGGGGGGGCAACAAATGAAATGCTTCAAGTTGTCATATTAATGTGTAGAGAGTTATTCTCAGCCCACACTGGATAAGAGTATCATTTCGGCTGATCTTCTACTTATCTTGGTTCCATGGAGAAAAACTAGAGGAAAGAAAGGAGACTGTTGAGCTATCACTCTAAGATAGGTGGAGTTCAGATGTCCAGGTAGATAAGAAGACCTTTGGCAGACATATCTCTTTATAAATATCCAAAAAGCATTTTTAAAACAGCGGTGGGAATAAGAAAAAGGAATAATGTAAGCAAAAGCAATTAATATGTCTTGAGAAAGCTGCTAACCTATTTGCCAGTGGGCGGAGTTGGAAAGCCCCTTTCTTTGTTGTATTTATTCTGCTCCCTGTAACCAGACAGCATCTCTGCTCTTTCTTTTAAATGAAGAACAACATTGACCAGCAAACCAGAAATTCATTCCCTTCTTCCTTGAGCTATTTTAAAATCAATTCTTTACATCTGTAACTAAGCAGGAGCAGAATGGAGCAGAAGTGTGGAATATTCTCCACAACCGCTCAGGTCTTTTCCCAAATTGCTTCAAACCCAGGGTAGACAGAGGGCCCTGGGCAGATGCATGCTAGGAGATGTGCTCTGTAAGGAGTTCAAATGCCTTTGGGACAGGAGCACTGTAGAGGGCTTGCGCCAGTGTGGTAGGTCCTCTGTGGATCCAGTTTTCTGCACAGTGCTAAGGACTCTGTCACTCCATAGATATTTATATCTCTGCTCACATTAGGAAAGGAGATCTGCAGAGCACACATTACCCTTCAGCATGGAAGCTCATCAGTGAGCAAAGGAGGAGGTGCTGCTAGAACCTAGCAGAGTCACTCGTGCTCATGGGCCAGATCCACAATCATCCTGCGGCTCTCCCTCCCAGGCTTCCAGGACTACATTTGAAGGAGAAAATCTGGCAGTTCCTTTGTAGACAATGAAGAGAGTTAAGATGCCATGGCCTTCATCTGTTGTCCAAAACTGGGCTTCACTAAATACTTTTCGGTTGACTTTGACTAACAATAAAATGTGATTTTTGACAAGTATATAAGGCAAAGGGAACATTACCCAGAAGACTTAAGGGAGAAGTGGACTCAGCACATTATCACAATAATCAAAGCAAGTATATAACCAGAATTATAAGCAAAGTGCAAGACAATACAGCATTTTTGAAACTGAAACTAATTTACGGTATGTAAAGGTTGGTGCATACCATAAATTAAATGGGAAGCCAGATAGCAAGTGCGTCTTACTGGGGGCACATTTTGAGGCTGTGTACTCAGGGAGATCTTTATATCTGACCTCACTAAATCATTGAATCAATCAAAGTCATAACTGAAATCACAGACATTGAAGAGGAGTGTGGTCTTAGATTAGAAAGGGATGCTGTCATGTGGTTATCACAACCAGCCCATTCAAAGAGCTGCCTAGAGCTAGAACAGAGTAGAAGACATATTTGGTAAATACAGGCAGAATAAAACTTGGAGGGCTTGGTGGGAGACTTAAGTGAGCTCTTGGCTGAGCATATGTAAGGCCCTGATTGGATACCCAGTACTGCCCCTAAAATAATAAGCAATATGACAAACTCAACACAAATTCAAAACAGAAACATTAAAGAAATGAAATATGGTATCTCTAAATAGAAGTTATAGTCCATATATATCATGGAAACTTCTGCACCTGCTAATATAACAACAGCAGCAGCAACAGCAAACCCAAGAAAGGCCTGCTAGTTCCGTTTTTTGTTTGTTTTCCTTTTGATTTGTGCATTTAACTGCATTTGCATATTCAGTTTGTATCTCCCCAGCTAAGCAATCCTTTCTCACATGTCCTGGGTACATCATACCATTCAGACTTCCCAGCAGCACTAGACTCTTGGGATTATAACACCCCAAGAGAGTGCAGGCTATCTCATTCTTCTTTGTATCTCCAATGTGGACTCCCACCCCTGAACACTAAACTCCAGCTTGCTTACTTTAAATTCTTCAACCATCTGTCTCACACCACTTGTGGGTTGCTTTCTGGTCTCATGGGTGATGGGTGAGGTGAGGGGGGCAACTATGTCACTGAGCTAAAGAAGGTGGCAGGGGAAGACAGCCTGCTCAACTCGCCCACTGTGTATAAATTGGGACACGGGAATCCATGTTTTTATTTTGTTCTAGATGTGATTGTTTTAGATACCAATCAATGATTCTATCAATAAATCAAGCATGCATTTTAGGTGGAACTTCATACCAACTTAGAAAAGAAGCTGCCATTATGGTACTTACGCAAAGTGGATCAGAGGTCCACCATCGTGTATCCGAATAGACCCAGGCACGGCAGGATGCTAGTAAGTAGTATTCCCAAGGAAAAGAATACTAAGTAATGGTGTGTGACATCCATTCATTGTGCAGTCCCCCAAGAGGGCTTTGAATCTACTCTGCCTGTGGGAAAGAAGTGGTTGTAATGTTGAAGTGCACAGCACATTATATGAGAGTATCAGGGTGCTGGGCGGGAGAGAGCTGTTCATGCCCAGCAGTACATGAGATGTGCGCATCTGTGCACAGCAAGCCCAGGCAGCCTGATGAGGCTGCTTTACCGGGTTAGCAGCTGTCTTTCGGGGCAGGTGTTCAGTGCCTTGCTTGCTTTTTCTAATCACTTGCCACATACACTTACTTACTAGGTTCATGTTCAGATGTGTGCATCGAAGGACAAATATAGAATGCAAGCTAAGGAGCACACACTGAAGGCCGCCTGTTAAAACCTGAAGGGGAGGCTAGGGCTGTGTCTGTAAGAGAGAATAGACAGATGTACTAAAAGTCAGAAGTGCCAGATCCTGGCTCTGCCATGCCCAGACTGATGACATCTTCATGATTCCTCTTCCTGAACTCTTTGTAGGCTACTTTTACCTGTGTAGTCACAAAATCATGTCTGTGTATTAGTTTAAGTTTTATTTTAACTCTGTGCTACCCCTCAGCCTTGTATATGGTTGCAATCATCAGCTAAGCCTAAGAATAGCCAGTAACTCGTGTCTCTAGCTGAGAGCTTACTTTGTCTTCGACTGGCTACCTTGTATTTCCTCTTCTCTGTCTCAAAACTTCTTTAAATTTAGCACACCCAAAGCCAAGTTCACCCCCTCCAGTCTTCACCCTCTCCTTCCCACAGTGAAAAGGTCCCAGTATCTCCCTAAAGTTCATTGTTTAAGTTTATATACAATTCATCAGCCCACACGGGCCAGCCGTCCCGGCTATGTATAAAGGCCCATTTCCTCTTGCTCAGCTCTCTGGTTCACTTTGTTTCTATACTTGCTGTGCTTGACTCCTGGTTTGTCTGGAATCCCAGGATTGTCTCATGCTTGGTCACTTCACATCTACCCTTGACCTTCTCTTGTCACCTATGATTTAAAGGGCACTCAGTTAAGCTCAGGTGTGGCTGAGTGATAAAGAGAGCCCTGGCATGTGCCAGCCCCTGTGTTCTGTCCCTGGTACCAGAAGAAAAGGTGGACACTAAGTTTAAAAACTATTAAAATTTAACTTCAGAAATGTCTCTATGTGAACTGTTGTTTGGTAGTTGAGTCATGATGGATAAAGAGGCAGAACAGTTTTAATGAATTAACACTGCATTTGGAACAGGCCTGACATAATGCGGAGTGGGCTCTTTCATGAGGACTTGTAAAACGGTACAACAAAATCCTTTTCAACAGCCTCCTTCCACATTTATGCCTCTGGATCATTTGCATTTTTAAACGTTTCTTTTACCAATGACTTTACTGTAGTCTTTGGCCTGATGGTTTCCCAGGCAGACAGAAAAAATGTCCTATTAAGCCTGACTTGAGGGCTGAACTTCGGTGTATACACATGAAATAGTTCCTGAATTTAATTCACCTTTAGTAACTTCTGTGTTTTACCCACAGCGGTTTTTTCATTACTTTCTTGGTATGCAAGAAACACGACAAGAAGCGCCTAACATTGACACGTACTTGGAAATGGAAATACTGAAACAGAAGTACCGGTGTGTATTTCTACATATGTCTTCATGTGACAAACTGGGTACAGGTACATTATGATAGTGGTCTTTATCTTGTAGAAATAAAACTTATTGTAAAATAGAACTTAGGCTTTACTGAGTTGCACATGCACTCAAAACCAAGAGACGTTGTTTCAGACTCAATTTATTTGTGGCCATTCACCAACCAGTTTGCCCTCCCAGGAGTAAGTGAATGAGAATTAAGAACAATTTCCTTACTCCTGGTCCTCATCATAAACTGTATTCTTCATGAGCCATCTGGGTTCATATAATGGAACCCTAGAAGACTTGAGGAATTCTTGGAGTAGCTACCTAGTGGGCAGGAGATATGCAAGAGGGCTCTGCAGTTACCTGAATTTAGATTGCCAATCAACTATTTAGTAACTATGTCAATGGGAAGACTGTTTAACCGTTCTACACATGTTTCATATCAGTAACGGTAAACAAGAGCTAGTCACAAACTAGTACTCTAACTTGAGGGGAATCACTCAAACTTCCAGAATATGATGGCTCCTATGAGACTACAAGCTGAGCACAGTTACCTGGTGCAGAAAATTCTAGTCACAGTTAGAGGGACTTAATGATAGAGAGTAAGATCGTGATGTACGCATGCTCCTGCAGTTCAGGACGTACGCATGCTCCTGCAGTTCATGATGTACGCATGCTCCCGCAGGCTGAAGGACCTCACTTCTCTCTTGGAAAAGCAGCATGAGCTCATCAAACTCATCATCCAGAAGATGGAAATTGTCTCGGAGACAGAAGATGAAGATAACCATTGCTCTTTCCAAGACAAGTTCAAGAAGGAGCGGCTAGAACAAATGCATAGCAAATGGAATTTTGTCTTAAACGCAGTTAAGACAAAAACACATTGTTCTATTAGCCACCCAGACATGTAGAGGGGTGTCTTATGGGAGTGGGAGACTGGTTTACTTCAGTGAATTTCAGTTCGGAAACGAGCAAAGAAACGGAAGTTTGACTACTGTCACTGTGCGGGAAATCCTGGCTCCTGCAACCTCCCCCATACATATGTTCATATTTTCTGCCAATCACTATGTATTGGCAATATCCTTTCTGACATGTTTAAATCAAACTTTAATGAAAGGTAATTTCTTTCGAGTGAATAAAAAACAGGGTTGTTGCAATACACATTATGAAGGTCAAGAATTAATGTAACTATTAAGGCAGGACACAAATGTCAATATTAGATTTCTATTTAATAGCTATAAAATACATGATGCATTTAATCCCAAGTATTATATTTAATCTCCTACCGTGTAAAACCTTCCTGTGTTAGAACCTGGGTGGGACACGTAATCTCTATTCCTACTATGGTTAAATCGTAGTCTGGTCCTCCTTGTCCTATCATGTTCGACATCGTTTTGAGCCGTGTAACGGAAGTCCCAGGTAGTAGATTGTGATTAGTACGAACGTTACAACAGATAAGTGTCCCCTCTGTGTTTATGTTCATCACTTGTGGTGGCTTAAAGGAGAAACGCTGCCCACAGGCTCGTGCATCTAAACCCTTGGCCCCAGTTGCTGCTGCTGCTGCTTAGGAAGGCCACACAGCCTTGCTTGCCCTCTCCTTTTTGAGTGTGGACAGAAATGCGCTCAGTCAGATTCCCGTCCCCGCTGTCATGTCCTTTTCTCCATTATGGACTCTTCCTGAACTGTAAGCAAAAATTCACTGTTTCTTCCTTAAATTTCTTTTGGTCATGGTATTATATCATAGCAACAGAAAGTAGCTTATGTACCAATGGTCTTAATAAAGAGTAAAGCCTGTATGGCCATTCCTCAGGGACAGCAATATGAACTTTTATTGAATTGAGCTTTTTGGATTGGAAATGCGCCATCTTGAGGTCGCCATCTTTACTCTTTTCTTGTATTATACAGAGTGAGAATTTGTCAAATATCCCAAATATGAGCTTCACGAAGTAATTCTCATTTTATTCCCCCACAAACTCCAATGAACATAACTTTGTGCATGTCCTAATGTTGTGTAGATAGTGTTGTTTTTGAGTGTTTTGTGTCTCTTTTTCTATTTGCTACTCCTTTCCAATGGACATTATGTTTAGTTTACAAGATAAATTGCACCATGTGCTCACCTAGTATAGGGCCTCTGGCACACCATCTTATTTTGTATACTCTTAAATTTACCTGGTCTAAGAGATGGATATAATGGTTTCCACCTTCTCGCTGCCACATACAGTCAGTGCAAATTCAACCTTCAGTGCTGCATAGCAACTTACCATATTCTAAACGCTGACATGTTTACATTCATGGTCCACCAAAACACATGCAATGGAGGCAGTGCTCTGTGTGACTTTGTCTTTGGTGTGAAGTTCTCTGCTTTCCTTTAAAGTCCAAAAGCCAGAATTTCATAGTGCAGTGACAATAACCAAGCACCTATTGATTGTAATATGAAGTCCTTCACTGTCCTCAAATCTCTGCACAGTGCATATATTCAGGGCTACTGAGCATCATGTGAAGGAAACACTATGCCTCATGTTGTGGGGGACACTGGGGTATGCAGGTTGACATGTTACAATCTCATAAACACGTAACAAACTCCTAAAGCTTACAACTAAGTGAATCCTTCTGAAATTTGCTCCTGCTGTTTCCTCCAACCCTGTTTCTTCTGCCCACTCTCTCCATGACTGCATCTTCTTTCCTGACGGCTGCTGTGGTGTTTCCATCTCTAAGTTCTGTTCTGACTCTGACCTCTTACACACCTTTCTCTTTCCAATGGCAATATCATCATTGCTCTGCATAATCGAGCTAACAAACTGAGACTTTCTTCTCTTCGACTAAAACCCAGGCTTCTATCTCCATAGTTTTTCTAATTAAACACGCACAACATTGAGTTCAGATCAGATCTTGACTTCCTACTTTCAACTTAAAAAACCACCATTTTCTCAGGGTCCATATCTGAAATTGACATGCATCAAGATGTGTTGAGGTGTGCTTCCTAAAGAAGAGCTCTAAGATTTTCTATTCACACTGCAGCAGTATCCACACAGTAAAATACTTTCTTAGTATCTACATAGCTCCGAGTTCTTTCCCGGTATTCATAACTAAAGAACAGAGGTCATAAAGATTTCCTTTCACAGAAGTAACACAACATTCTAAACCTAATTTAGCCTCTTCTTCTGGCAGGTAATCACTCTTGGCCTACAAAATTCACGATTGCCATCCGCCTCCTTCTCCCGTCTTCTGTACAGTCTATTCTCTCTCCAAGTCTTTCAAAGCTTAGTTTATGTGGTATCGTGACATCGAAGTCCTCCTGAATTATGCCCCTGGTTGCTGGTGGACTGATACAGATGTCTCTTCTACTTTTGCCTATAACAGTGATGGTGACCTGCCTCTGACCCATAACCAGGTGTGACATAGACTTGTTCATATTCACTTCCATCTTCAGTCTTAGGTGATACAAAGTATGACACCTTTCTTTGCTTTTTTTCCCCCATAGTCTGTGTGGGTTCTAGGATAACACCTTGTACATAATAGATGCTCAACAAACACAAATGTGAATCAATGAAATCAAGAACATAACAAGTACAGGCTAGGAAAAGAAGGTAAGGAAACTGCTTCAAACGTGGTTTGTGCCCTTGTACTGGGTCTGTCCTGCTTAGCCGACTTCTTCCTGAGGCGAGGCAGTGTCACAGTATCACACAGCCATGCTTTCTCTTCTCACTGCTTCACTCTGGGTTAGTTGTATTACTTTTATCTATGGTAGGAATGAACAACAGAGAGAGTTTGCTCTTAGCACAGGGCAGCGTGTACCTCTGCATGGACTCTAATCCCTATTAGCTCAGTAACTCTCTGATGGCCTCATCTCTACAATGACGACAGTAACATATGTTCCGGTGGAGCACTGGCAAGATTAGACAATGTGTGCACAGGTCGCCTAGCTCAGTAAGTGTTCATTTAACAAAACTGATGCAGTGGATAGAAGCAGATATTAATTACCCTTTATATTTCCCTGAAAGTTAAGCAGCATCTTGCTATAAATGGAAGCTCTCAGATACTCCTAGAGTCCATTATGCAGGCTATAATATAAATCATAATTTCATGAACATTTTCATTAAAATAAAGCATTTCAATGCTTTTAGCCTTACTTTTGCCTCAGACTCAAATGAACAAACACTGCTGGACACTAACTTTGCTACTCACCACAGATCACCACCACTGAAATTTTTTTGAATCTCATTCATGAGATATTTATTAAAACAGCACATTTAGGGGGAAAAATCAACACAATGTATACATCATTACTGAAAACTGTATACCATCATAAAAAAGGACTTTATTTTGGAAAATCAATTTCTATTCATGGCAAGTTTTACTTTCAGAAATAAATCCATAGACCAACACAGTCTACTTCATCCTTAAAGATGGGCGTGTGGAGTAAGGAGTGTTCTTATTCTCTGTACAAGTTCCTTCTTTACGCTGCCGAGTACCAGGGCTTTGCCACCGAGTCATCAACAGTAACGTGTTCAGCCCTTTTTCTTTAATAACCTTTACAGTGTGCCTTCAGCCGGTCCTTCCAGCCACGCTCAATTAATTTAGCTCCCAGCAACCCTTTGAGGCGTCTCCTTCTCCAGTTTCTACTAATTTTTGGTTGACTGCTGCTCTCATCTACACATCTTTGTTCATCTTACTAACCACACTCTTCGGCTACCTGGACCTAGACCCTCAGTAGCACAGGTACCTAACCATACAGAAAAACCCACCGAATGTTTTAAACACTTCCATACAATCAGATTAAATGACAGTAGCAAAAAAAAAAAAAAAAAAAAAAGGTTTGTGAGGGTTCCTATGTATGAGACACTGCAAGAAAACCCATGTCTTAACTATTCAGATTCTCAGAATCACACGTACGTGCTATGATGACCACTTCTGTTTTATGAAAGATTCTGGTACCAAATATCTCATCATTATTTCATCAGGCCAGCATGGCAGTTTGTAAATTGTAAAAACTTGAACAGGCAGGTTGCTTCTTTTAATATGACTGAAGTAGACTTCATATCCCTAAACGTCAGATTTCATTGGAAAGTAACTCATACGAAGGTAAAAGAGGGGTTGATAAAATAAGAATACGAAGAGAAAACACATCATCTGAGAACTGGATACAAATATTAGTGCTCATAAATTATCTCCCAGGCTCTCTGTCTGTTCAGTGTGTTTAAACCACAGGCTTATTTTAAATATATTTTAGGCACAATACTATTTCAAATCAGTTTAGACATTGCTACATCCTTCCAAAACAATTAACCATTGACTGTGATAAGAAAATACTTTTTTTCTAAACTATCGATGTACTAAAAACATTTATAAAACCACTTAGTCAGCATATGCTGTGGGAACTGGGGCATAGGTCCTGACCCAGGTCCAGATGACAGTCTTCTACCAGACTCTGCTTCAGCATGTGTGTGGAGGGGTGTTAAGGGTAAACTGAGAGAATCAAAACTGACCACATACAGAAACGACGCTCCTACCTAGCAACGTCAGAATCAACGGCAGAGGATTTGTTTCTAACTCCATGATTCCTGCCATTCGGTTCACTGTGCACTTTCACAACAAACTAAACATCGCTGTGTCTTATCAGGCCACTACAGACATCTTAATTGCATGTGTATGTGTGTGTTCACGAGTGTGTACACGTGTGTATGGATGCCTGTTGGGCCAGAAATGCAGTTGTCATTGAGTGTAGTATAAAATTCAAGGGAATCTCATGGAAAATGATTCACACATTCACAAACTATCACCAGTGATGCTCAGGCTCTGAAGACCAAGGCTCCCATCCTACCTGCAGGTTATATCTGCTGTATTGATCACTGACGGTTATTCAAACAGCCAGGCTGTTTGAACTTCACAGTGACAGGTGCTGAACAGGGGACGGTGAGCATATTAAGCCACCTTGCTTTTCGTAAAAAAAAAAAAAAAAAATCAATTCTACTGGAAGCAAAGTTAAGTACATAAATAAATATAGAAAATACTTTTAAAGTATTAGATAATCAAGACTATAATTTACATAAAATACCTACTAATGCACATATAAACACACACTATAAAAAGCTGAAATTACAAAATAAATTAGAGTCCACAAAAGTTCAAAAACATTATCAAGACTAAATAACCTGAAAGGTCATTTATGACAATAAATGGAAAGAATACAAAATAGAAAAAGTCAAAATATCCTCCATTTGGGTTAAGAAATACAGTTTCCAGAGTCTATTAAAGAAAGATGTGTAAACAAAGACATGTACATAGCAGAAGTAATGAAAGGGATTTGTTTCAAAGAACCCAAGGGGAAGCACGAATTCAGATAAAATTATTACGTACACTAATGAGGCTTTGCTAACAAAGAATTCCTGTTATCAGCCTGTTGCTTTCAATAAATTATCAAATTACGGCAGCTTAGTGCTGGTAGAGATGAGTGATCTGTGGGAGCACATAAAACTCTTATCACATGATGTGTTAGTCTAACCGCAGCTCTATGCTTACGCACTATGAGAACTGCAAAGGTTATTAAAACCCAGTTGCCAGGTAGCCAGGAGTGTCTGCTAAGATGAGGCGGTCAACAGAGGGTGTCAGCTGCTAGACTGACCAGGGCCTGGCTGGGAAGCTGGTCTCTGGGCTAACAGGACTTATGGCACCCATCAATAGATGATTGTATTTCCTAGGTAAATGTCACTTCCTCCCCTGACCCGGCTGTGTCTCTTTTTATCTCTGTCCACATTTTGATCTTCCAGTTTTTATCACTTGCAAACCATTCAGCATGACTAATGAGAGCTTACATTTTTAGCCATAGGTTTGGCCCAAATGGCAATGAAGGGCTGTGACACCATCCCTGAGTCTTTTGTGACCTGAGTCATCTCCTGGACTGACTTCAGTTGCATGGGATCTATCCTGCTTAGCTGCTGAAATGTAACCTTGTTACTCTCACTGTAACCCACTCTTCAAATGGCTTTCTCCCTGTGCCCTCACTTCATGCTCAAGGGCACACGTGCTTAAACTATTGGCCCTAATGAGGGGAAGGGAACGTCCGTGACATCATGATGCTTCCCTAGTAACAGGTATCTCTTCCTGTCTCCATTACATTCTCCTGCTGTGTGCGGGACAAACAATGGCAGCTTGTTAGACATGTAGAACTTCAGACCTCACTTTGAGCTGCAGAAGACTCTGCAGCTTAATAAGATCCACACGCACGCAGAACTGTGCGTACATTGCAGTCTAAGAAGTATTGTTATTGCTGGGGAGTCGGGGATGGGGTGGATAGGGTAAGGGATGGGAGTGTGGGGGATGGGAGAGCCGTGGGACTGGGGGAGCAAGAGTGGGGTCAAGGCATATCTAAACCCTGGAAGTCTTATCCATAGATTGGCAGGAGTAGGATCAATCCCCTCTGCCCTAGGCCTGCCAGTCCCTGTGGGGTGCATGTAGCCTAGAAGAAGTCAAGTAGAAAGGTAGCCAGGTTAAACTCTTCTCCCCTTGTAAGATCATTGCATCAGCACCTGGAATTCCCCCTTATGTTAATGAGGCATCCACAGCACCCCGGCCCCCACCAATACTGTCTGTATTCAACCCATAGCCCTTGTTTACTCCGCAATTGTTTAAATAGCCCTCTTTGTTCCCCCTATTAAAATGAGCTGTCTCATTAAAGCTGCCTCCTGAGACTAGCTGCCACTGCCTTCACTGCCCTGCCAAGTGAGGGAGGCTGCTGCATCCCCTGGACTCCTTCACACCCCCACACTCCCCACACCCGCCTTCCCCACTTCCACTTCAGTTTCTCTTCCTTACAACCTCAAGGTTCACAGGCACTGCATGCTGACCTAACAAGGGACTCATCAAACCTACAAGGGATGGCAAAGGATAATTCCATCTCAGAGGTAGAGAACTTGCTTCACATGTGGAAGGGTCTGAATTCCAGTCCCAGCTCCACAAAGAAAACGCCATAGCGATGTTTCCTGAGCTTGTCCACCTTTGAATCGGTGGACTAGTAACGATCACCCTTTCATGGTGAATCAGCATCTATTATCTAGTCTATCAACGACCTGGGTAGAGCACAAGGGTGGTGCCAGGGTGAGTTGGCTTTCCACTTGAGCAGGAATACCCATTTTCCTGTCCTGAAACACTGGCCCCCAGCACCTGGGGCTTCAGACTCAAACCACAGCATACTATCACTCAGTCCTTGTTCTCAGTCTGTTCTGTCTGGGATGGAATGACTCTCCTAGTTCTGCCAGGCCTCTATGAACAGAAGATCTGAGGAGTTTTCAGTCTCTACACTCACACAAGCCAATATCTCACGATGGTTATGACTTGCTCTATCAATCTATGCGTGTCTTCCTGGTTTCTCTGGAAAACCCTAATATAGGAAGAAATACTGGACAGTGCCTTCATCCATTCTGTGCTTCTGTCACAATGCCACAGATAGGATATTTCCTAGTATACAGAGTTATGTTCCCGGGGTTCCAATTACAAGTCCATTGCCAAGATGCCAGTTCTTGATAAGGTTCTGCTTACTACATCATGGCCCGGAGAGAGGGTGGCAGGAGAGAAAGAGGGCAGGAAGGTGCCAAGCACATCTTTTTACAGCATCAATGATTCACCTCTGAAGGGCTGAGCCCCCATGGCTTAATCTCCTCCTTAACATTCTACCTCTTAGTTATATTACAAAGAAAAAACTAAATTTCAACATTTAGAGGGAGAAAAACACTCATTTCAAAATAAATGGAAATGTTGTCTTTAGGAAGAGTAACACTGATCCAATAAATCTGTTAATAATAGAAAACGTCCTTATACCAAGTGATGGAATTTTTTCTCCTCCTGTATCCAGAAAATAGAAAAGGATTCCATCTTCAACACTGCGAAGATGCAGAAGTATGGTGACAAGTGCTTCTCACTTTTCTTCAGCGTGATATCGGATGTCTCATACTTAGTTTCACTTCTGTGGAGTTATCATGCAGTTTCTCAAAATGAAGCCAGTGAGGGAGAGAGAGGGGTGGGGGAGAGAGAGAGTTAGTTCAGAAACTGTTTACCAAGACAGATTATTTATATTAATTGTTATGAATAAATTATTTTCTTTTGTTCATTTCTGGGTACTTTCAATATAGTATTCTCTTGATTTTTTTTTTTGTACAATAAGTTCACTAAGACAACCGTAATGGAATGTGAGGAGCTCAGTAACTAGAAAGGTTTGAAACATAGTTCATTTCTTTCTTTCTTCCTTCCTTCCTTCCTTCCTTCCTTCCTTCCTTCCTTTCTTTCTTTCTTTCTTTCTTTCTTTAGTATAGAAATAGAGTTTATTTAGGGCATGGGGAGGGGAGTTAAGAGGGTAGTAGAGGCAGAGAAATGCAGAGAGAAGAAGAGAGTAGAGAAGTAGAGAGGTGGAGGCTGGCCATGACCATGTGGAGAGAGGGGGAAGGGAATGGGGAGAGGTAAGGGATAAGAGAAGTAAGAGAGAGGCAAGAGAAAGAGATAAGAGAGAGAGGAGGGGGCAAGCAGCCCCTTTTATAGTGGGTCAGGCCCACCTGGCTGTTGCCAGGCAACTGTGGGGAGGAGCATACCTGGCTGTTGCCAGGTAACTGTGGGTTGGAGTTCAGACAGAATGCTAACATTCTTCCGTTTTGGTTTAATTAAAAAAAGAAAAATTAGAAAGAAGCAATGGTAAAGCAAGAATAGGGTTGTCGTAATATCTGACTGCTTCATGCTGGCATTGGGGGTGATGTGTCTCTGGGGAACCTAAAAGAATGAGGGTGGGGGATGTTTGTCCAGTCGTAGGAGAGTTGGCAGTTTCCTTGCTGTCCAGGGTCTGTGGAGCAATCTGAGGGTAGGTCAGAAGGAACAGGTCCAGTAGAAGTGTCTGTGTCTGAGAGGAGATTGGAGCATCTGACGGTTGCTTCTCTGGAGCTGTCCTGGGTGTAGTAAACACCTGGATGGTTCTTTTGAGCTAACGAGCATGGATCTCTCATGGGCTGAGGTGGGATGCAAACCTGCAGAGTTTCTAATCTGAGTCACACAGCACCAATGATGTGTTTATAAAAATATAGAGATATATGTTATATAGGGTTATAGGAAGGTAGATGTGGGGGAAGGGTGTGCCTCAGCAGGCCCAAGCCCAGGCATCTCTTCTCCCTGAGGGACCAGACACAGGAAGGTATAGTATAGAAATAGAGTTTATTTAGGGCATGGGGAGGGGAGTTAAGAGGGTAGTAGAGGCAGAGAAAGGCAGAGAGAGGGAAAGAGTAGAGAAAGAAGTAGAGAGGTGGAGGCCGGCCATGACCACGTAGAGAGAGGGGAAGGGAATGGGGAGAGGTAAGAGATAAGAGATATAAGACAGAGGCAAGAGAAAGAGATAATAAGATCATAGTTCATTTCTTAATGATTTGAGTTTAACAGTTCGCTGCAGTTAAGGAAGACATAAAAATAGAACTAAGTAAGCTTTCTCTAAGCTCCTTCAGAACTCAAATATACTTTAAAAAATCTCTTTCTGTGTGTTTCTGTGTCTCTGTCTCTCTGTGTGTCTCTGTCTCTTTGTCTCTCTGTCTCTCTCTGTCTCTCTCTGTCTCTCTCTGTCTCTCTCTCTCTCTCTCTCTCTCTCTCTCTCTCTCTCTCTCTCTGTGTGTGTGTGTGAGTGTGTGTGTATTACGGCACCATGGGTCATGTGGAGGTCAGAGGACAACCTCAGGTGTCAGTCCTGTTTGAGACAGGATCACTTGCTGTTCTCATATGCTCTGTATACCAGGCTCATTGGCCAGCACCTTGTAGGGATATTCCATCTCTGCCTCCTGTCTTGCTAGAGGCACACTGGGATTACATATGCATATTATTGTAAGCTCACGTGGGCTCTGAAGAACTGAACTCAGCTTCTTGCACTTTCACAGCGAGTACTCTCCCTACTGAGATATAGCCTTAGCTCCAAGAAGGCCAAACATTTTTAATATAACATCACAAAATTGCTCTTAGTTTGGAATCTTATTTAAGCAAATATTTAATCTTCAGTTAAAAAAAATGAAGCAGTACTTTTTAAAATTATTTCTTTAATTTGATTGTAAATTATAAACTCATGCACTCGGTCCTATGAGACTGTGGTATCTGAAGGCAAAGGTCATGAAACAGGCTACTGGTGACAACAGCCAGAGAACACAAAAGGAGAATAACTGGGGGCCCTGAGCTGCAAATTGTACCTGATTCAGCATAAATCATGTATTTCCGGAGTGCAGACATCACAATGTAACACTCCACATTCCAGAAAGATGGTTCATATGTTCCATTTTAATCCAGATTTAATGTGCAGGGCTGGAAAATGAGTTGAAAGATGAAATAATATAGAAAACTCCCTTCATTTGGTTAACACTAGATGGCAGCGATTGACAATAATTATTTGGATCCAAATGCTGGTTGGCATTTTTAACTTCATCACAGATGCATGTGGAATATCCTTATTCTAGATACAGGAAAAAAATGCTACCTAATCCAGTTTTGCTGTTTTTTTGTGTTGATTTAGATGGTGTCTTAGTCTGAGTCTCGACAACTGCCCCAGACCCACTGTCTCACAGAATCTCAAATATGACTTGGTAATGACCCAAGGTGAGGTCTAGTGGGAGGAAGCTGCTCTGACAGGGGATTCTGGGCCCCAGGCTCCCTTTGCTCACTCCCCTTTGTGTCTTGACCACCATGAAGCAAGGGCCTCTTCTGCCAAGCACTCTTCAGGTGTTCTTCATGCTGCAGCCCTGAAACAACAGGGCCAGCTGGCATGGACTAGAGTCTCTGAAGCTATGAGTCAAAATAATCTTGTATCTCAAGCAACAGAAAAGCAACTAACAAAGATCTGTAGTCAATTTTATATACAAAATCTTAGGAAGCTCCAAATTGGTTTTCTTAGTGTCAAAATTTTCTTCTTAAAAAATCACATATGTGTGTGTGTGTGTGTGTGTGTGTGTATTTATTACTTCATTGAGAATTTTGTACAATATATTTTGATCAACTCTGTCCCTTTCCCCCAAATCCTCTGAGATATACCAATTTTTCCTACTTCCATCCACTTCCTGTCCTCTTTTTTTAAAGAAGACACTATCTTATAGAATTATTTCATTTCTCCCTTTTCTACATAAACATTCATATTTCCTCTCATTTCTAAATGACATCTTCTATACAGAACTCTCCACATTTAGGTTATCTTCTGGTGATCTAGCTCCATCTACAAGTGAGGCCTTTGAAAGAATTGAAAGCAGCAATGTAAAAATGTTGTGTCTAAAAAACATCCAGAGAGAAGAGTGAGCAGTCAATTTTTCTCATCAAGATGGAATACAGCACACAGGAATCAAAAGAAACAATACGCAAGAGCTGGGAATAGCTTAATTGATAGGGTGCTTGTCTATCATGTGTGAGGGTCTTGGTTCAAATGCCAACACTGTAATCCTCCTATCTAAGAGGTAGAGGCAGAAGGATTAGAAGTTCAATTAGACAGTTATACAGCTAGTCTGAGCTAGAGATCCTAGAGAAAGAGAAGGAGGAGGAAGAGGAAGAAGAGAAGGAGGAGGAGGAGGAGGAAGAGGAGGAGGAGGAGCAAGAGGAGGAGGAGGAGGAGCAAGAGGAGGAGGAGGAGGAGCAAGAGGAGGAGGAGGTTCTCTAGTATGGACCATCTCTACTGCTGATCAGTTTTTAAATTCAACATTCTATATCCAAGCCGATGTTTGTGTTGGTTGTTTCATGACTCGATAGACGTGTTCTTGGGAGGGAACTTTGCAGGATGGAAGTGTTGGACTCCTTTCTGTAACATCCATGTGTGGCCCATAGCAGTACATGCCATTCATCCCACATGTGCTTATGCTGTTTGCCCTATACTCTGTTCTTTAGAACTTCAGAAGTGTATTTGAAAACAGCATTTTCTCAGTAAAGAGTTAAAAGTGGATTGTAACAAAGGGGACAAGGAACTGAGACTTGCATCTAAGAAGCTTGATGCCAATTATCCAACTGTATTTGTGGCTCAGCAATGATGCCCATAGCTCCAAGGCTGACACAACTGGAACAGAGACAGCATTCGGGACTGATGGAAGTATGTGGTACCATGCAAAGTTGACACAACTGGAATAGAGAGCATTTGGGACTGATGGAAGTGTGTGGTACCATGCAAGGGTGATAACCGGATCACAGAAATAGAAACTGCAAAAGGTCATCAGTTAACTGTTAACTAGACTTCCCACCCAATCTGCCCTATTTATCTCCTATCGTCGTGCACTGGCTTGCTTACTCATACATCTAGTCAGAAGATCGCAAGAGACTCTCAGAATGTGTCCTCACATTCTGCCCACATCAACACATTCTCCAGGCCAGGTCAGATTCTCCTCTGTTAATTCTTACTCTCCATACTTTGCATTTCTGAAAGTCTGACCACTCTGACACCTGAAAATACAAAGATTACTCAACATCAAAAATAGGAAGATTACTGAGAAATGAAAACGGAGCACTTGCTGAGTGGTTGCTTTGATGACAAAGGGCTTTGTCACTCACAGGAACATTCTGAAAGATATTGTACTGCCAAGTAAAGCACAGGCCACTCTTGCGCCAGACAGCAGGGCTGGGGTAGGGGTCAGGGTAGGGACTGTGCCAACAGTGAGGGTATCAAGAGGCTGCAAAGCTCAGCCCCCTCTCCCCCTAGGTAAATTGCCAAAATGCTAGGGCAGCCAACATGTCTTTCAGTTTGACTAAACTTAGATTCAAGGACATGAGTCATTCATCATAAGCTTGAGGATGCCGAGAATTGTCTCTTCTATTTTGTAAACTCGGACCTTGTCAGCTTAATGTTTAATTCAGCTCAGTAGCTATTACTGGATAATCAGAAGACTGTGCATGGCAGAAAATGGGAGCAGATCCACCATGTGATAGGCAGGAGAAGGAACGTCAGTGTGACAGGGGAGACAACGCCAGCAGCTGCAGTCATTGGATGTGTTGGAAGAAATGTGTAAACAGAGCAAAAGAGCACAAGCAGAATGAAGGGAACCGGCAAGGTGGACCTCGAGGAAGTAGGATAAACACAGCTTGCTTAAAACAGAGAGGGGCCCTGGTGCTCAGCTCTGTGGATACACACAGCTGAAGCCTGACTCCAGTCTTACTTAGCAAGCCTCTACCTTGAATAAACAGGAAATTACTATCATGAACTGCACTGGAAGATGAGCCATGCTCCTTTGGCACTGCACACCATGGATTTGTGGGTGCATATCTTACTACTTTAAACGGTGGATCTGTTTATCCCTGCACTGTGTACTCAGGAATTAAGTTGAATGGAGGAAGTAACTTACCATTATACTCAAGACCTCGAGTGTAAACTTGCTATGTCAAATTCCTTTCCTTGGGAACTGTGGAGATCTGTTTGTGAACTTCTAGTAAAACACTTAGTTCCTAGTTACCCAGATTAAATGCCTAAAAGTATCCTGTATTTTGCCACACCTATGGTTCTGTATGACAATATCATATCAAGGAAGCCAATTTGAACAGAAAGCTTCTCTGAGGTTCTTGATACCTTGATTCTTTCAGGGATTCACTTATTCATCCCAGGTGAGGAATTTGTCTTTCTTCAGGAGTCAAACACTGTCCCTGTACTTCTGTTGTGAGTCTTGACTGGGGGAATTGTCACTGGGGGATGTTTGGAAGAATAAAGGGTCAAGGTGATCCCCAAAGGCTGCTTGCGAGTCCTTCAGACCTGAGTGATGAGGATGGCCTGGCATTCTGGGTTTCAGATTCCAGATTCTGTTCTTTCTACCTAAACTGTCTGATGTCCCTGATGTCATCTGCATTCATAGAACCCCATGGAACCAAGGTACTCATTTCCATCAGTCTGATACTTGAGACCACTATCATGTGAAAACAATGACGGAAGATATTCAACCTAAAGATATATTGACATGTACACGTCTTATCAAAAGCCTGAAAAGGCGGCCCCATCTCTCCAAATGAACGCTTCAATACAGCTACCATCACTTGTGACTATCACACACAAAACAAACAACCTTCAACAAACCCAGCAAAATCACATTATCAAAGAAGCATAAGGAGCATAAAACTAACTGAAACAGCTTTAGAAAATATTTTACATCGCCTGCCTATAAGCACGGTCCCAGGCTGTTACCATTGCTACGCCTGGGTGTCTCTCGTGAAAGGAATGAAGCAACACCTTCCTCGCTGGTTATGACGACTCCTGGTGCTGCCTGTATTATCTTCTGCACCTTGTGGGCATTATCCCTCTTCTTCCCTGTTCTCAGTTGGGACAGAATGACACTGTTCACCAGATACAAAATGACAACGTAGCTGTGAGTAAAGTCAGTCATGTGCTGGGCAATCGAAGTGCAAGTGTACTTTGTGAACTCCTCGGTTAGTTTAGCCTTTCCTTCTCCCCAGGATCCACTTTAGCAGTAGACTGGAGGTTCCAAAACCATTGGTGTTTGCCCATTGCCCATTCCAGCATGGTAAAAAAGAAAGAAACCATGAATAACCTGAGTGCTCACGCCTAACTTAGACAGCCCCTCTGCCATTGATGAATCTTTATGAAAGCCTTATCTTGTATTTTTTAACAGCAAAGCTCAGGATCTGTTTTACTGAAGTTGTTTATATATCTAATCAGAGTAGATCAGGAAATGTGGCTGATAGCACCGGGCTGCCTGAGATACATAATATTTGTGGGCCAGCATTAGGGGGACTTTCAGTGTGGAGGTCTGATGGATGGAGTGTGTGTGAGGCTCTGTTTAGTTTGAGAGAAAGCACACTGGTGGCCACATTCATTCTGAGCAAATCCATTTCCCTCACGTGGGCCGCTGTGAAAAGCTTTCTGACAAAACTGGTGAGAGGATTAAACAACTCAGTTCTCCACACGCCTCTCACATGTCCACTGGCCACAGGCGGGGAGGACTCCAGCTTAATAATGAGATGGGGTTGCAGAGCACAAGGTCACCCCATGCTCTGCCTACATCAGTGAGCTGAACGCTATGGCACAGGATTTCACATCAGAGAGCTTTTGTGTCGTAGGTTATAAAATGGATGTGCCAGGATTCACAAGGAAGTCAGGAGCAGTAGGAGGTAGAAAAGCAGATGATGTACAGCTACCTCGGTGAAGTTATGCTAAGGAATCAGAGTTTGCGATTGAGGCGTCTCGCAAACCTGAAAAGCACAGAGTTGGCCTGCAGGTTGGAGAGCCAGAGAGGAGCTGATGGGCCAGCGCAAGTCCACAGGCAGCACAAAGACAGAAGTCTTTCCTCTTTGAGGAATCTCAGGCTTGCCCACAGTCCTTCCAACTGATCAAAGCGGCTCACTCCACTGTAAAGCATCACCACTGTGATTCAGCCTCGACAGATTACAACACTTCTCTTAACATTTTTGCTTGTTTTTTTTGGTTGGTTGGTTGGGTTTTTTTGTTTTGTTTTATTTTTTAAGGGGAATTAACTCCCAGGGATTTATACTCTATAAATACATGTTCTCCCTCAAAATTATTCTCGCAGCCCCTACTAAGTGAAATTTAATGTCTAGAGCATTCCTATGTATCAAAGTCTGGACTGACATTTGACATACACTGGGTAAAGTGGGCAGCAAGGCTAGGCAAGTTGAACAACATACCAACTAACAAGGGATTATTATTTTTGAAAATTAAATAGTAACATCTATGAACTATAAACACAATGCATGGTACCAGGTCATTCAATGACTGACCTTATGCCCTAAGATTTTGAGTGAATATGACTTATAACTTAAAATTATGTTTTAAAATACTGGAAGCCACGAGTTATCTTTGGCTATAATTCAGTGTTGCCAACTGTGCCCGATTCTTTCTCAGCCGTGTTATAGGAACCTCATGTGTCCCTGGAAACTGAAGCAATGCATGCTTGTAGTGAATACATGTTTATAAGTGGCCTAGATTTTATTTGAAGCTCACTTTCTGATCTTGAGAAACAATAAAGAACTTTGTGGGTACAGTCACTGAAACTGTTCATGAATGTTTTCATGACCTGTGGCCCCAGTGACTTGGAATTTGCAGTAAGTTGAGGATCCATTTAATGTTGTCTTGCAAAGTGCTTACACTAGGGTTAGAAAAGGCAATTTAAGAACCTGGCTTCCATGTACGACTTTTTCTCCCTAGCATAAAATCCAGCCTTAAAGAGGACTTTATTGTTTCCATTTCAAGGTCCTTCTATGAGAGGAGAAAACTGGCAGGCAGGGTGATCGCTACCTTTCTAAGATTTATTAGGAGTCCAAAAGGGCTCAGTAAACTAGGAAGGTAGCTATGATATCCCACGGCACTCAGGACTGATTTAGTTTCATGTCAATTCAGGACCTGCAACCACAATATGAGCTGTAATGTTATGAATTGCTCTTTGGAGCTGCTGACCTCACAGGTGGGGCAGTCAGAGGGCGGAAGAGAAGGGGAAGGCAAAGACCCATGATTGCTACACCCAGCGCCTACACTTCACTGAAGCACCTGAGGACTCATTTGTCCATAATTCCACCCACAAAGCCCCATTCCTTTCCCTATGTTTCTTTTCTACCTAAAATACCTTTTCTCCTTGGAGTTAGAAACTGGATTATACTACTACAGTGCACGGGGCTTTTTGTTATGAGGGTTACATGACATTTGCCCATGTGAAACTCAGAATAAATTAAGGATAGCTGAGTCTCATCTCCTATTGCAGTAGCATTCCTGAAGAAAATGTTTAATCAAATTGATGTTACTAAGAGCACAAAACTAAAATGGAAGCTCAGGGTTCTTAAAAGAGCGAGAGAAGTGCTCTGGTGCCACAGCAGTGATTGTGTCATGCCTCGCAAGGAACAAGCACCATGTGATGTTACTGAAGGGAAATCACACACACCTATATCAAAATCCACCTCCTCAAAGCCAGTTTATTCCATGACAACAGAGCGTTGTCTATGGGGGTGAGGAAAGCCCACTAATCTCTTTTGTCTTTTGAAATCATATGGGATCAGGCATGTATGGGCAATCTGAGGACAGCCATACCTTGATGATATAGGATAGTCATGGTGGTTCATGGTGGTCCATGCCTCAAGATGCAAAACTCTGGTGAATTCTTGAAAAAGGAAACAGTTTAAGGGACGGCAAGATGGCTCAGTGGGTAGATATGCTTTCCACACAATCCTGAGGAGCTTAGTTTGATCCCAGAACCCATGGAAAGGTATAAGGACAAATCTACTGCACAGCACTGTCCTCTGACCTCCACATGCCCCTCTACCCACATCATGCACATAAAGCGACAAAAAAAAGTTTGGCAAAAATTCTTATGCAATAAATGGAATAAGTTTAAAAGGAAAATAGCAAAATGATATTTTAATACATGTAGTCCACCAAGTACAATTCTATATTTGATGCACATCTTCTACTATTTGTTGCATTCATTGCAATACACGGATTAATACTGACCAACATTTAGGTGTAGGCTTAGATTTTTTTCAAAATCACTTTAATAAGGGATCTCAAATGATAACTGCCCCTTCTAGCCCATCATCCAAAACGTAGGGGAGAAAAGATGGTAACTAGGACAAGGGGATATGGGCTTGTTTACAAGTAGTTCTTTGGGGCAATCCCAATCTCTATTGGTCAAGATACTAGCAGTCCAGTTCAGTCGTGTCAAGATAGCCAACATGAATCAGCAGCAGAGAAATGGAACTTCCAGGCCTCCCCCATCAGCACAAGTCAGCAGGAGTGACTAGGACAGCTGGCTCACCAGAAGTTCTCTGCCACACCTCTCTCAAGGGAGTGACGATCAGTGAAGATGTCAGAGCAAGGAAGCCTTGCAAGACTAGCTATGCAGGCGCTGAGCCACTGTCCATTATGTCTTACTTACACTCTCTCCAAACATCACGTGTCCTCCAACAGGTCTTGCCTGGGCAAACCATCACTTGAGTCGGCATCACGTGACACTACTAGAAATTTCCACTCCATTCAGATGGTCTTAAAATGTTAGAGAAATGCATTCTTTAAATGCATGAATTGCATTTAAATGAATTCAGATGCTGATGCAGCATGCTTTACTACCATGTTGTGTTAAATTTGTCCTAGTGACTGAGGTCTCTGGCTGGCACTATGTTGGTCATTACAACAATGAGAAAGCATGGAAAAGGTGATACCAACCACCTCTTATTAACAGCTGCACCCTTAGAGAAAGAACATACAATCTTCATCCACGTGTATGAATATGTTTGGTAGGTCAAGAGGTATTAACCCTTGCAAAAATAATGACTGCAATCAGTGAGACTGTGCTTTACCTATAAGGATGGTGGGACTCTGACAGCTGCTGCCTGTCACAGGGAGCATTCATCCAAAGGGAGGAAGAAGAATTGACAGGCCAGCTTCTTTCTTTCTTTGATATACACATGAGCAGGGACACCACTGCCCTCCAACTGTTAGATGACACTCAGTAGGTACGGAGGGAGAGGTGGTACATCAGGCATGACATCAAGGGGTTAAATTATCCCAACTGGATGAGAGTCAGCAGAGGCCTAAAGGTTAGAGGAGACTAGTTAGAGCCAGGAGTCTGAGTGGAATGGTGTATTGTGTTGGAAAGACATCAGTGTTCTCTGGAGGGCAGCAAAAATGTGGACTTAGCAAATGGGATATTAACAAACTCAACCTTCTCTCCTTAATCCCTAGCTCCATCCCCCAGTTCATCTGTGGACAGTCCATTCCGAGGCTAATGTGGCACTCTCAACAGGCCATTGGGTTTTTTTCCAAACACTATCCATATATCTCAATGAAAATCTTAAAGAAAAACTTTTCTCTATTACTTCACAGCTCACAGCCATCCAGGAACTTACTATTTCCACTTCAGTCAATTACAAAATGGAGTCCCTTGGTATTTGGTGGGCTTTCAAGTTTGGCCTTTTTATTACCAGGTGAAGGTTCTTGTTATTCTGTTTACTTTTAACAAATATTTAAACTTTTATGGAATTCACAGTTTCATGGTCTTGAGAATCAAATAAGCCCATAAAATCCCACAGAAAGACCTGCAGCCCCCAGGCTCACACGTTATGCTTTTTCGACTTTAATGGAGAATGCTAACTTGAGTCTCAGTTTAGTGGCAGCACCTCCACCATTTGTAGTGAACTCCTTTTCCCACTCCCTCATGTACACTAGTATAATCAGAATACCTGACACGCTGCTGAGTGTGACACTCCATTACACTCTTGTCTTAATTACACATTCATTGTTACCATTAAGAGAAGCTTATTTAAGGTATTTCCTGGACGTTATTGTTGTCATTTGCTCCAATATCTCAGAAAAGTATATAACTTAACTAAAATTCCCCTTCATCAATTACTGACATTGTGTGTGTGGAACCTTTGTTACCTCTATTTAAAGGTGGGTCTGGGTGTGGAGAGCAAAAGTGAATCATTACTTCCTAAGGTGCTGCGATGTGCAAGAACTCTGAGTGTGTAGTATGTGTGACCTTCCTGTAGCCTGCTGTAACCTCCGATTTCAAGGCACATAGCATAGGTGAAGCATAGCCATTCCCAATGTCATAAAATATTAGAGTAGTAGAAACCAGGACTGTATGAGACCAGACCCCATGTGCTTATCCACAGCCTGAAAGTCTGCTGCTTCTCAGGGCCCTAGAAATGGGTAGGCACCATCAGTGAGCTATGACATACCCCCAGGATAGCACCAGGTGGCCTCAGGAATGGGACATCTGTGACAGGAAGCTGGCTATTGGCCCAGATACACCTGGTTTATCATGGAACAAGATTTCATATCATGGATGAACAGTCTGCCATCAATTGAAGAATAATTTCCACGGGCTCTTGATGATAAGTGAAATTTGTATTATACAGTCCTCAAAAAAAGTAATGGGGTTGTCCAGAGTAGCCTGCTATCTTTCTAAAGAAGACTCAAATATGTTGCCTTTTTTTCTTTTAATGTTGAGAGATTATAATTGCTTTATTTTCCCTTCCCTTTCCTTACTCCAAACTCTCCCGTGGTCCACACCTCCCTTTCCCTGTCTTAAAATTCATGGTTTCTTTTTTGTTTATTTTTATTACATGCATACATTTACATATGTATTTAGAAATAGATGTGTGTATTTAGGAGTACATTATTTATATTATGTTTTATGTGTGTGTGTGTGTATTATTTATATTACATTCCCAATGTCATGAATTATTAGAGTAGCAGAAGCCAGGACTGTATGAGACCAGAGCCCATGTGCTTATCCACAGCTTGATAGTCTGCTGCTTCTCAGGGCCCTAGAAATGGGTAGAAAACATTATTAAGATATATATAAGGTATAATGACAAATATTTAGAATTAGAATATAATATATTAATAGATTGTAATATATTAATATATTGTTAATATAATAATATAAATTTATAAATATTGATATAAGCTATATTAGCAATATATTATAAATAATTTTATATATATATATATAAGGTATATATATATTCCTAAATATACCCTACTCAGTTCATATAATGTTACTTGTATGTGTGTTTTCAGAACTGACCATTTGGTATTGGATACTCAGTTAGGGGACTCTTCCCTAGAGAAGACTCTTTCTCCTGTTCCTAGCATTCTTTAGTTGCCTAGAGTTCTTTGTCTAGGGTTAAGAGTTTTCCTTTACCTGTTAATTGGCGTGTCTGCTGGTGTCTATTGATGTCGTTCATGTTCAGGTTAAGTTTAAGCTGACACTGTATGAGTGTAGCTTGATATTCTTATGAGATACAGTCTCATGGCCAACTCTCTGTTCTCTGGCTTTTACAGTCTCTTCTTCTGTGTTCTTCAACGATCCCTGATAACCATGCCACACTGGCTGTTGTCGTGGTTCATAGGTGTCATAGCTGATGGAGTATTTGTTATCCGCCTCCTTTGGAAACTTAATGGACACCTTCAGGTATGAAATGGGTTATCAGAGAGAAGGGCTTCGGGTCAGAACCAGCTCAGGTTCTCTGGGCCCTCTGTCCAAAGTTCATAGTGTCTCAGAAGCAGAGCTTACTGTCTACCTCTGGGAAGCAACCAAGGGCAATCATACCAGCTTATATGAGAGTCTCTTAGACAACCCTGAATAACAACAACTCAAAAAGGGACTTCTCATGGTGTTGGGGGTTTGTCACATAGACTATGGCTGGGAGTGTGGGCATTGTCAGCCGAGATGAGAAAATGTCATTTAAACTATCTATGTGTATCTATATACTGACTTATGTGTATTGTAGATATTTTAGGTAACTACTAACATGATTTCTTATGACATTCTTAGATGTCCTCACTGTTCTTTTACCATCCTTAGTTTGTACTACTCCTTTGCTTCCCCAGCCTCACCATTTCCCCGCGTTCCTCTGCAGATCACGTGTTCTCTGATATTACCCGAGCTCTTGCTCCATCTTCTCCAATCAATGGCTCCTTTCTACTTTGCTGCTTTCTGCAGTTCCTCCAGGTTCTATACTCTCATCTGAAGCTAGGAGCCTCGGGTAAGCCTGTGGTGTTTGACTTTCGAGTCTGGGGTCCTTCACTCAATGTGGTCCTTTGTAGTTCATGTGAAGTTCATGATTTCATCTTTCTTTTTAGGATAATACTACTCCCAAGTGGCTAAGCAACACATTTTCATTATCCACTTGTCAGCTGAAGAATATGTAACCTGTTTCCACTTCCTAGCTCTTGTGACTGGAACAATACTGAATGTGACAGAGGAAGTGTTCTATCCATGCAGTAGAATGTCAGATCTGTTATTCATTTCCGGAGGAGTGGTGCAGCTTGCTCGTACAGTGGGTTTATTTTTAAATTTTAAGGATCCTCCACACTGTTTTCCAGAATGGCTGAATTCGTTTATAATTCCAATAGAAATAAAGGTGCCCTTTCCTGCATTCCTTCCAGCAGTTGGTGGTGGTTGTTTTATTGATCATTGCTGTTCTTACTTGAGTAAGAAAGAAAGAAATAGCAAATCTCAAAAAAAATATCCAGCAATTATGAAATATTCTTTCTAATGAGCTTTAGAAAATATATTTATTGAAAATATTTAAAATCAGACTTTTAATGACACCCTATCCTTACAATAGATGGAATAACTACCTATAATATGAGTGTATTCAATGTACACATTACCCATGCCCAATCTGTTTTCCATTTGAGAATAAAAAGGAACATTCCGAAAACAAAGAGGGCTTCAATTATTGTTGCAGTACTCCATGCTTTTACAAGAAAATTATGCATTTTAATACCGTAATCTTTCATTTGCCAAGGAAAACAACGGATCAGTTCATTGGAAGAACATATAAATATCTGTGTGTCCCAGAACGTCTCCGTGTCACAGGAATCATTGCGACTTTGCCATTGCTCCCTCTCATGACAGTTTCTATGCTACTGGATGCTATTCTGCTTGAACTACATACAAGATGAATGACTCTAACTATACGTATCTAAAAATGTCCCAAAATCTGAAACTAGTGGGGCATCACAGGTAGAAAATTCTATACCTGGTTTCATGTCAGTATTATCAAAACACATGCATGCTATGAATACTGTATGAGATGATGACCTTAGGTTATGTGCATAAGTAAGGTGTAACACAGGTGAACTATTTTAGACTTGGTCCCATTTCCAAGAAATCTTATTGCATTTGTGCAAATATTACAAAATTTTTAAAAATCTGAAAGCGGAATCATTGTGATCTCAAGTATTTAAGGGAAAGAATTCCCAATAACAGCAGTTTGGAAAGATATGAGTGAGAAGATTCAGATAAAATTACTTAATTAATGAGCTGGGCTATCTGTAATCTGTAAATAAAAGAAACAAATCCTCATAACAAGAAAATTCAATAATAGTAAAAGACTCATTCACTGGAACAAATCTATAAAATAAACTTGCTGTCTTAGCTCTCACGTTGCTATAATCTAATCCCCAGATCGGGTGGCTTAGCTACATTTGTGTCTCACAGTTCCAAAAGTGATCAAGTCCAAGCTCAAGATGCTGGTGGGTCATGTGTCGGGTGAGTGTCCTTCCCCAGCTTCCGGAGTGCTGACAGCTTGTGATGCCTTCCAAGGCTGGAGAGCAGAGGAAGACAGGGACGTGGAGATGGAGAAGATGAAGAAGAGAGATGAGGAATGGGGGGGGGGCAGAAAAAGAATGGAAAGAAAACAGGTAGATGCTACTGCTTCTTGTTCCTCCGAGATGGACACTAGCTCACCTCAGCATGGGGGCTCCATCCCCATGACCTCACCTAATCCATCTACCTCCCAAGGAGGTCACAGATGCTCACTACCTACTCCAAAAGTTTTAATGAAATAAACCACCCTAATCACTTCTTCACGTTCACCATCTCTGCGAATATCTTTTGCTTAATAAACATTTGTAATTCTTATCATTACTTAATTTTCCTGCCTCTTGGTCAGATTTATTAGTTAGTCCTTATTAATTTAAATTGCTTAATTTTGCTTAATGATGATGGCCTCCTCACTCACAAGAGCTGCCATTTATCCATCCTCTGCTTTCAAGCTAATTAAGAAACATCTCTATCGTGAGACTAAATCAATTTGATAATCTTCATACTTTCTGTTCACCAACATAATATCCTTTCAAACAAATTGCAATCTGCTAACAGGATTTCCAAGGAGGTGAGTGATAGCACACTTACCTCCTTCCTGAGTCTAATGCTCTCTGTGATGAAGAACAGCTCCTGGAGAAGGCTTTGCTTAGATGTTTTGTGTTAGCTAGTTAGTTTGTGTTGTTGTTGCTCTGAGACAGAGTTTCTCTGTATAGTTCTGGCTGTTCTGTAAACCACTTTGTAGGCCAGGCCGGTCTTGAACTCAGAGCCCCACTTGTCTCTGCCTGGAATGAAAGGCTTGTGCCACTATATCTGGATAAGCCTTTGTCTTGACACCACCTATCTCATGGTAGGAGACTGTAATGGGGGTGGGCATGAGGTACAGAACCAGCTCCACCCACAAAGAGCCTTTCAGAGGGTTTATGCTACAGTCCCTAGATTTCCAAGACTCTTGGCATTTGTAAAAATAAGAGAGGGAGAACTGTCAAAGCATGTGTGTGGGAGCTGTGAGGAGGGAGAGTGAGGGGTGGGGTGGGGGTAGGGTGGGCGGGAGAGCCTAGAGAAGACTTCTGATCTCAGTCAATCTCAATCTCTTCTCTTTCTTACACTTCAGCAGTCTCATACTCTGTAAAGGTTCACCAGTTTTATATTCGAAGCTTCAATAGACTTGTAAAAAAAAAAAAAAGACACTTGTCTGTACAAATGAGATCAAGACCACCAGATCTCTGCACATGCTTGCTCACAGGTATGAGCTTTGTAAACGAGAGTTATTGTAGAGCACACTTAAAATGTCATGTTTTATAAATTGCCCCCATGTCCAAAGATATGGCTGATATATTTGAAAATTAAAATTACTCTCAGAGAGGGATAGCTTACCCTCCCCTCCCCATGGAAACCAAAACCAATTTGGAATTTAAACGATGTGAAAGTAGGGAATATATTTTTGGAAAATATCCTATGCATTCCAGAGGAAGCAGTGAGAACCTGGACCTTCTTGGATGCCTCAGTTCTGTCTAGATTCTGTCTAAGTTCAGCTTGGCAGCAAAAGATCCAAAGTGGGCCCAGTCCAGGACAAAGCTTTAGATCGATTTTAGCAATTCTGCCACCATGTCAAGAAGGGAAAGCTGCCGGAAGTCACATGGAGGTATACAGGGTCCTTTGCATTCTGTATCCACTATCACTCAGGATCTAGACTTAGAACTTGGTTCTCCCCACCCCTCACTCACACCGCAGTCATCTCATCCATGTCTCCTTTCACTTGGAGAAACATCTCCCAGAGGAGATGAATTCACAGTCACCAATAAAACAAACCCGAAGCCTCCTCCTTGAGGCGGCAAGCCCGGGCTCTCCTGTGCTTGCCCATATGTCATCAACACAATTGAATCTGTCTCCACTCCTGAAGGTACTGCCTGGGTTTCCCTGCCAATCTACTCCTGCAGTGCCTGACTTTAACGTTCTGACTTTCCTCAGAATAAAAATGACTCGGTGCCTCACTCTGTATACGACGAAATTCAAAAGGATCAATTAAGCCAGCCATATTTCCATTGGGGGGGTGCTGTTCCCCACACAGCTTAAGCTGTCTTCTCATAGTTTATGATGTCAGCAGGAACTCCTGATTGAAATATAGCATAAAGTCCTAGCGTAGCCCACCCCTTTGCTGGCCCTCTGTCTGCAGTATATATTATTCTTGTGCTGTTCAGAGACAGCTGTATGAATTAATGAACTGATGTGAGAATCAGAGTTGGCCTGGAGCCCCATTTAAAAGTCATGTCGATGACCTCATAAAAACAGCAAAGAATGCTTAGTAAAATAAATCCATTTCTTAAGAGCTTGGGGTGCCCACATTGTTCAGAACATATAGAATACAAAATGATTATTTTATAAGAACAAAAATTTCCCATGAAAAAAGACACTTAGCCAACCCAGGCAACTATAAACTCTAATTGGTTTTTCACAGTCCGCACCAGTTTGCTCTCTAGGGAGTGTAGAATATCAATCTTGCACCTGTACTTTAGCTCCAGAGTTATAGTATTTCAACCATTAAACATTTTTCATTAAAGCACTTCATATAGAATTAGTCTAATCTGATTTTAACGAAAGTATTCTCTGTTTGCTTTTCCACACTGCATTAGTGTAGATAATGTTAGAACTGGGAAGGCTGCACTTCTGGTCCCTGGTAAAAACAAAAGGGTGGCCTGGCTCCACTCACTTCAAAGATGGCCCTCAGCTAGCTGCTGTTCTTTTGAAACAAGAACAGCCAATTGTAAACCAACTTTTAGACTCCAAAGGAGCAAGACACAAAATAAGCTCTCATGAAGCCTTTTGGAGAGCTGAGAAAGATGTAGACTATTTGGAGGAGTCTCGACCTGAGAAAATGTGCGGAACTTTGTATCTTACGTCTTGAGTCTTATAGCCCCATCTTGCTGGTAATCTTCAGTGAACAGCTGCAAGGTTTCAGGACTTGTGAGTTTAGCTTCGAGGAAAAGGTCCTTCTGAAGGCCTTCAGTTAAAGCTGGGAAGGAAACAACAGCAGAGGGCTCGCTGCAAACCTACATTGAAGAAGCAACTTTTAGAGAGAACAGCCTCCTCCAGAGAGCTTCTCTCCAAAGGGAGAAACCCCATTCTTTTCCTATTAGGACATTAATGTCTCAGAACTAAGAACAGCTGGTGTAAATGAAAGGGGCTTCCGATGAACAATGACTTCAAGAGCAAGTGAACAAGTCCATTTATACTTCTGGACTTGATTTGCTTGGGCTTAGCAATTACTTAAGAAAGCTTACTGTAATTTCTTTTATTGACACTTAAACTTGACATGAATTCAAGCCAGTTCATAGCTTGCTTGCTAAATTATGCTAGACTTGACTTTAGCAAGATAAAGTTCAGTATGCCAAATAAAGCTGGGTTATAAAATACTGACTGATGTAATAAAAGAAAAGCCTAAAGATCTAGAAAGATTTTCATTAGTCCTATTAAAATGTTGGCTCTTCTAACGTAGTTTGAACCAGATTGGCCATGATCAACTTCACATGACACAGCTTTCTTCTCACACTGCACAGACCCGTGTCCCACAGATCAGCGAGCAAGACCCCATCAGCATGTGAAGCCTCTTGCCCATTCCATGGGGAATCGATCTTAGTTTAGTGTGAAAAAATATTTAGCCATGCTGCTGCAAACAGAATTTCTGGGTACTGCTGTGTAACTAGTGTTTAACCAGTCTAGGAAACCACTTCTAGTTTGATGCTTTTCTAGCAAGGGGGACAAATAAAGACAGGATGCTTCTTCTTTCCCGATCAGGTCGTGGCTGCAGAGGCTCCTACTCTGCCTAAGTCAGCTTCAAGATCAAAACATAGCTATGAGAACTCTGGCCTTGGATGGAAGATTCTGGTCAAAGCCAGACAACAGTTGAGTATTGTGCTGGCTAGTTTTATATCAACTGCATAAGTTAGAGTTACCCAAAAGAACAGAAACTCAATTAAGAAAATGTGCCCATAAGATCTGGCTATAAAGCATTTTCTTAATTGGTGATTGATGAGGTAGGCCCCAGCCCATTGTAGATGGTGACATTTCTGGGCTGGTGGTCCTCTGTTCTATAAGAAGGCAGGTTGAGCAAGTCATGGAGCAAGCCAGTAAGCATCACTCCTCCATGGTCTCTGCATCAGCTCCTGCCTCCATGATCCTGCCCTGTTTGAGTTCCCGTCCTGACTTCCTTCCTTGATGAACAACAGTATTGATGTGTAAGTCAAATAAACCCTTTTCTCCCCAAGTTGCCTTTGTCATGGTATTTCATCACAGCACCCAGTAGGACCAGTACAGTAAGACTTACATGAAGAGGCAGGTAAAGGAACCTCTTTAGACAATCAAAAAACCAAAAGTTCTAGGTGTCATTCCCAGCTACATACAAGGCTCAGATACTCCTTAGTGTGTTTAGGGTCCAAATGCCATCTACTCTAAACAGCTGTGGCTGGTCCCGCATTGCATAGAACCAGTTCTAACATCTAGGGCTCAATAGAAGACACTTGTAAAAGCCCACTTGGCCTGCACTAAGACACTCTTGGTCAGTGTAAGGTAAATAGAGTGGCAAAGGAATTTATTATACTCAACCGGGTTGGCAAATGCCGTCTGTAAATTACTGGTTCCCAGAAACCAGAGTAGAGCAGGTAGGACTACCGCCTACCCTTTTCAGGAGGTTAAAAATCAACCAACCTAGCCAGGCAGTGTTGGCACATGCCTTTAATCCCAGCACTTGGGAGGCAGAGGCAGGTGGATTTCTGAGTTCGAGGTCAGCCTGGTCTACAGAATGAGTTCCAGGACAGCCAGGGCTACACAGAGAAACCCTGTCTCGAAAAACATAAAAATAAACCAACCAGCCAATCATCAATCAATCAACCAACCAATCATCAATCAATCAATCAATCAACAATCAATCAACAATCAATCAATTGCACCATTCTAAACTGAATTGTTTCAGAGTGTCCTTTGAAAAGAATTCTCTGGAACTGGTGCCCTGTATTTGGTGTCGTCTTTTTTATTTGTTTGTTTTGGCCAAACTAGGACCAGAACCCAGAGCCTTGTGCATACTGACCTTCCATTCCAGCCCCCCTTCATCATGTTAGAGAGAGCCATAAACAGAGGGAAGGACAGAGGGACATAGAAAGATGGAAGAGGAAATGAACATTGGAGCATAAAAAATAAAAGACACTATAGCTCTTAAAGACGACTATGTTGTTAGCAAACTCCCTTTCAGTCACTTAAACTCAGAGGATCACAGATCAAAATGAATAGGTGTGAAGGTGAGAAAGATTTGTAGGAATGTGGGTAGAGGCGATAGTAAGATGGTACAGGGTGAGCAGAGTTAGTATGTAGTATATGCCTGTATAACACTGAAAACTGAATTTAATTAACTTAAAAAGAAGCTAAAGAGAAGATATTAGGGACAACATGTAAAATATGGAGCTGACCCAGATCCTAAATACAGATTTCAATTTCTACCAGATCTCATTGTCCAAGATGTATGTACAGGACAATGAAGAGAGTCTGGGGTCTGGCAGCATGGCACCTGCTTGCAGTGAGCACCTCTGCCCGGACTTAGTCTTCTGCCACAGTCACGCTGGAATTGCTTCTCTGCCCCCTTGGCCCTCTCCTCGCAGAGGTGGAGAAGCTTTCCCTACAGTTAATACTATGTAACAACCAGCACTAAAATCCCAGTGTGGATGTGCAGGTAGGCAGAGGGGCAGACGGCGCTCCTCGGTGGCTGCACATCTGGGCTCTGCTCCATGCGTATTTCACTCTGTCTGGGACCACGGAGAAGGAAGAGACACAAGAGACCCAGCCCAGCTTTAGAAGCAAATCAGTCTAGTAGTCTTTTCCTAGGAACATAAAAACTATTTTACCCAAAACTTGATCTCATACTAAACGTATAATTATGAGGTTTTAAAAACATTGAATGAAAGTATATTGGGAGTATTTTCTATGCTACTAAATAAAGTCAGGTAATTCGTTTATTTTTAGTCTTCAGTCTACAAATCAACCCTTAGAAATATGTTGTATTATCTACTACTGTTTGTGTTAATGTTCAGTTCACAGATACTGTTTTCCTAAGTCTTGAGCCACAGAGCGCAGAGAAACTCGTGTGAGCAGGATTTACATCAATAAGGGAGGAGAATCCCAAATCTTATTTTAAAATAAAATAAACAAATATTCATCAGATTCGATCTAAAATTTGGTTTCTTCTTCAGAAAAGGTGTCAGCCATTCCTGGGGTTTTAGTAAGTGGTATTTTGGATTAGGGAGAAACGAGAAAAGTGCTATTATTCCTAAATTAACACGCAGTGTTGGCAGATGCCAACATAACCATAGTGTTTAACTTTAGCAATATCATCCCTCTAAACAACAGGAAAATGTTAATATTATTTCTAAAGCCTGGATAATGTTTCAGATGGTTTTCTAGTGGCCATCAGATCAAGGGGTATGAATATTTGGCAGATTACTTTGAATAATTGAATTTTAAAACGGGCATAGCCACAGCTCTCCTACT
>CM052702.1:33729894-33767983 GCA_028551405.1 Uromys caudimaculatus | reverse complement strand
CTCAGCTCCTTCAGTCCCTTCTCCAACTCCTCCATCTATATACATCCTAGCAGGAGAATGTACGAAGTCTGTTATTTTTCAATTTGTATGATTGTTAAAACATTTGAAACCATACACAATAGAGAAAAGAGGAAAGTGCATAAAAACATAAAACCTTGAAGACGTACTGAAAGGAGATGAGAGCAGAACTTGAAATAACTGGCAAGTCACTGTCCTTGGCACTCTACCGGAATGGGAACTGCTAACTTTTACATGCAGTTCTTGTTACCGCCACTAGGTGGTACACTTGTGCACAACAGTGCTCGCTCTGTCAACCTTTGCCCTTTCTCCTGGGCTTACCGGAAACTGGAGCTGTAGCTCTGCCTCTTTCCTGACTGTATTTTTTAATTAATTAACGTCTATTTATTGAAAATAGTTTTTCCATGTAATACATCCTGATTAGGGTTCTCCTTCCTTGTTCAGTTTCTCCCAACCTCCTGTCCCATCCACACCCACCCCCTTTCTGTCTCTCATTAGAGAACAAACAGGCTTCTAATGGATAACACTATGATTAATACGATAAGATGTAACACAAACTAAGCCATCAGAGTAGAAAAACACAAACAAACAGAAAGGAAGGATCCCAGGAGAAGTCATAAGAAGCAGATGCAGACGCAGAGACACACTCTTCTGCACACTCAGGAATCCACTAAGAAACACTAAACTAGAAGCCATAATCTATACATAAAGGATGCATGGGGTTAAAAGAGAGAGAGACAGAAAAAGAAGGGTGAGGAAGAATAATGTGCAAAAACTTTACAAGATACTTGTTTTAAATCCCTGATGCAACACCATGACACAAAGAATCTCCAAAGGTGAACTGCGTTTACTTTCCCCTGGCCACTTACACGTAAGAGTTTGTTTCCTTAGTAAGACTCTCTTGGAGAAAAGGAAAATTTCATTACTGGTGCTATTAACTGGAGACGGCTTCTGAGTTAGGGATGGGGTGTGTGTCCACTTCTCCTTTCAGCTCTAGGACCCCATCTGGTGCAGACCGGTGCAGGCCCTACGAATTCTGCCTCAGTGCCTGTGAGTTCGTATGTGTATTGATCATGCCGGTCTATAGGAACTTGCTTGCCTGGTGTCCACCATACTCTCTGGCTCTTACACTCTTTCTCTTCCCTCGTCCCTTGGGGTCCCTGAGGCCTGGGTGGAGACTTTTGATGGAGACATCCACGTTAGGGCTGATTGAGTTACTCCAAGACATTTTATACTTTATTTGAGGTTACTATGAAAAGTGTTGCTTCTATATTTCTTTCTTGGTCCAAATTTGTCATTTGTATAAAGGAGAGCTACTGATTTTTTTTTTGTGCTAATTTTGTATCCAGCTATTTTGATGAAAATGTTTTTCAACATTTTTCATGTTTTCTGGTGAAATTTTTAGGGTCGTTTACATATGCTATCATATCATCTGCAAATACTAATACTTTGACTTCTTCCTTTCCAACTTGATCTCCTTTGGTCATCTTATTGCTCTGGCTAGGACTTCGAGTACGATGTTGGATAGATATAGAGAAAGTAGACAGCTTTAACTTGTTCCTGATTTTAAATTTGCCTTGAGAGTCCCTACATTTTAGTTGACGTTGGCTATAGGCTTGCTGTAAATTGCCTTTATCATGTTGAGGTATGTCTCTAATAGCCTTAAATCTATCCAGCATGAAGGAGTGTTGGGTTTTTGTCAAATGCCTTTTCTGCATCTAATGAGAGAATCATATGATTTATAAGGTAGATTACTTTTTTGATTTACGTATGCTAACCACCCCTGCTTCTCCGGGATACAACCTACTTACCATGGTAAATGACCTTGTCTATGTCTTCTTGGATTTGGTTTGGAAGTATTTTATCTTTATTGTTCATACAGAAAATTGGTGTTATTCTCTTTCTTTGTTGTTTCTTCATGTGGTGTAGATATGAGGGTAACTGTGGCCTCATAAAATGAATTGAAAAATTCTGTTTTATTGGTGTCAACTCTTCTTTGAAAGTCTGGTAGAATTCTGAGCTAAAACTCTCTGGCCCTGGACTTTTTCTGGTTGGGAAGAGTGGACAAATGACTGCTGCCTTCATTTACTGGGGTGCTACAGATCTGCTTAAATATTAGCTGATCTTGATTTAACTTTGGCAGGTGGTATATATTAAGAAAATTATCTATTTCTTTTACATTTTCCAGTTTAATGGAGTACAGGCTTGTAAAGTATGCCCCATGATGCTAAGGAGTTCCTTGGTGTCTGTTGTTACGTTCCCTTTCATCTTGAATTTTGTTAATTTGGATCTTCTTTCTCTACCTTTTAGTTAGTTTGGCCAAGGGTTTGTAAATCTCATTGATTTTTCTCAAAGAACTAACTCGTTGTTTCATTGTTTATACTGTGTGTGTGTGTGTGTGTGTGTGTGTGTGTGTGTGTGTGTGTGTGTGTGTGTGTGTTTTGTTGATTTCTGCCTTGAGGTTGACTATTTCTTCACTCTGCTTTTAGGAGTGATTTCTTCTTTTTGTTGCGGAGCTTTCAGGTGTGCTAAGTTACTAATATGAAATCTCTCCAATCCTTTTTTACATAGGCACTTACTATAATGACCTTGCCTCTTAGAAAAGCCCCCATTGTATCCCATAAGTTTGGGTATGTTGTGTGTTCATCTTCATTCAATTTCGGAAAGTCATTTCCTTCATAATTTATGTCTTAACACATTTTAATTTGGTGTTGAGTTATTCAGTTTCCATGAGTTCATAGATGTTCTATTGTTTCTGACATTGATATCCAGCTTTAATTAATTGTAATCATATATGATACAGGGTGGGGTATTATTTTGATTTCCTTGTATCTGTTGAGAATTGCTTTATGTCTGAGTATGTGGTCAATTTTGGAGAAAGTTTCATCAGATCATGAGGAAAACAAGGTGTATTCTTCTGGGTTTGGATGAAATGTTCTGTAAATATCTGTTATGTCCATTAAGTTTATGACTTCAGACAACATTCTTTGTTTAAGTTTTGTCTGGATAGCAGGTCTGTCTGTTGCCAAGATAAGAGTATTGAAATTTGCTGTCATCAGTGTGTGAGGTCAGTATGTGAGTTAAGCTGTAGTAGTGTTTCTTTTATGAACTTGGTTGTCCTTTTGTTTGGTCCATTTTAAGAATCGCAATGTCCTCTTGGTGAATTTTCCTTTGATGAATATATAGTGTTCTTCCTTATCTCTTCTGGATAGTTTTAGTTTGAAGTCTATTTTGTCAGCTATCAGGATAATTACACTTGCTTCTTAATTCTATCTGCTTTCAATATCCTCTTACCCAAAGGCTTACCTACTTTAATCAGGATTATCAAAGGCTTCAACCTCCCTTCTAGCCCACTGTCCAAGAGTAGCAGAGAAAAGAAGATAAATAGGAGAAGGGGAGGTGGACCTGTTTAGAAGTAGATTTTTGGGGTGGTTCCAATCTCCATTTTTCAAGATACCAGCAATCCAGTTCAGTAGTGTCAGGACACCAAACAGGAATCTGCAGAGGTTGCACAAACCAGGAGAAACAGCCAGGCCTCCGCCAAATCAGCATGAGTCAGCAAGAGTGACCAGAACCAGGTGGGGCACCAGAAAAAAGTTCTCTGCTGTGCCTCTCTCATCAAAGTGAAGATTATCAAAGATGTGAGACCAAGGAAGCATTGCAAGGCTAGCTATGTAAGCATGCCGTCGCTGTCCGTTGAGTCCAATTTATACTCTCTCCAAACATTATGTGTCCGCCCACAGATCTCACCTCAACAAAACACCACATGAGTCTACCTCAGCGGGACACCACGTGAGTCTGCATCACATGACACAACCAGACACTTCCTCTTCCCTGATGTTGATGGGGCATTTCTTCAGTGCAGCAGAAAGATAGATCCTGTTTCCACATCTCTTCTGTTCATCTGTGTCTTTAATGGGAAATTGACACCACTGATGTTGAAAGTATTCATGGACAGTGTTTATTGATAGCTATTATTTTGTTGTAGTGATGATAGTGTTTGTGTGTGTTTATCCTCTGCCTCTTTATTGTTGTTTGATTTTAGATACAGAGATTCTCTGTGTATCCCTGGCTGCCCTGGAACTTTCTCTGTAGACTAAGCTGGCCTTAAATTCACGAGATCTGCCTGTCTCTGCCTTTTCCATAGAATATGTTGTTTTCCCCAACCATGGTGATTGAAAGTTTTTCTAGGTATTCTAGTGTGGGATGGCATAGAAGCAATTAATTCTTAGCAATGATGCTGTCAATGCACTAAAGTAGTCTTCTTCACTTAGAAACTAATATAAGCTTTCTGAGAATATAAGTTGGGGCTGTATTAGTGACAAAAGGATACTACGTCTTGAAGGTCTTGAGTTTCCAACATTTATCTGTTCTGGGAAAAAAGTCCAAAATAGTCACACAGATTACCAAATTCACAGCACATCCAAAGAGAGGAGGCTAGCTCAGTGACTACCATGGATTGTGTTATTTTACTTTATTTTAGAATAAATCTGTGACTCTGTGGTAACTGTCCTGACTTTATCCTCAGATTTCTAACATTTCCTATCTGGTTGCATTCATGAATTGCCAGGACATCTGTTCATTCAAGATGGTTCTTTACGCAGCACCAAGAAACACAGAAAACTGTGAAACATCATAAGTAATGCAATCACCATTGATACAACACAGTTGGACCTAGCACAGGCTGTTAAACAAATGAACTCTGACTATTTAAAGATGCAGGTAGCTCTGATAAGTTGGGGGATAGAGGGTGTAGAGGTATGAACACTACTTGCACACACTTCATTTCTGTGTTTAAAGCTTCCAAGTTTGTCCAACCTATGCCCTGTGGACCACATATGCCCAAGGATAGCTATGAGTGTAGGCCAACACAAAATCATAACATTTTGAGATTCTTATTTATTTTGTTACTCTATTATGAAATTGTTAAGTGTGAATTTCTGGAGAACTTCTCTTACAATGTCAAACATTGGACATACCTGTATGCCTTTAATATACACTAGAGTTGACATGCTTCTGTCCCCAATAAAACCCATAGCAAGCACACTAGCCATTTTCTTCGTCATCTAGCCAAGAAGTGTAAAATAAGTTGAGAGAAATGACATTCCAGTTTAGTTTTGTTTCCTAAGGTACAACACATGAACTAGAAAGCCCCTGGCATCATACTACAAAATAAAGGGGGTCGCATGCCATTTCCATTTCCTGATTAAAGGGCAAACTGCCAAACTTTCCACAGATGCCCCACTGCATCTCCACCAGTCTCTGTCCCCACGTGCTTCATGTAGCAGCTAAAGCCCTGTCAGCTCCCACACCCCTTCTGGCACGTGGACCTGACCCTGAACTCTGCACTGTCTGTTCTACCAGTTCTCTGTGCCCATATGCACTTGCCCCAAAGGCTCAGCTCAAATCGCTCTTAATCAGACAAGGCTCTGACTCCCCAGTAGCTGTCACGTGTGGCATGTATAAATCTCTATAGCTCTGTGTACATCTGCAGACATGTTGTAATTGTAGTGGATTATTACTCTGTGCCTGTTGTACTGTTAGTATGAGATCTTGTCTCTTTCTTGACTAGAAGCTCCTGGTCAGCAGAGATGACATTTTCCATATGACTTTATTCAATAAACACATGCCCAGCCCTCGTGGTTAAATGGAAAGAAATGACTGTTTCTTGCTGTTTCCAGTATATTCATCCACGGATAATATGTCATATATGGTAGTGTAGGCTAGAGGAAGAGAAGAATGTTGCTGGCTCCTTGTCTCTTTATGGTATTTCTAAGTCATAGCCTTTTTTTTTTTTTTTTTTTTAAATACTGGGTGTATTCTCATGGGCTAGAAGCAAAACAAAGTAGAAGTCATTGGCTGTTACCTGCAATCCTGTCAAAGTCAAGTTGTTACAAAGGGTACTGACATTTAGTAGCCCATGTCAGTAGCTCTTTACAAACATGTTTGCAATTTTCTAAAGAGAAAAGTACTGTTAAAACTGCAATTCAGCTGGATAAAATAAGATTTACATTTGGTAAGATAAGAATGGGGCAGGACATAGGGGGCTGTTTAAAGGCTTTGCAGCTATGTAATGCTATGAAACAGTTCATGTAATTACCGCATCATAGAAGACAGGGAGGGTAGATTTCACTTTCTAATAATGTGTAATGACCCTAACAGTCATGATCCAAGGTCAAGTGCTGACATTTAAAGTCACAATCCTGCCTTATCCACCTAGTAACCTCTTTTCCTTTTAATGTTTATTCTCAATGATGTTCTAATTAACTTCATTTTCAAAAGACTGCTGGGACCAGTTTTGATCTTGTTAAAAAATATCAAGAAGATACAAAAGTGCACATGTTCCACAGTTCATCAACACTAGAAAGAACTTTTAGTAGAGACAAATTAAATAGCATCCATTTTAATTTAAAACATGGAGCAGTAACCTGTCCTGGTGACACATGCTTGTCCCAGACCTCAGCAAGATGAAGTGAATAACTTCGAATTCAGTGTCAGCCTAGGCCATAGAGATTCTGTCATAAACATACAACAACACAGCTCTCCCACTCAATCACACAAAAGCCTGGGGAAAGTGAAGCTTTGGATCTGAGTCCTCCCTCTGCAACCCTGAGGATCGCTCATGGGATGGTTCCTGTCCTAGTGGCTCTGGCTAGTCAGTGAGCTCTTCTCTCAGATCTCTTCAAGTTTGTGGCTTTGTTGTTTATATTTTTTCCTATGTCATATAAGTCACATTAAAACAAAAGTCACATTCTCAAATCTACCATGCTCCATACTAGTCTACTTCCTTGTTTCTCTTTATGGTCAGATTAAAGACATCCCAGTCTCAGGGGATGCAGCTTTGATTCATATGGATAAACTCCCAGAATTTATCCCTGTTCCAGAAGGGAAGGATATACATACAAACATACATACACATGGTAGACAGACAGACGATAGACAAATGATAGGTAGATAGATAGATAGATAGATAGATAGATAGATAGATAGATAGATAGACAGATATATAGATACAGAGATACCATAGGCACATAAATAGGTAATGTGGCGACTTGAATAGTTATGCCATCCAAACTCGTGTTTGAATGTTTGGCCCATAGGGAGCAGCATTATTAGGAGGCATGGCCTTAATGAAAGAAGTGTGTCATTGTGCAGGAAGGCTTGAGGTCTCCTATGCTCAAGCAATACTCAGCGTGGCAGTCTCCTGTCTGTGGATCAAGATGTAAAACTCTCAGCTCCTTCTCCAGCACTATGTCGGCTGCATACCACCATGTCTTCTGCCATGACGATAATGGACTAAACCTCTGAAACTGTAAACCAGCCCCAAGTAAATGTTTTTTATTTTTTTTAATAAGACTTGCCTCAGTCATAGTGTCTCATCACAGCAATAAAACCATAACCATAAGACAGGTAGATATATAGATCAGTAGATAGATAGAGAAAGACAGAGAGAGATACAGAGAGACAGAGAAACAGAGAAAGGGCTTGTTTATTGAGAACCGTTTCATTTATTTCTTAGAAAGACTTTATCCATCTTATTCTTTCTCTCTCTTTCAAAAAATGTCTTTTAGAAATGCAACTTAAAATTCTCTCCTCTATGGGGACTGCTATTAAGACTTGAGGACCATTTTTCCATGTTTCCATGAACAAAGGACACACACAAATACACACACACACACACACACACACACACACACACACACACACACGAGACCCAGAATGCTACTGTGGTTTCACAGGCTCTGCACCTGTCTAGATTTTTGATGAAGCTTCCTCCTGCAGATATAGGTTGTACACAGTCATAGCTCATCAGCTAATTCACAGATAAGCACATTTCACAGGTAAGTAAGAAAAAATATCATGTGAAAATGGGAAAGAGGCCCAATCCTGATTCACAGTAGAGGTATCCATGGACAATATTCTGCAAAGATTGTATCTCCAAAGCCTGGGGTGGGGTTCTGATGGGATGGGGTTCTAAGCATCCCATCAGAATGCTTACTAGTCACACTGAAAATGATAGAGTTAATAAAGAAGCCCCTCTGTTTTGTATGTACTACTCAATGGCACTCAGCAGAAAACCTTAGTGGTACCTACTATGTGTTAAACAAGCTAACACACAAAAAAGAGGCTGAGCATAGAACATGAAAATCAGAGTTCAGGAAAGGAACCAGACCACTAAACAACAGTTACGTTACACCTAAGATGCTAAGTGCTAGGATGTTGGCAGAGCAGTTCACTGCCATGAGGTTCAAACACATAATAGAAAGGTTTGTTAGACACAAAGAGCTGCGGCACAGGGCAGGAAAGGCTAATGTGTGCCAATAGCCTACAAGGCAACCTGCAGAGGGTAGTAAGCCTCACAAAAAATTACATTTGTGTTCAGTAGCAGGCTCCTTTGTGAAAATCCCGGAGACCTGGGGTGGTGAGGGTCCTCAGAAATGGTGTTTCCTGTTGTCTGTCTCCAAAGGCAGCTTTTCTGTCTAAGAAGCACACTGTGGGTCGATGCTGTCAGAGTGGCAATTGCCACCACTGCTGTTTGGGGCTAGCATGTGAATGAAGCAGGTGAGACCAGAAGTGCCTTTGGTCTGGCTGGGTTGTGAACTCAGGTTTTCAAGGACTTCATGATTCTTTAAAGCTGTCTAGCAACGTACGTGTTACCTTGGCTGTGACCTTTTGTTATAGTTTAGATAGGAAATGTGAACCTACAGGACCATGTGTTTGAACCCTTGGCAGTCAGCTGTTAGCTCTGCTTTGGAAGGTCAGAGAAGCTTTGGGACATGTTGCTAGATGTGTGTTACTCCTTAGGAGATGGAACCCCTTCTGTTCATTGGCCCAGGTCTCTGCTTCCTGCTCCACCAAGATATAGAAGGCGCCATATGTACTGCCACAGTCATGGACTCTTCCACACCTCCCCTGCCGTGATGGTCAGAAACCAAATGCCAAAATTAACTCTTCCAGCCTAAGTCAGATTTGTGTGGGATTTTTTTTTTTCTAAGAAATGATGAAAATAATTTAACATATCTTCTAAAGATAGAACTTATCTGTGGATGCTGCCTAGGTGTGGAACTTTTGAGATGTCTCTGTCAAGTGTGCAGAAAATAAATTGGAGAGCTGATGCCTTATGCAGCCCCCCACCCCGTTCCCCTATGGCTTCATCTCTTCTCTGCCTGCTGTGCTTTGTGTCTCATGTCCAAATCCCCCTGTGATCTGATACTCACCCTCCTCTCCTCTGGTACCTTAACTGTACATACACTTCACTTTCTGTGCCCGTAAATACCCTTTTTCTCCTTTCCATCCTACTTAACTGGGTCTTCCTCATGCATAACGAACCTCTTTCTCTTCTAATTCACAATGCATCTCTCCATCATTTGCTTTATATGTTTTGCCATGGCATTTGCGGTCCCATTTCATGCATTAAAACACCTCCTCCACCGCCAACCCAGTATTCTTCTATTCTATTCTTTATCTGGTTCAAGGGTGACATGTTTACTTGATTTCCAAAGGCCCTCTCCACTGTACCTGTTTGCATGGCCTCTGCGGCCATATTGCTTTCTTAGCTACATCGTTGCCTCTGTGTGCATCCAGGCTACACATCTCAAGTCTCTATTACGCCGACCTGTGGGGGAAGGAGACGCAGCTGCAAAGCTCAGTGTCCAGTCTGCTCTGATTGCCTTGGTTCATATCTCAGCTCAGGCACTCCTATGTGTGACTTAGTAAACGAAGCAACATTGTATTTGCAACTTGGGTAAGTGGAAATGAAAGCTGCGCACACATGCCATGCGGGTGGGGTAGAGCCCAGCAGGGATAAGACTCTATTTCAGTTATTTTTCTTTCGCCGTCCCCTTATCTTTAGAATCGATTTCAAGGCTACTATTTGTGCAAATATAATAACATCCTTGTCTGGAGAAATGCTCGGAAGAGTTCCAGCATTCTTTGAACATCAGCGAAGTCTCTCTGGCCCTTCCCTGTGTGCCCTGACTCTCCAGCCAGCCTTCTGAGCATCAAATGAAGAGTGTCCCATGTTTCTTCAAAATTATTTCAAAGGCCAAGTTTAGTATCCAAGGAACCCAGGAAAGCAAAGTGAATAAAGAAACTAACTGAAGATGCCAAACCCAGCGACACATAGTGAGGGGACACTAACCCACACGAGCATGTGGCTCTGACAGGCCTTGCCCGTCTCGCATCCCCTCTGCCTTGCTAAAAACATTCCTAAAGCTAGCCATCAATGTCTATTTTCTTACTTGGCCACTCTCTCCTTCTGAGGCTGACCACCAGGGTGTAGCTATCAAAGTATTGAAATCTAACAATCAAAAGCCCCCTTTGGCTCACCTAATTAACATGCCCAATTAAACTGAAACACCTCATTCTAAGAGGGGATTTCTGCTTTTATCACTATAATCTTTCATTTGCCTGTGGGCCACATCTGTGTCCTCTCTATCCAAAGACAGTCCTCTGTCTGCTCCGGGACAAACACCCCTGCCCCTCCACTGCCCCTTCCTTCTTCCCCTCCTGTTTGCCCTTCCTCTTCCTCTTCTTCCTCTTCCTCTTCCCTGCCTTTGTCCCTCTAGGACAAATAAATCTCCTGTGTGTTGAGAGCTTGGCCCTGAGGGTCCTGAGCTAATACTTTCCCTTTCACACAGCTCATGTGCTTCTTGCAAACACTCTAGTTCAGAGGCCTCATGTAAAATGCTCACTTAGGGATTTCTTTTCCCAATGAGGCCAATATCCTGCCAAGTTCATTGGAACCGACCACCAATCACCTCTATGACCCTTGTTCTCCACCACCTAAAGATCTCCGAGGCTTTGAGCATTTACAGTAATAAGTTTCAGGAATAGCAGATGTCTAAGTCCCCTTATAATCTTTATATTCATAAGTATTTTGTACTACATATGGCAAAGAGAGATATTTGGAGTTAAGGTTTCTAATAATTAGTATTAATATGGCACGTGTCTAACACACATTCCATCATGCCTCTGGAAGTGTGCAAAAATGGGAGGAGACCTGGAGAGATAGATTACTGCCCTTATAGAAGACCCAAGTTACATTATCAATATTCATATTAGGTGGTTCACAAGTATCTAGTTCCAGGGGATCTGAACCCCCTCTACCTTTATCTCCACCTGCACACAAATGCTGTGCATAAACTCATGTAGAGACACCAAAACACACACATAGATGTAAAAGAACAAATATTTTTTAATGAAAGAGAAAAGAGAAAGAAGCCATCTTTGAGTTGGAGAGGATAGCAAAGAAGCAGACACTAACAGATTCAGAAGACTGTTCAGTCTGTGCTTCTCAGTACTGCACACACTGATGTGAGGACAGGGAGAGAGAGGAAGCCTGGTTCTATGTAGGTAAAGTTGAAACCTTGGACACTAAGAAAGAAGAATCAGACTTCCCATAGAAAGCTTTGAACTAAGAGAAAGCCATTGAGCTCCCAATACCACTGCACGGTATGAGGATAGGAATTCTAAGGGAAGAGACCTCACATCAGAGTCTAAAGGACCAGAATATACCCTGCTGTGTCTCCTGACAAAGCAGGATTTACTAGAATGGCATACAATTAACAGGAGCTAGGTTGTCCAACAATGACCACTTGCTCCTAAGGCTGAGAATCTGGCAGACACCTCAGATTCCCGTTCTGGTACCTGGGAGATTTCTGGAGAGCCGCTGGTGTTTAGTCACATTGGAAAGCTAAAAAATAAATAAATAAATAAATAAATAAATAAATAAATAAATAAATAAATAAATAAATAAAAATGGTTTTCTGATGTTAGAAAGGCTGAAAACAGCAGCCCCAGCAACAAAGATAAACACACCCACCAGCAACAACCGAAACCTGGCAGGTGGCTACACTACTCCCAGGGACATCTTTAGATCATCCGGGTCATTCATTGAAGGTAACGCCCATTCTTGGGAGGGTCTCCTCCCTCATTAATCTTTCCTGGAAATGAGCATACAAATCCCCTTTGGTTGGTTCCAGATGCATTCACACTGACAATCAGTAAATACATTTCAGTCTCACATAGGACAATCTGGCTTCTGCAATGAAACCCTTTACAATGTTTCTGATTTACCAAAGACAAATTAAGAATACAAAGCAATGCTCTAAACTCATTGGTTAAATAACAAGTCAAAGCTCCTCCATTATCTGTAACCAGACTCAAGCTCCTTCCTTTTCTATGCCCTTTGCTAGTAATTGGGGGAAGTAGTTTTACCTTAAGCAAGTTCCCTACCATGGTTGACATTTTTTTTATTTTGATTTTCTTTACATTTTTGTTTTAATTAGTTCTGGTTTTACTGGGGCAATGTAATATTTTAGCTACCTTTGTACCTCTGTACCACAATTTGTTCTCCTGCTGATAGGAGACATTTGACTGTCTTCACAGGTAAAACGCGTATCATGCAATGGTTAGATAGATAGATAGATAGATAGACAGACAGACAGACAGATAGATAGATAGATAGATATGTCAATTTAAAAAAAACTTGCAAGTTTTACACCTAAAAATTAAAAAGAAATCTATATCCCAAACTTAACTTAGCATATGTAGCTATTAAGCACCTACAGTAAATTTAATACAGTGATGAATGACTAGGTCATTATATGTGAGTACAAATTTTAAATGTTGAGGATACAGTGCCAAGGACATCATAGTTTCGTCTATATAGAAGGAACATGGCTTAGAGAAAAGCTGGTTTTACATCCTTGGAACTAGTCAGGAATAGCAGTTTCAGTTGGAAGAAAAGCTACTCATCCTGTTAAAGTGCTTCCCTTACAATCACAAGAATGTGAGCTCCACCCTGCCCCAGAACTCACAGTAAGAGAATCCGCAGATTTTAACCTTAGCAGTGGGGAGGGGGATACAGGAAGATATCTGGGACTTGCTGACCAGCAAACCTAGCTCATTTGGTGAGTTCAAGGTCAGTGTGCAGTCCTTCCTGAGGACAGAACCTGAGGAATGAAACCTAAGGTTTTTCCCTGACCTACATGGGTACACACTCATGCACGTACATTCTCTCTCTCTCTCTCTCTCTCTCTCTCTCTCTCTCTCTCTCTCTCTCTCTCTCTCTCTCTCACTTTTGAGGTTTATGACCTGAAAATCTATCCTAAAAGTATGCATCCGTGTGGTACCAGGTTCTGCCTCTCCTCCAGTGGGGCTGGACACCTCTGACACTCCAGCTCCAGAAGGACAAGAGGAAGACAGAAAGAGGAAGTGGGGGGAAGGGGAGCAAAGTCTGATATTAGTGGAGGTGAGTGGTGTTTCTTTGAGAATCTTAGTGGTGTGGTTCTTTTAGGCAAAGGCCTTCCAAACCAACCATCTCTAATGGAGCAGCTTTCCAGATGATTTTATCTCGTTTGTGTTTCTTTATTGGGGGTGAGTTTGAACACATATGCTTTATTTGGGTGAACAAAGGATTATATAATTTTGAGGAAGAGTGTGAGAATATTTAGAGAGGAAAAGACCAGAGGGTTAAGGGTACTGAAGTGCCTCATTAACCTGGAGAGGCATTCCAGGTGCTGGTTTCGTGACTGACTGCTTGTGACTATCTGGTTGGAGGTCATGGTTACCTGCTCTGAGACAGGCACGAAAACAGGGAGGGAGTTAGCTTTACTCCTGCTGGTCTCAAATTCTGAGATTTCCTGGGTTTGCGGATGTTCCGCCTCACCAGTCCCATGTCTATTCCTCTGGCGACATGGTCCACATGCCATACACATCTTCGTAGGCTGCCCTGTGTAATAGTGTCTATCATGTATAGAGAAGTTGTACCCTAAACTATGATCACATAAGGAAACTGAAAATTTCAGAGCCTGGTGAGGGAGGAAAGAAGTGTGGGAGAGGAAGAAGGCAGCATCAAAGTCATGAAAAGTCTACATTCATGGATGCATTCATTAAACATTTGGTTCAGCATCATCTGAGAAAGGGAGGCTTTCAGCAGAATCCTCTCTCACATTCCAAGGACAAACTAGCACAGTTCTCTTAGCCAAATATTTACCTGACAGGGCCTGAATCATCCAAAATAAAATATTTTGGTGAAAGAGAGTGAGCTTAGAAAATTTAGTTTAGGTCCATGACCACCCCCACAGCCGGGCAGGCGGGGCCCCTGGGAGGAAGGTCAGTTGAGAAAACCATGCAGCATTCTGTTGCACAGCTGAGCATTAGGTGACTAAGGCTTCAATCTTGTGTGTCTATAAACAGAGCATGAGTCCAAACCTGGAAGCACATGTACCCTGATTCTTATCCCGGGATTTATTTGCTAACATAAGCTTGGAGTCCTTAGTGGATTCCTAAGCATCTGCCTGCCCGGTCCCAGGATCTGTGTTCGTCCACCTTCCCTTTCTTTCATTTTCCTCACCACAGCTGAAGCTCAACTCCCCACCGATCCCCTGAGGGTGCCTCTTTCCTAAGGATCGACATTGTCCCTCTATCTTTTGTCGAAGACCTCGGTTAGCTGTCTCTCACCTAAAACAAAAAACAAAAAACAACCACCCCCCTCCCCGAGCACTGCTCCCAGGGTAATCTCCATCCTAACCTGCTGCAGCAGTGCAGAGGGGACAAACACTGCCTCCTGGATGCTCTCATTGCTAACTGACTTTCCAGGGCCCCAAACAAACATCAGATTAGTTCATGTTAGTCACAGGCCATCTATTCTATTGATTCTGACTCTGAGAAATTCTGACTCATTAAATTGAAAGACATATACTAATCAAAGACCCTAGATTCAATTAGCATTATATCAATGAATAACGATCAAGTTCATTTCTTTCTTTAAAGTTTTAAAAATCCTAAATTGTCTTTTAATTTACTAATTGCTCTCTCTTATACAAATCTGATTTGTGTTATCTTGATTAGAATTGTAGAGTACAGCTTCAAATAAGTTGTAATCACGTAGAAATTGTGTCGATAGGATTAGTAGGTATCATACAGATAGGTAAAGGGCTGGAGTGATAGCTAATATGTTAAAGTGCTTGCCTTGTGAGTGTGGGGGCCTAAATTCAGTCCCTAGAACACACAGACCCAGGGGGAGTAGTTAGACATTTGTAATCCCAGGTCTGAGGAGGTGGAGTCAGCCTGGGGCTAAGGAGCCTGAGGAGCCCTGGGGCTCATTGGTCAGACAGCCTCGCTTCTCTTGTGAGCTCCACGCTAGTGAGAGACCCTGTCTCAAAAACAAGACAGATGTCACCTGAGAAATGACACCCAAAGTTTACCTGAGGTCTCCACGTCCACATGAACATACATACATACATACATACATACATACATACATACTAATAATAATAATAATAATAATACAAATACTACTACTACTACTACTAATAATAATAATAATAATAATAATAATAATAGGTTTGGAACTTTGGACATTTGGAAAATTGCTTTGTATACTTATATTGAAAACCTTCAAGTTTATTATTAAATGGGGATGGTTTCCCTTTCACTAGGAGACCCTTGGGTGTGTGCAATAGAAACAAGAAGAACTCCAGTTACTGCTGCAGACCTTGAGCTTGGGTTCAGGCTAGACAAAGTCAGTGAACACATGAGATACAAGGAGAATGCTGAAGTCTGACATTGCAACTGTCTGGTAAAAGACCTCTAGATCAATAATAAGGAGCTACGCACTGTGAAATGGTTTTCTGTATAGGAACCATCTAGAAGTTTATTATGATTCTGCATAGATGCCACTTAACAAATTTCCCCTACGTATAAGCAGACCCAAAAGTTTGTCACTTTACAAGCTATGCTGCGCGTGAACTATTTATTAAATGACACTCCCTTTGCATTCAAATCCCATTGAGACCTCCAGATGCATCTTTCCAATGCACAGAATGGTTCTTTCCAACTTATGGTATAGTTGACTTTAAACATTAGCTATACTTCATTTGGTAATGTGTCCAATCTTGTATGCATAATCCAATTTCAGCTTCACAAAATTAAATGGCCTAAATACTTGGATTTTTGCCCCCTTACAATAAAAGAGCATTGTGGATTGCATTTTTGCCTCCTCTCCCAATTTACTGATGGAAACATGAACTCTTAAGATGCTGGTATTTGGGGATTATTGTGAGCTGCGTTTAGAGCCACCATGATGGCACTGATGCTTTTACAAGAAGGAAAGCGACTCAAGGCAAAGACAGACAGACAGATGTATCAAGGGCAAATCTCATAGAGACCCTGACCTCCCCCTTCCCTTCACCTCATGCGTCTCAGATTTCAGAATGTAGGGAAATAAATGTTGATGATTTAGGTCACCCAATGTGTGGTGTTTTGTTCCAGGAGCCTTAGAAAACTGATACAGGTAAAATAACTTCACCACAGTGTTCAGCTGATAGGCGATGGAGATCCTAACAGTTGAAACAGGTATATGGGTCTAAACCAGCATCTGCTTTTCTTGTAGCCTAGCAACTTCCAGAGCATTCTCTCAGCCTGAGAAGCAGCTCCAGTCCTGAGTATAAGGGACCAGAATCTGTCAGTTCTAACTTCCCTTGTCACTCAGCAGACATGTCCCTGGAAGGACAACTGTAAAACATGGTGCTGGTTCTTGTTGCTTAAAGACCTCTGAAATGACTGTGTCTGTCCTGGACTTGGCTGATATAAGAGGCCCTACCTATCTTCTATGAACAGAACTGAAGCACACTGGATATACTCTCTGACAAGAATCTGTGCTTTGACTATGAAATACTCCCCTAGGCTCATGCGTTAATGTTGGGTCCACAGATGGTGGCGATACTTTGGGAGGTTCTGGATGTTGGCATTCTGTCTAAACTCCACCCCACAGTTACCTGACAACAGCCAGGTATGCTCCTCCCCACAGTTGCCTGGCAACAGCCAGGTGGGCCTGGCCCACTATAAAAGGGGCTGTTTGCCCCCTCCTCTCTCTCTTATCTCTTTCTCTTGCCTCTCTCTTACTTCCCTTACCTCTCCCCGTTCCCTTCCCCCCTCTCTCCACGTGGTCATGGCCGGCTTCCACTCTTCTACTTCTCTACTCTCTCCCTCACTCTGCCTTTCTCTGCCTCTACTACCCTCTTAACTCCTCCCCTTCCCATGCCCTAAATAAACTCTATTTCTATACTATACCTTTGTGTGTGGCTGGTTCCTCAGGGGGAAGGGATGCCTGGGCTCGGGCCTACTGAGGCACACCCTTCCCCCACACCTACCTCCCCATAACCCCATATAACATATATCTCTCTATATATTTTTATAAACACAACACTGGAAACACTAGGAAGTGGGCCTAACTGAAGGAAGTCCATCATCACGGGCAGGTCCTTGAGTATATCTTCTTCTTAATCTTTTTCTGTCTTGCTTTCTCTACTTCCTGTTTATCTAGAGGTGAAGAAATTCCTTTGGGACTGGGGCTCTGCAGCCGAAACCCCAGCGCTCAGGAAGTGAAGGACACAGGATCAGAAGTTCAAGTCATTCTTGGTAACAGAAAGTTGTAGGCCAGCCTAGTGTGCATGAACCTTGACTCAAACAAAACAAAACAAAAAGAAACTGAAGACAACCATATTACCTAGTAACTAATATAATGTAACAAGGCAACACAGAGTAAAATTTTCTGAGCTTAGTATTACAGTTGAAATTAAAATCGCTTCCGATGGCTAATTTTCTCAGGAAGGGACTGCTCTGTGTGCTATGGCAGCTGGCTGTGTGTGTGTGAGAACACAGCTATTTGGGCACTGTTCCTGAAAGAAACATTTTTCTCACCCTTGCTCTCTGCTCATGGCTGCACTGCCCGGGCACCTGCAAGATCAGTCAGCTTGTACAAACAGCTTCCCAAGTGAATGACGTAGCTCCCCTTCTGCTGTTCTCAGAGACCCACATCTGTCAGAGATCAGCATGTGCATCCTCGAATTAAAGTGCTCGCTGTTCGAAAGCCTTCCAGCTAATTTTCCCTCGGGTAAAGCGGCCGATAATGGGTAAATACTGAAGGATCAAATATCCTCTGACTATCAGAGAGAGCTGAGAGTGCAGGCTCTAATCCACATCCGAAATGAAGATTAGAACAAAACAGAGACTCTGCAGATCATGAGGGTGAGCCCTGGCGTGTTCTTCCTGCAACTGGTTCTGCCAGAGTTGAAGAAGCATCCTGGGGAAGTTGGCAGGAGATGGAGATTGGGATACAGGATTAAGTGTCCACAGAGGCTAGCCGGAAACAGTAGCACAGGATCTCTTCAATGGCACTGCCCCCACACTGACGCAGCCCCACACTCTCTGTAATTATACATGGGAACGACTTCTACAAAGAACCCACTAATTGCATTTTGAGGCAAGTCCCACCAGGAAGATGAGCCTCAGTCAGGCTGATAGTCTCTACCTTTAAGTCCTTGCTTCTGCTCTTCTGATGGCGGGGTCAGCCCCCAAGGGAACACACAGCTTGAGTTTATCTTTCAAGCATAAACTCCTGAGTCTGAACCTTTCAGCCTTTCAGGAATTCTTGTCTAACACGAGGATGTGCTCAAAACTTCTACACAGCTCTTTAAAGAGGTCTCTAAGTTTTGGGGGTTTTGTTGTTGCTGTTTTGTGTTTTGGGGTTTGTTGTTGTTGTTGTTAATTGTTCCTCAACAAATTAGCCAATATGCAACCACACAATCATTTTCTGATTTATTTTAAAAGTAACAAAAGACAAATGTGTCTAGCTGTCTAAATGAGAAATTTAACTTCCAGACACTTCAAAAAAATTTTAAAAAGTTTGCTTGTTTCTTTAAAAGAGGATGCAATCATTCTTGCCACAGATGAACTTCTACCACACCCATGTTCCTGTCTTATCCCACTCTTCTGGATATAGTTTTGAACTCTCTAATATTAAGAAATGTCGTGCGTGCGTGTGTGTGCGCACGTGTGCGTGTAGGGGTGTAAATAAATAGCTGATGGTGCTGTTGGTAAATTAGCTGTGGATAAGCAGCACAAGAGGTTCTTAGTGAGAGGCTGCCATGTATCATTGCTGCCATTTATAGGCAGCCCCAATGAGTCTCTTCCTGTTACAATTGGGGCCTCTAGGAACCTGCCATAACTTTCAGAGGAGAAGGTCAGTGGTGACCTATGTGGGAAGCTGAACAATTGCTCTCAATTGAGGGCAAATAAAGGCTTTATGTGACTTCGGATTTATGCTATGTCCAGCATAACTGTGTAATCCCGGAGGCAAAAGAAATGTGGAAGCTAATTTTCCAATGAAGTTAAAGAATGTTTAATCCCTCTTAGATAAAAATGAGTCAATAGTTACACGGATGTTACAAACTATAAACTATCTATAAATATATATTATTAACTGCATTGAGATTGCTTTGCTTCAAGAAAATGAAAGACAAAAAGACAGGGAGAAAAGGGAGCAGAATACTTAAAATCACGGTTCTGGTAAGGCCTTGTCATTCTTTTAAATTTTTTCTGTTATTTTTAATTATATGTATATGTGTGCACATGTATGTATAGATATGTGCACATGAATACAGGCACTCACAAAGGCCAGAGATGTTGGGTCCCCTGGAGCTGGAGTTACAGGTCACTGGAAGCCGCTTGATACAGTGCTAGGACTCCAGCTCAAGTCCGCTGAAATAGCAGTACGTCTCCTCAATTGCTGAGCTCCTGCGCCAGGTTCTTAATGCTTTCCTGTGTTTTACTGCATGTGATTATAAATGCATTCGTATTCGTTCCTTAATTTTGAGATTGTAAGTGCATCATTTCCCCTCCCTTTCATTCTCCCACAAACCTCTCCTTGCTCTCTCAAATGTCTGGCAGTCCCTTTATTGTAATTGTTTATGTTTTTGCACGAGTGTTTCCACTATTATGGACAGATAAAAAGACATGTGTGTGTTAACAGACAGTGAATGGTGGTGGTAAATTCAGAGCTCTTGTGAAAAAAATTTCCTCTCTAATTTTTTTCATGGTTTTATGTGCTTGATATTTTTGCCTCACAAAATGTATCTTTGTGTTTCTATCTTCAGAACCAAAGAACATATAGCCTCATTTTAGGTAATTTCTCTTGTAAACTGTGTGTTAGCAAGTTGAATATTCTCCTTGTTTTTAAATGAGCAAAGCAAAGCATTGTGCTGGGGACGCCCAAGGTAGCATGTGGAGTTAAGACTTCTAAGCTGCACGAATCAGAACCCTAAGTCTAGCTTAGTACATTCTGTTTTCTCCTCATAAAGAAATGGCTTTCTCCTTCTCGGGAAGAAGGAATTCTTTTCAATGTTCATTTCTTCCCACTGGAACCAATTTTTAAAATTTTATAAACCAAATCCAAATGATAAAAATGAAGTCACAACTAAATTCCCCATTTTAATTTACACATTATTTCAAAATAGAGCAGCTGGCCACTGAGATAATACTAAAGCTGATAAATCCCATGCAAATTGTTTTTTAAGAGTCTTTTTATCAAAGAGAACAGTGGTGCTTACCGGAGTTATTCTGTGGGCCTCTGGGGACTCACTGGTCACTAACCAGTCCTGGGAAGACACTAGGTTTCTTCTGAGAAAGCATTACCTTGCTTTCTCCTAGATCAGTCTAAATCCCTCTGCTTGGGTGTAACCCCATTTCCTCTCCATCCTCAGGAGAAAGCAGAGCAGCTGTGTGTTATCTTTTAACTCTTCCCCTGCGACCCTGGGGGCTGGGGCTGGCTCTAGTGTCAGTGCCCCACACTGAGAGACAGGTCTAAAGCCTTCCTAACAAAACTTGGGGGCTTTATCCTGACTCTCTTTTCCCAATACTTTCCAGGTTCACTTTTTTTATTTTTCACTTTTTATTTTTTTATGATGCAAGCAGGGATTTAGATGCGGGCAATGAGAACACTAGCAGCTTCAGTTCTGTGAAGTCTCTCACAGGATTGCTTGGATTCCTCAGGCTGCCCCAGGCTGGCAGAGATGAAAATCTGATACCATGAGAGCTGAGACGAATATCTGTTGCTGCTTTTCCAGTTGCATTTAGTACTTCTGAAAATTCTTCCTTGGGTCACAGTCTTATTCCCAGCTGGGATCAAAATACACCATACAAAGGATTCATATTTCTATCTAATTCATTACACTGAAGGCTTTATGAAGCATCTGGACTCGGGATTAATGGATTCATGGGGAATCCATTTGGAACCATGAAAAGGATATTTTCTGTTGATCAATCAAATATTGTTCTATTCTGAAGAAACATTTCAAGGTCTCATCAAGTCTGCTTTTAATGTCTCATTAATGAATAACAAATACATAAACCCAAACAGCCGAGGTTAGCCTGCTCTACAGAATAAGTTCCAGGACAACCAGGACTACACACAAGGAAACCCTACCTTTAAAAAGCAAAATATAAATAAATAAATAAATAAATAAATAAATAAATAAATAAATAAGCTGAACTGCCATCACAGCTAAGGAAATCATACAGAAAATTGCATAAAGGAATTTGACTCACTTTTGCTATACTACAAGCAAACCCAAATCTATGTTTGCCAGAAAAAAACAACTTTTGCTCTTCTATTGGGTTGCTTGGATCTCCAACTTTGAAACATCAAGCAACAGTTGCAATTCCAGAGGCTGGATCTCTACCTGGGGTTCCTAGGTTCAAGAGTAAAGTCAAAGTCCATACAGATTAAAGCAGTAAGAGAAACTTTATTCAAAAACAAAGGAATAGAACAAATCAGTTTATACTTCAGGACAAAGGAATAGACCAGGCCAGCCTGTACTTCAGGAGAGAAGTGGGTTACAAGAGTGAAGACAGGGCCCTAATTATTGTTTGGATTTTTTCTGGGGTTCAAGAAAAGAAGCTCTATCACTAGGGCATAATTTAGGGGGGGGGCGGTATTTTGATTGACAGCCTTAGATTATGTAGGCTTTTCTTTGCTCTGCGCACGTCACCTCACATAGTGCATCTGATTTTAATCATACCGATGTATATATACATATACATACACACACACACACACACGCACACACATACATGTATACATACATGTCTCCAATCGGGCGTGGGCGTGGGAGATTCTTTTTAAAAGTTTACCTATAGCCCAGTTTTAACTTGTGCATGTGCTCCAAACCAACCAAGGCCTGATCAGTCCGTTCCTGCGATTCCTGGGTTCTGTTTCAGGATGTGTTTGAGTAGAAACATGGGAAGATATTATCAATGCATTCCTTGGGAGAGTAACTCATTTCCATTGTTTAAAACAGGGGGAGGAGCAGCTCTGCGCAGGTGCATCCTAAGTGGTTAGCAAGTTGCTAGGTGCATTATTTAGAGAGCAGTGTGTGCACAACCCAAGGCAAGGGGAGCCCCGTGTTGCTAAACTATTCCCTACGCTTGCTTGCCTCGGCTGCAGCAGTATTTCAGATAAACACCTATAAATCCGTTACACAGCTACATAATGGAACCGAGTTCTCAATTATTAATTGTTTCACTTGGCAAAGCAAATAAATAAATAAATAAATAAATAAATAAATAAATAAATAAATAACAAAAACAAAAAACAAAAAAAAAACCCTTTAAAAACACTTTCTAACAGGAAAATAAAAGAACACCAAGATAATATCAGTGATGTCTTCATCAGTTCAGGTTGTCTGATGTCTGAATGTTAAATTTCCAAGAAAAGATGTCCGTGTGCCAGGGCAGGTGATAACAGAAAGGGTCTCTTGCAAGCCTATGCTGAGCAAGCATTCTGCCCTCCTAACCTTACACTTCCAAGACCACTTTCATATTCTTTTTGCCAATTTGCATTCCCCTGTGGCTTCTGGGCCTGAGCAAACAGCTTTCTATGATCTATCTTCTACAACTCCTAGAACAAAAACTGAATGAAAAAATATTTGTGAACCATAGACGCCAGAGGTTGGCTTTTGTGATGGGAAAATAAACCAACAAGAAACCAAACAAAAATCTTCCTAAAATCCAGGATTCAGAGTAGAGAGTGAGTGACTTCAACATGACCGGGTTTTCTAAACCACTTATGCAACCTGCATAAAGTTGAGATTCCTGGGTCTATGCCCAATTCTAATTCCATCTAACTACAAAAAGAACGTTTATGTTGTCAGTATCTTTATCCAAAAAATCATTTTTACTGCTACCTAAGAGCAAGAATAACTACACTGGCCCATGTAAAATTACATGACACTGGGTGATCAGCGATAACCAATGGAATCTACGGTCTCCTATAGCATCCGAGATGCTTGCACTACATCTGCATCACCCTCCTTCTGAGGACTGGGAATCACACTAACGGCCGTGAACCGTGCTTTCCAAACACTTTACTCTTCTGCTGCTTTGCATACACTGGGTGATCCTCAGCTCATAAAAATGTCTCCTCCAGGCACCACTGCCTGTGCACGTCACACCTTCTATGTAGGATTCCTCCTTTTCCCCTTCCTCCCCCTCCTCCTCCCCCTCCTCCTCCCCCTCCTCCTCCCCCTCCTCCTCCTCCCTCTTGTTGTTCCTATGGATCCTTCCCATGCATGAAAGTTCATATGTCCACACTAGCTTTGACCTTTTCTTAGTGGTCTGCTCTCTCTGCCCTTCCTTCAGTCAAGGCTTAATTAAATTTACACCTCTGTCCTCGCTACAGGTTGTTATCGTTATTTTCTTTCTGGTTATATTGTAAATGAGACATAAAACTGGCTGATCATCATCTAAAAGCCAGACGAGCAGGCAGAGCAGCTCATGAGGGACCGTGGTGCCTGTGGGTGTGAATTTTGCAATGGTGTCCGCAGTGACCGTGCTATTATAGTATACACTAGGGAGAGTGGGCTAGCAACAAGGCTCTGTGGGTTTAGGGAGTGCTTCAGAGCTGAGATCTTTATACCCTGTCCCCATGGCTCTGGGGCCCAGAATTTCTGAAGTCTGATGATTGGCCGCATTGTTCCTTCTGTGCAATAAACCTGTTTAATCAGCCTATAACCTCTCATTGATGGCACTCATAACATTTATCAATAACCAGGCAACTGGAGTTTTTAAAGGCTTTATCCAAATGTCCAAATCATGTTGTTTGTCAGAACCTCGTCTCAGATCTTCACCTGTGGGGTCTGAAGCAAAGGACTGACTGTGTGCTACTTAAGATTATGTTCCTTTCACTGTCAGGTGGTGATGGACTTGGAAGCAAATAACAGTTCCTTCTGTTTAAGTTCTTTGAGAAGCAGATGTCAAAATGAGATAAAAAATGAATTGGAATTGGTGGAGAAACTCTCAGAACCATGACACAGGTATGCTCTATGAAGAATAGGAAGTTAAAACGCTTCAACAAGAAGAGAGGCTACATTCCAAGAAAAGTTTTAATAAGCCAATGAGGCGCCCTGAGGCCAAAGCAACTACCTGACCAAGTGAACCTGCTGTGCCTTTTGATGTGTACGTCACTAAATCAGTGGCTTGAAGACGGACATAGGGGAATCCAGCCCTGGAAGAAACACAATACAAGGTTCAGAGCTTACCCTGCCAGCCTGCTTACTTAGTCCCGCTCCTGGCACAGCTACGGAGTGCTCGTCTTCACAGTAACTGTAACCCTCTAGTTGACTGCTTTAATAGGATGGTTTTGGCAGTTCAAACTGTGTGCAGTTTCTACAAATATGAATTTTGGTTGCTGTCATTTAATAAAGCAACACTAGTCTTTCATAGATCTCAGTTACCCATGTATATTACCCGTCAGTAATTGTATGAAACACCCAGTTTGATTTTGGCTCTTTAGCCTACATTCCGTGGTCCACCTGTGTTATTTCCTTCAAAGTCGATTGATGATGGGCCTGTTTAGTCCATCAGACAGAAAATCATGAATTTTCACTGTTCCCCTGCTCTCTCTGTAATATTTACATATGTAGATAAGCAAAGGTGAGAATTGGGGAAAAACACAGAAGTGAAACAATATAAAAACTGACAATACTAGAAGTGGAGTTTGAATAGAAAGAAGATGGGGTTACAGAAGAGAGCTGCTAAATACACTCACCTTTAAGGCACTCTCAGAGACACTTGCAACAAAAGATGAGAAGAAGAGAGGCATTATTCAAAGTAGTTTCTATAAATAGGGACAATAGCGCAAACACCTTAACTATCCAAATTTTTAGCGAATTAGATTACAGTAAACCAGGATATATTAGTTTTAGCATATTCTATATCTTCTTGAATATTTATTATGACCCACTTAAATATTTAATATACTAAACACCAAGTAAGTGTTCAATGTGTTGCCGAAGGCATTAAAAATCAAAGAGTGATCACAGTTTTTCCTACTAATTATTAAAATTGTTGTGTTTTATTTCAGCTGATATGGTCATCTTTACGTCAGGTGTAAAGCAAGGGCCTTCTTACATTGTTGGTTGATCAAACTGGCTTGTCCTCACTAACTAATAGTCACTGGGAATGTGAATAACTGGGCAACACAAAATACGTGATCACAACTAAACACTGAAAAGTAATATGTCGATAATGCTCAGCAGTCTGATCAAATGGTATTTCTTACCATTTGAAAATTTTTTCCTGTTTTTTATACATGAGGTGATTAACAGTCATTATTTTACTAACTGTGGATTTCTGAAGATTCATCAAGGAGACTGACACCATTAATGATGTTAATCTCTATCCCCTAGATATAAAGACTGTTCAATAAGAAAATGAGATTATGCAGCCTATAAAAACTGAGAACCTTATCCGAGAACATGCTGGACACATTTCCACGGCTTATACTTACTACCAAGCTGGGAGCGCACAGCTTGCTCGACTCCTCAAATAATCAACCAAGGAGAAACTACAGAAGCTAAGTGGAAACATAAACTCAAGGACAAAGAACGAATAGAATCAGTCAGAGGAAAAAGAGAAAACATGGTGAACGTCTACCAAAAGTATGGCTGTGTTGAGCTTGCGTAGTCGGAACAGACCTTGCATAGCTGGAGTTGACCAGCGGCAGCCTGGGCACAGGAGGCAGGTGATAGAAAAACAGTGAGCTGGGAGCAAGCGTTTGCCTGAGGCTTGGTATAAGCATGGCCTGTCCATTCTCTAGAAAGGGCACACACCAGCCAAAGGGCAGGGTCAGCTAGAATGGTCCATATTATCAATTTGACAGATTTTTAATCACAGGAGACATCTGAGTGTCTGTGATGGCATTTCCACAGAGGTTTAACTGAGTTTCGAAGACCCCTCCTGTATGGAAGTATCACTTCCTGGGTCGTGGTCCTTGACAGACTAAAAAGGAGAGAGAAAGGGGAGTGTGGCCTTCTTCCCTCTGTCTCCTGACTGTTTACACGGTGTGAGCAGCTGCCAGCATGCCTTCCGCACCGTGACAGTCTCTGCCGTCAAACTGTGCAACGAAATAAAGCCTTCCTTCCTTCTGGTGATTTTATCATGGATTTTATTGTGGCAATAAGAAGAGTAACTAAGTCATCTGTTCAAAAGCCCTGCTTGTGGGGAGAGGTAAGGAAAAGCAGGCCTCTTTAGGAAGGTCCCTAAAATGAAGTAGAGGATCCTGGGTTTCACTGTGCACACTTATATACTGTTGTCTTCTGCAGACTAAGTTGGTAGGAAAACAAAACCCTCTGAAACCACTCCTACTCACAAGAGACTACTTGACACAGCCTTCCACAATTGTAGCAGGTGGCAAAAACTAGAGTTAGTGTGAGACACTAATGGGTTCTATTTTTACACGCATACGCGCACACACACACACACACACACACACACACACACACACACACACACACACACGTCTGTTCCTCTCCTTCCTTTTGGTTTGGACTCTGGCTTACCTGGAACATGCATAGCCTTTCAAGAACGGAGTTTGATTCCTCAACTCATGCTCCTTCTCTGGTGAGGAGGACTTGCTCAAAGAGGAAGAAGCCTAAAATGTATTCTGCCTGCTGAAAAACCATAATCCTCTTCAGTCTGAACCTGTGCTTATGCTGGTGTTGGTGAAAGCAAGATAAGGGCTGAAAGTGTGTGGTATAATTTCTTTAAAGGCAGGCAGTAAACTAATTTGCGAGAGCCATATTCAGGTGTGACGAGATCCGCTAAGATTTCCTTCACAAACAAGTACCTGCTGGGAACTGTAAATTGTCCCGATTTTAATTTTAGCATTTTCAAGGAAGGCTGATAGAAGCAGAAACAGCCCTAGGAGTTTCCAAGATGAAAGCTAAGACCAATGCTTACCTCTTTACTGTGTCACAGACTATATAATTGGTTCATGCACAGTCAGAAATTATGAACTTTGTTAGGATTAGATTAACTTCTATCTCCAAATGGCATGGCCCTTTGTTAGTGCCACACCAAGATACAGTCTGGCGGCTTAAAAGGGTTAATGTTTGTTTGTAAAGCTTAACCATGCCGCTATGATACGGGGAGGAAGCACAATTCAGTGATGTTTTTGAACATATTTCTATCAGTGATGTCTGCCTCCCTCATCTAAGAGATGTGAAAGAGTACCTGGATAGCAGCTAACTACACTCAGAGAGTTATCAGAGACTTTGGAAGTACATGAGTTGAGGGCCTTCCCAGCTAACATCTCCGGTTGATGGTGACTGTTGTGACTGACTGTACAGAGTGGAGGGCCTTCCCAGCTAACATCTCCTGTTGATGGTGGCTGTTGTGACTGACTCTACAGATGATAGTCTGGGTGGGCCTACTTGGTTAGGGAGAGTATATGCTTTCAAACACTGGCCCCAGTGTGACCTGAAAGTCTAGCTACCACACTTTTACTTTAGAAGCTGACAGAGGGGCAGTCAGGTCAGGGATGTGTGTGCATGAGAGTCTGAAGGAGAGCAAAACAGGACACGGACACACACACACACACACACACACACACACACACACAAAGTCAGTACTCTGGTTTCTCGATGGTAGGCTCTGTGAGCATGAAGTACTGGGGTGGGACATTGCACTGCCTGTCCTGACAGAGAATCACTCAGTGTGAGAGAAGGAGCAAGAAAGACAGCTAGTCTTAGTCCTGCCCCATCTACCAGGGCAGCCATATAGATAAGTGCCACCAAAGGGGGAATGAAAAGTCCACTCTCCTCTTTGGACAATGTAAAGCGAACACATCTTGGAGCTTGTTTTCTTTTGTTTTTCTCACAACCATAAAGATAAGTGACTAGGGGTTATTCCAAATGGGCTGTGTGCAACTTCCACTTGAAAAACACACTGCCTTTTAAGGGGACTCAGAAAAAATTACACATCTTCCCCAGTTAGACGTAACCCCTGGTTACTCAGAAGACCAAGAACATCTCCATCTCTCCACAGGCCTTTCTGTGGTCCGGCCAGTAGGGATGCTATCAGTTATCATTTTAAAAAATGGTCTTTATCTTTTCTAAGAGACAGTGGAAGCCCAAGGCCATTATCTGACAGTTCTGTCACATTCAATAAACTCTCCAGCTGTAATTTACAACGATTCTCACCCCATAACCAAGATCCTGCATATCCAATACTTAAATTATGATTCATGACAGTAACAAAATTATAGTTAGGATGAAACAACAAATAGTTTTCTGGTTGGGGATGGCCACAGCACAAGGAACTGTATTAAAGGGTTGTGGCATTAGGAAATTGAGTTTACATCTCAATCACTGGTTTAGAAGACAGTACCATGTGCAGGTCTCCATCGGAATGCTATCTTACTGCTGTGAGCTGTCACAAGCGCCTGACTTCCTCCTGTCTCTGACCTTCGACCCCCCCAGGAGTGGGCACTTCCATACCCTTGCAATAGTTCCTTACTCGTATCCCATTTCCCCAAACCATTAAAATGATACTGCTTTCTCAATGGGCCACCAGTGCTCTCTGGGTGTTCACATCTACTTGGCATGTAATAAAATCCTAGTCAACAAATCCTAGCTCACCCCTGGGACAGGGTGTGGTGCTGACTGGTACAGTTGTATATTCTCACTTGCCAGGACTGTCTATAATTTGGAAAGGAAGTCTACAACACAGAACGATTTCAAGGCCAGGTCTTACATTAAATTAAAGGAAAGAATGTGTCTAGGGACTTTTTACCAAGCCACAGTGCCAGTGAATAGAAGTCTGCTTTCGCCATAGAAGACCACAAGGCAAGTTTGATAGGAGAAACCAGACCAATTTGGAGCCCGTTTCGCTCCATGTCAAGTGGCAGTTTCTCTCACTCACACAAGGTAAGAGACAGATGGGTACTGTTTGTGAGCTTTCGATAACTGTACATTTATTATTATTATTTTGTTTCAAAATATTCCACTGCATTCATTGTAGATCAAAACTGCTAACATGACAAAAAAAGGTCTGTAAAATTTCTTTAGTGTGACAAGGTGACTGTTTAAAGAAACCCCTCAGTTTAAACAGCTTGAATTCCCATTAACACAGTCAAGTAGGCAAAGAATTCGGGGTTCTCATTCCCAGTGCTTAGGGCTTGAGAGCAGTCCTCATATTGGTCTCCATCGCAGGGACTGAATGACTTGGCGAACAGGGCTGCGTTTGTGAGGCAGGAAGTGATGGGTTTTCAGATAAAGCTGCTCAGGGTGGAAACCAATGTAAGGAGCACCTGGTGTGACTCCCAGCAGCACATTAGTGAGAAATTGGAGAAAGAAGCACTTTCTGAACCCATAACGAGCTCCAGGTGAAAACATTGTTAACTGGAAACCTGTTTTCAAACTTTCCAATGTTTTGATGGATGAACACATTGTTCAAGATTCTTAATTTTCCATTACATTAAAACATAATGTTTGTTTTTCTTCCCGATTGGGGGGGAGGGGAGAAAACAGGTTTGTTTTGTTTTGTTTTGTTTTTTGTCTAGCTACTACAAATGTATATTCTTGTCCTTACAAAAGGCCAGCTTTCCTGCAGGAAATAACTTGACAAACAGACATCCTACAGCAGTCTAAGTCCCTGGGAGGCGTAGGATCTAAAAGAGAAATGTGGGGCTCACTGAGAAGTTTAAAGTGGCTAATTAGGCACACAATGGAACATTTTCTCATATTTGCAACATTTTTAGACTTAAAGAATTTTCAGCCTTCCAATGTTATATGAGAAATTACCTGTTCAGTTTGCTGTGAAATGTGAAACTGCTCACTTACTGCCCCATCTCTAAGGCTAAGAACCACAGGCATTAGGGTGAAGAAGCAAAATGTAACTTTGTTGGTTCCCATCGCTGGCTCCAACGCATGCATCAGGTGCATGAGTCCGCGTACTAAGAAGACATGCAAGGCTGCTGCGGTGATAGCCCAGAGGTGCAGAACAATGGTTACTCTACAGAAGTCCTGGGCTCAATTCCCCACACCCATATAGCAGCACACAACAGTCTGTAACTCCAGTTCCAGAAAATCTAGTGTCCCTTATGGCTTCCTTAGACACCAGGTGCACAGGTGGCACACAGACATGCATGCAGGTAAAGCACCCATATATGTAACATAATAGAATGATAATTAAAAGTTGAGATTTTTTTAAAAAGGAAGACATGTAAGAGCATTTAAGAAATTCAGACTGTTGCAGTTAAGACTCAGTATCACAAAGGAGAAATCCACAGTTCAGTGAGAGTATGTGTAACAGATAAATATAATGATTGCTATAAAATCAGGGAGGGTTTCCATGACGGTGCTATAGTAACCTAAAAGCTGAAAGAGAAACAGAAATTAACCAGGTGGATAGAGGTGAATAAGGGTCCCCATACCAATGCCAGCCCCTCCCCCACAGCCATTCCATTTTGCGTTGGGTAAGACAATGCGTCAAAGGAGTTTAAATGTGCATTTATATCGCCAATGGCTAAAATGTTGCACATGTTAAGCTATACTTTTTAGCCATTTGGGTTTCATCTTTTGAGAAATCGCTGTTTAGTTCTACTCCCTGTGTTTTATTTGAGGTTACCCTACAATAGAGTGGCAGTGTTCCCACTGAACACCATAAGCTAACAAATAGAAGCCTCGTGCCAGGGATGTGTCTGATGACCTCCAGAGGTTGACAGTGCGCCTCTATTGCTGAAGATGTCCCATGCTGGATCACAGGATGTGTAGAAATCATGTAGTTCCAGAGCTGGAAGCTTCAACCCTTCCTGTTAGCTTTCATAGTGCTAGAGAGCTCTGTTTGCTGGGAGGAGTGAAGGGCATAGCTGAGAATTCGGCAAGTCAACAATGACTGGGCTGGCGAGACAAACCCAACCATTCAACAGTGGCGTGAGCATCCGGGAACGGCTGGGAACCACTCTCCGATTGAATTTGCAACCAGCCCAGCAATAGAAAATATAAGATGACCTAATACATCTTGTGCATGTATATGCATGTATATACGTATATGAATATATACGTATATACATGTAAACATATATGTGTGTATGTGTATATATGTATGCATATATAAATAGGTAGGTGTGTGTGTGTGTGTGTGTGTGTGTGTGTGTGTGTGTGTGTAGTCAAGCTATGCAGTGGTCACAGAAGACAAATGTCAGCCCCTGTATAATCCAAACTGCTACAACTTAAGTATCAAATTAATAATTAAATCAATTGACTATTATTAACTTAAACATAAAAAATGTAATTTGGGAATATAGGAGGGAGGTGAGATGGCATGAGACACTTTCCTAAGTAAATTAATGGATATTTGCACTCTGTGGGTAATTAGCCTAGTTTATTCTTCTCAGTTGAGCAATTGTGGCTCTTCACAGATAATCAGTATATTTGAGGCTACCTGATAATCAGTATGTTTCTGTTTCCAAAACAGAGAGTTGCAAGTTCATGAGGAGTGATTCTATGACTTTGCACTTAAAATCAAGTCTATCTTTGAATTCCTAATGACAGTAAGTGCTATGTAGGACAACCAAATTTCTGAGTTTGCCACCAGGGACAGTGAAGTACACAGAATCACTAAAATTGTAGAAACCGAACTTCTGATGAAGTCTCCAGCCCCCTTCCAGCAGTGTGTCCTGGGTAACCTCTATCTTTACAGCAGCCTTGCCCACAAAGTCCTATAGGCAATGATTCACAGGCTATCCAGCAATGAGAGTATGGGCTTCTGTGAGGCTCTGTGGGCCTCCATTTCATTTTTATCTTTCCTTTCCTCTATGCCCACCAGGAAGATTGGCAATGCCAGTGGTTTCTTTTTTTATTTTTTTCATCTGATTTACAATCCCAGGCTAAAACAGAGAGCCATAAGGCAAACAGTTAAAAAGAAATAAGGCCAACACTGAGTCTAAGAGCATACCATTGCTCTAGATCTCTCGCTAACACCTCTCCAACCTGAAGGTAGGATTTGCATGAGGCATTTTAAACCTTGACATCTGGGTTATTTGCTGTGTATGAAATGCTTTGAGTTTCCTGGTGGAGTTTCCGTTTGCAGTGAGATCTTCCCCTGAAAGATGGAGGCTGGACCCTTATTCACCTTTCCAGGTTTGGAAAAAGAACTGAAATAAAAGAGCTTGAATCCTTCTTCCCCGATTTTGTAACCTGAGTCAATCTTAAGGAAAGCTCTCCTCTTTCCCCACACAAAGAAAATTGTTTATGTTTCTATCTGGCCTAGAGCTATCTAACGACCAAAGAAAATCCAAGATCTTTTTTTTCCTGGAAAAGTCACTTGTTTTAATGAAATGAGGGTCTGCCAGGGAAGGCAGAGGGGGCGCTTAATTTGTAGCCTTAGAGCAGATGGTTCCTGGACTCTCTCTCTCTCTCTCTCTCTCTCTCTCTCTCTCTCTCTCTCTCTCTCTGTGTGTGTGTGTGTGCACCTGATAGGGTGCACATGGTTATTAGAAGGTCAACATTAAATTCAGCAAACTGAATACCAACCATGAAAGTTTTCCTCTTGTAATTCCTGGTGTCATTTTCTATTTCACAGACTATTCCTGTGTCTCAGGTAATTCTGGGTAGGAGGAAGATGCTGCAGAGAGTATTTGACAACGTTCTTTGTATTTCATGGTCATGCAGCTTCTCAAGAGATTATCAGGTGACTCTCAACTTTACAACATTAGGACCTGCCGAGTTTGTGTCTTCACTATCAGTTTTCTAAAGCGTTGTGCCCTGCGGTCAGCCAAATTCATTTTCAGTTACTCAGCAAATGTTGTGCACCTCTAAACACAAGCTCTGATGTGGAATGTCCAAAAGAGTCTCTTGTTGCTCAAGTAACATTGAATCTTCTGTGGTCCTTGTCACACACTGGGCAGAACCTTCAAAGGTTTTCAATGGCTGATGATTCTCTCCTATTCTTATTAGAATTCATTCATATAAATAAACAATGATGCAAGAAAGGATACCAACATTTTAAATAATACTACTTGAGAAAGGAATGAAATTCCATAGCTATTTCTCTTTAATGAGTCAACATATAAACACATAAACTTTGCCTTGTGAGAATTTCCCATGACATTAGAACTCTTGTGCTCTGAACCAGTGGCTCCTAAATTTTCCTAGGGTTTTGTTTCTTAATCTGCAAACCCAAGATATGGTTCATTTGACATTAATTACTCCTTTCAGCTCATGGTTCCCTAAACTCATTTTTAACATTAAGCTACCTAGAAATTTCTCAAGTGCAATAAATTGAACGGGTCTACTACAAAACATAATACTTTTAGAAAGCATCAGCTCATAGTAGGAGAAAAGCAAGGAGGCCTGCCACAGATGTGTCAACCACAAGTGTAAGGAGTGTAGTGGTCTGCTAGAACACCTAGGTCCTGGGATGAGGGGACGTGGCTCTCAGGAGACTAGAGTACTTGGCCACAGAGGTCATAGAAGTTTGCTGACTGAGCAGACTCAGGGACACTACCATTTGGATATATTCATTAATGTCCTTGGAACTCAGTCCCACTACCCTTAAACAAATTAACCTGAGTGATGCCCAACATCCAACTAACATCACAAAAAATGAGCCTTAGGACTCAACATCTTGAGCCAAAACTTGGTAGTGAATGCTTGGAATGCTGTTAATGCAGAGTCTGGCTACAGTTCAGGAAGTCTCTCCTAAAGCCGGTCTGTTCAGCCTTGCTCCTGGACTACGGAGTATTTAAGCAAAACCAAGTTTTCCCAGTAGTTAATGCTCCTGCTGTTCTCCCAGAGTCCTTCCAGAACTACAGAAGGTGGATGAGCCAGTTCTTTAGTTCTGCCCAGCAGTGTGGGAACAGGAGTCTCTTCACATCGTCATGTCTCCCAACACTTACAAAAATATAAATAAGTAAAAGAGGAGTGCATTTAGTCCGTCATTCTAAATTATTCCTGGAAAATAAGCAGGAAACTAAATGAAACTCTGAACAGCTGCAGTGCCTTTTGAGTCCTTACATTTCTAGTAATTAAGCACTAAAGAGAACTTAGCATGTGGGAGCCTTCTACATGGTCACTGAGGTCACAAAACAACTACAGGCACACACACAAAATTAAGAGTTATACAAGTTTATAGAACACATGGATTTCTGAAACAATTGTTAGCAGAAGTGCACTCTGCTTGACTTTTGGATTGAAGGCAGTTTTTAATCTTGCTTTTCTTGAATTCTGTCCCTGATTTTGAACGTGCACCAAAACATGGATGGCAAAGGTTAGTGTCCTTGTCAGCTATGCCTGTCTATATGTAGTCATGGTTTGTAACCAAGAAATCTTTCTATATATTTTTTGTTTATCTCATTTGTTTGTTCATTTATTCAAATATCTGGCTTACCTCTAGCTCAGAGCCCTGAGTCAGAGTAGACTCACCGAAGGACCACAGTGTCTGACACTGTAGAGACATGGGAGCCTGCTTCTGCATAGGACTTTATTAACAACCCTAATGATCAGCCCTTTTCCTCTGCCTGGACACACACACACACACACACACACACACACACACACACACACACACTTCTTTTAAGAAGAATTTCAGGAGTTTGTAATATATTTATATTCAGGTGTCAAAAAAGAAAAAATTCATACCCTTTCTCCTCACTCGTTAGCTGATTAAACCGGATCCTAGAAACGATCTGGAATGCTTTCTAAGGCAAACCACAAGTAATTCCTTCCAAAAGTGTAGTGTGATAAATATGGCATAGTTGTAGGGACAAAAAAAAGCATCAAAAAATAAAGTTCTTTGAGATGAGCAGATGGGAAGCATGCACACCTTCCAGGAATGCTTTCCATGAGTGAAGTCTGGTGAGAAATCAGAGCCAAGCCATGCAGAGGTCTAATGACAACTGTGGGACTCAGCACCAAGTTTATAATAACAGCAATTAGAATGTTGGGCTACCAGCACCAACCAGCTGTGAGAGAAATTGCCCTACCCTGGGGTAGAGGGCAGGGGGAGATTTCTGTGTCAGCCCTCACTGTTATCCCGGTAAAATCACCAACTGCTATATTCTCCTCCATAGAGAAGTTTTAAAACCAATGCCCGGATAAAGGTGGAGAGGAGGGAGATAGCTCAGACAGCAACGTGCTTGTCTGGGGAGCTTGAGTACCTGCTTGGAGCTCCAGCACCTACTTTAGGGCCAGCAAACAAACAGAACTTGGTGTAGTGACATATGCTTGTAACCAGAGTGACAAAAGTCTCAAAATTGAGGACCAAGACCTGACAAAGCCCTTTTATTTCTCCACGAGCGTGCGCACAGCCCATGCACACATGCACACAATAAATATTAACTGGCTATTGCAACTAGTGAGCTTCCTTTGTTCCTACAACACCCGAGTCAGTGCTCCGGTGTCTGTCACCTCCAATCCCAGAGCAGAGTTGGGCTGACAGGCTCCCAGTGACAGGGTTCCTTCCTCTCAAATATACCCAATAATCAGTTTGTTCTTTTGATTCGTCTGATTTTCTTTTTTTGTTCGTTTGTTTGGTTTTTTATTTTTGGATATTTACTTTATTTACATTTCAATGTTTTCCCCTTTGGAAACCCTCTATCCCATACCCCTCCCCCTGCCTCTATGAGGGTGCTCCCCCCACCCACCCACTCCCGTCTTCCCTCCCTGGCATTCCCCTACACTGGGGTATCTAACACCCTGAGGCCCAAGGGACTCTCCTCCCACTGATGGTCAACAAGGCCCTCCTCTGCCACATATGTGGCCAGCATCATGGGTCCCTCTATGTGTATTCTTTGGTTGGTGGTCCAGTCTCCAGGAGCACCGGGGCATCAGGCCAGTTGACACTGTTGCTCTCTTCATGGGGCTGCAAACCCCCTCAGCTCCTTCAGTCCCTTCTCCAACTCCTCCATCTGGGAATTCCTGTTTCTCCCACTGTTTTGAATCACACCAAATGCTGTGAACTCCTCTGGGACCTCCCAGCCTGACTAAGTCATTGGCGACAACTTCTACTAAAACACGACTTTGCTACATTGTAACTGCTGCTGTGTCTTCTCACTTCTGCCATGGCTTCCTCCATCTTGCCAGTGGTGTAGGAACCCTTCTTCCCAAGTCTATATTTAAATGTTTAAAGAGAAGACGCAAGATTTGGAATTCAGTTCAGATTCCCCCCCCCCTTTTTGTCTCTCCAAATGAGATGTCAATATCATTAACATCTATAAATATGATGTGATTTCATCTCATTTGTATTTCAGATAAACATATGTGTGTTACGTGTGTAGGTTAGACTATGGTGTGAACTTTAATCTTCTAAATGCACAATAATTACTCTAGATATAGAAATGTGATAAGTACCGCTGCTCAGTCAAAGAAATAAAACTTTTCTCTGAAAGTTTAGTTTTTCTCATGATCCACACTTTAAAATATAAAAATAGAACTAGTTTGCAATGAGTTTAAAAAGAAATTATGCCATTGTACATTTTTCTTTTGAGATTGACCTTTACAATTTTACTTCTATTAAAAACAAAAGATGCTACCAGATTCTGGGCCAGCTGTGTTTTATCTGGACAGATTTCCAGTCACTTCACATTGATGTCATCGAAACCGGAAATTACCAACTGCCCAGCCAATCACCCTGCACTTGGGTTTCCGGGTTTCCCCTTCTACAGAGGCTTTGTGGCTTCCTCAGCTCACTGGTGCCTGCTGTTCCAGCATAGACTGTTCTTTCTTTGCAGCACGCTGTAACCCTGCTCGGTCTCCAGATGCAGCTGCTGATTCTCTATGTTGTCTTTTACATCCCTCCGTCTTCCCGGCCACCCTCCAGCGCATTGTTTCTCCAGCTTTGCTCCAAGGTCCCATCAGAATCCCCACGAGTCTTTCACAATGCCATAGCAACAAAAATACTCATGATGACACTACTAACTTGTCCTCCTTTACTCTCTCAGAAGAATACATATGATTTTGGGACTATCGAATGTATGATAATTTGTCTGGGTTCTATTTATCAGACATTAGAGAATCCTGTAGAAATATAAAACAATATCGTGCTTTTACTATGCAAAACAGTTATTGTCCTAGTCAAATGCCAGTTGCCTGAGAATCGTCCCTCTAGCCTTGGTCTTCACAGCGGCTGGGGATCTAGCCTTGGTCTTCAGAGCGGCTGGTCCATGATCCCCACCTCTGACCCTCACTCTTTTCTCACCTACATATCAGAAGTAGATGTGTACTACCCCAGAGTTCATTTATCTCCTCAAGAAAAGTCTTTCCAGAATACTATTTCTCTGCTCCAAATACAGGAAGAAAAATAATCATTCATCACTGTCCAGGCCAGGGTTCTACTTTATCAACCCTCCAAAATTCCCAGTGCCAGCTTCCTATAAGAACAATACACCAGAAGTACACTAACTGGCCTCAGACCATACTGAAGTTTGTACCTCCTACTCTTTATTCAGGCTGCTCTCTCTTGTATCCTCACCTGAGAATGTTGGCAGTTCCCCTCTGCCCAGCCTGAGGCAGCAGAGACAAGTGCCCTGTAAAGAGCACCTGCGTAGAGGGCTGGCTTGTATTCCAGCTGTCTTTTGTCTTTTGGGTATGTAACATGAGCAATGAACTTTCTGAAGCTAAGGAATGGAAAACAGTACAAATGTGGACAATGCATGTTCACCTCTAATGATATGTGATCAGTAAGAATTATGCAATGCGACTGTTACCCAGTTCCTATCATATCCCTGGAAGGGTTCTTGGTGGTCTTCAAGGGACACTGTTCTTTCTCCATTTTGCTCTAATGACTAGCCTGGAGGGCTCCATCTTGATTGACCCTAAGGGCTGTGATGGTTCCACACCTGCCATAAATGTACAACTTCCTGAGACTACACCAGTGCTGTTACACCTCTCTCAATAAGCTCACTGTGGCTCACTGTCCCTCAGCCTCCCACACAGTGGCACACACA
>CM052702.1:33716610-33729394 GCA_028551405.1 Uromys caudimaculatus | reverse complement strand
CAGAAGATGCTCCAACATGTAATAAAGACACATGCTCCACTATGTTCATAGCAGCCATATTTATAATAGCCAGAAGCTGGAAACAACCCAGATGTCCCTCATCAGAGGAATGGATACAGAAAATGTGGTACATTTACACAATGGAGTACTACTCAGCTATTAAAAACAATGATTTAATGAAATTTGCAGGCAAATGGATATAACTTGAAAATATCATCCTGAGCAAGGTAACTCAGTCACAAAAGAACGAACATGGTATGTACTCACTGATAAGTGGATATTAGCCCAAAAGTTTAGAATGCCCAAGTTTCACTTTACAGTAACCGCTGAACTGAGAGTGAGGTCCCAGATGGAGGAGTTGGAGAAGGGACTGAAAGAGCTGAGGGAGTCTGCAGCCCTATGGAGGGAGCAACAGTGTCAACTGGCCTGACCCCCAACCCCCGGTCCTCCTGGAGACTGGACCACCAACCAAACTATAGACATTGAGGGACCCATGGTTTGGACCATATTTGTGGCAGAGGACGGCCTTGTTGGCCATCAGGAGGAGGAGAGGCCCCAGTAAAGTGGAATGTCAAGGTGGGAATAAGGGAGTGGGTGGGCGGTTGGGTGGGAGGTGGAATTCTCTCATAGAGGTTGGGGAGGGAGAGGGGATAGTTGACTTCTAAAGAGGAGACCTAGAAAAGGGGAAACATTGGAAATGTAAATAAAATATCAAAAAAACCAAAAAACAAACAACAACAACAACAACAAAAAACAAACAAACAAAAAAAAACCCTCAGGAAACAGCGACAGGCCCACAAATCGCACATAGTTATGTAAGTGTCTCTGCTCCACTCCCTCAACTTGCTGCGAGTATTTTACCGAGCAGGGAAAATATGGAGGACCACTCCCTCCCTCTCCTCCTTCCTCATATTAACTGTAGAGAGACAGAAAGTTAGGAAGATCTTGGCCTGCACAGTATCCATCCCTGGACATTCCCTCCCAGTCATATAACTTTGTGGTACTTAAAAGATGTAGCAAGAGAATGCTGTGGTTCTACAAGAGGGTGCCAAGCAAAATGAGTCTCTCTCAGCACTGCTTCAGGTGGATGGCAACTTCTCCTGTGTGGTCTCCAGAGCAGAGGGGACTCCAGCCAAATTCAGGAACACTGAGAGCCTTGCTCCATCTGTGAAGAGGTGGGAGTGACAGAGACCTAAATTTGGAGTCCAAGACTAAGAGAAGTGGGCATGAAAGACCCCCGAGCTGGGGAGACCCTTGCTCAAGTCTCGGGATGGCGTGACCCCCCAAGAACTCACGAAAGACCATCCTTGCTGCAATCACACGAGGTTTAATTCGGGGGGGGGGGGTGAGAAGGACCAGTGCACTGGGGTCGAACCCTAACCTACGCAGAGGCAGAGGGGTTCGGCCCCGAGCAGCTGAAGTCAGGGGTATTTAAAGGAAAAAACCACAAAGGGGTGGGCACTGGAAAGGATTTGCATTATGGGGAAGTACAGATTGTTCTAAGTTATTCACAGGTCAGTTGCACAAACATTTCTAGTTCCTGAAACATTGTGCCTCTGGCCCTGAGGTCAGGTCAAAGTCACCCGTAGGAATGTAGCTGGGTGGAATTTTTGCCCGGGCATGTCTCGGCTCTAAGTTTCCTAGGGGTCTTTGCCCGGGCATGTCTCGGCTCTAAGTTTGCTAAGGGCCTAACCTTCCTCATAAGGGGTCAGATCTTTCAGGCAGTGGGACAGGGACCTATAGCCCATCATGGCAGCTGCTGTCTCCTCTACCTGAGGTCTCTCCTGTGTCCTCTCACAGACATTCAACCATCCAAAGGGCAAGCACATGTTGTTATGGGGTGTGAAGTGTCCCTTCGCAGACTTGGGGGATGAGGATAAGTGGCTGGATCCTGAGGGCTCTGAGCTAATCAGTGGATTAAGCCCTTGATGGATGTATAATTTGGAAGCATGGCTTGGAAATGCTAAAGAGTAGGGGGCTGCTACCAGCCAGAGTATCAGGTCGCTGTGGGTGACGACTTGGTGTTGTATCTTGCCCTGGTCCTTCCTGAACCCATTTCTCAGCTTCTTCCACGAAGAAGCTTCTTCATCCCATATTCTCACCGTCATGATGTTCTGCCAAGAGAATGGGCCAAGCAGCCACAGACTGATGCCTTCAAACTGTGAGTCAAAGCAAATCTCCCTTAAGTTCTTTATGTGGGGCACTTTGTCATCACCATAAGAATAGCTAATCTACATGCCAGATGCTAGCATAAGCCCTTTCAGCCAGCATTAACTGATTGACTGATGTTCCCATCACCCTCCTTCTCTTGCAGGCCTATTTTACAGTGTAATATTGTTCTGTTAGCATTGTACGTCCCTCATTAGAGAGAAATAATATTATAATCCTTATGTTCCCTGCACATGATCCAAATGAATTCTCCCTCTCTCCTTGCTTCTCACACGAGCTTACACACACACACACACACACACACACACACACACACACACATACACATCTACTACTACACTAGTAAAGACTCTTTGCTCCCCTTCCCAAGAAAGGATATCCACTTTCCAGTGGTGCTCAACAGATCTGATTCTGCAACACAAATATTGTGAATACACTGGGTCAGTCCAGATTCTATTATGAAAAAAGGGAAAATTGTGGATCTATTTCTAAAAACTTCCCAGACATTTCTGAAAATAAAACTTGCATTAAAAAAATCAGAGTAGAGAGCTAGACAGATGGCTCAGAAGTTAGATGTGCTCACTGTTCTTGCAGAGGTCCTGGGTTCAGTTCCTAGCACCCATATGGCAGCTCACAACCATCTGTAGCTCCAGTTCCAGTGATCTGACACCCTCTTCTGACTTCCACAGGCATCAAGTATGCACACGATACACATATACATGCTGCCAAAGCATTCTTGTGTATAAACAAAGCCAAATAAAACAAATAAAATTTTTAAAAAATCAAAGTAGGAACAGGAACGTACATGTCTAACACCTTCAGGACCCTAGGCTCAATCCTCAGCACTGTAAAAAAATAAAAACATTTTAAATATTAAAATGAATCAGAAACCAGGCATGGTGGTACTTGCCTTTAAACTTGGCACTCGGGAGACAGAGACAGACAAATCTCTGTGAGTTTAAGGCCAGCCTGGTCTATATAGTGAGCACTAGGCTCCTCAAGGCTACATAACAAAATCACATCTCGGAATCACAGTAATCCCTTTGCGTTTTGGTGTCTTGCTTTATAACTCTATTATCTGCTATGAGCATTTTCACAACTGTAGGCAACAGAATGCTGAAAATTAGAGTCATTGGAGAAATAACAGCCACCTAACTCAGTTAACCAGCGAGAACTTGTAACAAGAGCACCAAGTCAGCTGGGACAGGATTGGCCTTCGCCTTCAATGCCACTGAGTGTTCGTCTCTATCACTGGGTAATGAGCTTTGTTTGGTTTTTCATTTAAACAGCAGACTTGAGGGTCTGGGGAAACAGTTCGGTGTATAAAGTACTTGCACGGTCCCCAGCACCCCCCTAAGAGCTAGGTGCAGTGCTATGTACCTGCAATCCCAGCAGTGGGGATGAAGAGGCAGCGGGATCACTGGGGCTTGTTCACAAGGTAGTCTGTCAAAATGGAGTTCCAGATTCAGTGAGAGGTCCTGTTTCAAAAAACTAAGGAGGATGGAGCTGAAAGTTTAGATTACTGGCTACTCATCCAGAGGACCTGGGTTCAATTTCCAATGTCTAACATGGATGCTCACAACCATCTGCAACTCCAGTTCCAAGAGATCCAATGCCCTCTCCTGGCCTTCAGGGTCATCAGCATGCAAAACTCCCATATACATAAAAATAAATGTTTTTTTCTTTTCTTTCTTTCTTTTTTTTTTTTTTTTTAAAAAAGCATTACATTTAGGATAAGTTATACTCTTATTCAATATTCATTTATTTAAAAGATAATGCATTATCATACATGAGCAAAGCTGTAAAGAGAAAGGTCACCCAAGAGGCTGGAGAAAGGAGCACAGTGTAGAGCAAGGGCTTCTAGGATTCTGGAGGCCTTGGGCTTCACCAGTAGACATGCACGCTATTAGAAGAGCAACTTAGGACAGGTGTTAACAATCAGCGTGCCACCATCCATCAAGAATGAGAGCTAAAATGACTGCGGGCCAGCAATGGCTTACTGGTGGCACATTAAATCAACACAGAGAATCATAACCATGAATTTTATTTAAATGAAATGAACATAACATACCAAAATATATCTTTTTCAATCAAAGTATTTTTATCACATTTTAAAGTTAATATAGATCAAATTAAAACTATGATCATATTATAAAATACTATTCTAGAGAGATTTATAACTTTTTTTTATATTTTAAAACAATCTATTTTAAGATTCACTTAAAATTGAAAATAGCATTTTAAATTATTTCACATTAAATGTGTTTCATCATTAAGACTAAGCACTGAAATATATGTTTGTGTGTGTTCATTGTAACTGGGATGTATAAAATTAACTGTGAGGCAGTATAAATAACCATTATATAACATTAAATATGTACAACCTCAGCTTAGTAATGATTAAATCTTAATATAAGGTTGAGGATGATGAGAGCAAGCCACTGTTTTCATCTATTAATGTGTCAACAACATACACAACTTAAAATATTTATAGTGTGTTGTACATATGTGATAAAATAAGAGGCAGATGAATGACAGTATATCATCTGAGCTCCCAGTCACTAGGAGAGACAGAGAGGAGGACTCAAGGAAGGGAACAGAGTCTGGAATGGGAGGAGCGCCAGGTCATCAGCTCACGGCGGGAGATAACCACACTTCATTGACTATTTGCTAAAATGCACATGTACTTTATTTATGGTCTTTAAAATAGGAATGGCATATTTATCATGATGCTAAAATCTGTGCTATGACATTTCCAGAATCAGTCCTCATCTTTTTGACTCATATTGCTCATCTCAACAATGTCACCAATTAATTCCTTAATAAGTTAAAATGCCATTCTCTTTGATCTGTGGGCTATATTTCAGATGTTTCTTTTATGTTTCTTGTATAATTGATGACTTGATACTGAGATCACTGCTTCCAGACCTAAGTGAAATACAATACATAGTGAGGTCATAACACTCTACATAAGAATCCATCCCCAGCTTCAGCAGTTATAATAAACATGCTCACTTTTGTCTGCAACACAAGAAGAAGCTCTTTACAAGTTTACTTTATGCTCCTTTCATTGACACGGCCCCTTGCCACCCATGATCACAGTAGGGTGGGCAGAGCCCTTGAGGTCCTGCAGCTCCCCACAACATAGCTGAAAGGACACACTTAAGAATATATGTCAGCACTGCTTTGTAATTAGAATATATATATATGCACATGCGAACACACATGCACACACACATATACACAAACACACACACATTCTTAAAGGACTAAAAGCAATTTTAAAAAGAGCATGAGCATTGTCACATAAAAGACTTTATGCTCCCCCTTGGCTGCTGGCCATTAGTTCCCCCTCAGTTGCCATATCTCTCCTTCTCAACAGACATATGTACAAACCCTGTCTAAAGTAACCAGACCACAGGATCCATATAAGATTTGGGACTGTGTCCTGAAAATATGGAAGACATATGAAAAATATTCTGCGGTGCCAAATGTTTGTTTGGATGAGCATGAAATTAAAATTCTGCAGCAAGTTGTTTAATCTGGGTTATAGGTGTTTTCCGAGTGTTGTTACTGTTTAGGGCCCGATTCAAATTCTGCGTTCTCTGCACAGCTTTTCCTCATTTCTCCTTAAGTGTAATTGTTCTTCCTGTGAACTCATCTAACTTTTCTTTTATACTTAAGCACTGTTTCATTTATTCACATTTATATATGTGCTTACAATTCTCTAGAAGTTGACATTGACATATATGTTAAATGCTGTACTGCAGATAATTATTCAAAAAATTATTTAGACTGTAAAAAAGCAAATCACACCAACCAGAGCACTGTGTTATAACCAACGATATCTGGGTAAGTAGAGGAAAAGTTATTTCCTGCAAAGCACATTATATATGTCACGTATCTCCTAGAAGACCGTGGGAGAGCCACACTGAGAAGGAACTGTGGACGTAAGACAGAGGCATCACTTCAGTGAGAGTGTTTGGAATACTACTCTGCAATAAGATACCACAAATCATTCCTCCCACGCCTCCTACTTGACCTTGTACAGAATGCCGAAGAATTAATGTCCATCAAGGAAAGAGAGCATGCTCCACAGCATCCCTTCGTGAAGAGACTCTACAAAATGGAGGAGGAGCAGTCCTCAGAATGAAGGGTAGAATGGTGGGCAGAGAGGGGTGAGAGACATCTACCACAGTTAGGCACATGGGTGATGAACTCAACAACAGGACCCCAAGCAAACAAAGTGAAGCGAAGCAGTGTTACACTATGCTAGGTATATCTGTCTATCTGACTACATTAATTTTACTGCCACAACATAGCACTAAAGCTACAATTATTATAGTTTTCAAACCAGAAAACAGGGTTCAGAACTAAGAGAATTTCTTCCACAGATACATAAAGGTATGTTTTTACATGTATCACTTAAAAGTGATAGAATTAACACCACACAAAATCAGTTATCCCTCAAATGACTATGAAGGTCTGGTAATTTTAGTTGGAGAAGTCCAGTACTGGCTTTGTTGGTATCTGTTTCTGTTTATACAAATACTCTAAGCCCTGAGACAAAGCGTGCAATGGGTAGTGTTTGAAATAGATATGGGATCACTCCCTCAATGAGTAGGCAGCATGAAGAGAGCACTCAGTCCGTCATCAGAGTGGAAACCAGACACTTCACAGTCTCCTGAGCTCACCTTCCAATAAATTCTTCATCCTTTTCCTTGAAGTTAGATCCCAGAATAGCAGCCTCTATATTTAAAAGTAGCTATTGACTTATTTGTGAATTCACAGAATAGAAGTGCCTTTGATCACCTAACATTTAGATTACTTGCATTTATAGATTCTATTTACTAGTATCTCACTTTAAAAAATGACTTTTTTTTCCCTCCAGGGATACTTTTCACTTGATAGCTCGGTGGATTAAAAAATGCAGAAGTTTCATTCAGAACCTTGTGTCCAGATATCTTCCAGTCCATTGATCCTGATTGTAAGCAAATTCTCGAGACAAAATTGGTTTATTTAATTATGAATAAAGGGGCAAAGTTTAAAGGGGAGTCACCATGATGCAGGGGCAGTTGGCAGTGGCTCTCTAGTGAGTCCATCTCAAAACGGAGGATTTCTTGCTTAGGCAGAAAGGAGCAGATCCATTTCTCTTATTCCCCTCAGCCATGCATAAGTATAAACAGCACAGGAGTTCTGGTGAATTCTAATTCTGGGAGAGCAACTACCTCTGACAGCAGGAAGTGACACAGACAGTAGGATTGTTTGGGGGCTCCATCAGAGGCAGGTGGGCAGAGGAATCCTCTTTCCACTGACTTAAGAGGCTCCTCCTAACATCAGATGCATCAGAACAGGCAAGAGCAGTCAGCCTACAGAAGGCAGCCAGAAGGTGTGACTTTGAGAAGCCTCTTTCATCCTGCAAGCAGAAGACTTCCTCCATACCTCTCCACAGAGACACTTGAGAATGTGGAGTGACCAAGACAGGATCCTACTGTGCCTCTTCTGAATGAGAGACACTGAAAGACCTCATCTTGAAGAAGACACTTCAGTCTTCACAGGCATCACAACGAGGACACAATGGGAGCCCTATAGCAGCAGAAAGGGCAAAGAGAAGAAGCACCACAACGATTCTCAAGTTAAACTGCTGCTCAGACACAAGAGAAGACCCAGAGCTGCCTGCTAAACCAAATAGAATGCCTGGTAAAATAAAAGATTCAGTAAGAGCAAAGAGGCAAAATAACAAACATCACACTGAGAAGCGGGAAAGCCAGTTTGAATGTGAAATTGACATCAGTCAATGCATGGAGCAAGATGAATCAGGTAGAGAGGTTATGCAACACTCAATCACAGCATCTCTTAGAAAAATCAACAAAATTAAAATAAAAAACAAATGAATATTTTGAAATAAAATTAAAGTATCAATGTTAAAAAAAAACCATACCTATCAATCTCTGTGATGGTTCACATTGTTTGTCAACTTGGACTCTAGACAAGATTTAGAGTCACCTAGGAGACACAGGTATGCCTGTGATGGATGATCTGAATGGGGTTAACTTAGGTGGGAAGACTCATCTTAGCTGTGGGAAGCACCAGTGCTGCCAGGATTAAAATAATAGACTGGCAAAAAACCTTGAAAGCAAGATAATATAATTTAAGCAAATTGAGCAACAAAGAGAAAGCAGATATAATTTTAAGTTTTCAAAATCTGATGCCCATTCTATTAGAATCCCAGGGAAAAAAATGAATCAGAAAATGTGGCTAAAAGAATATTTTAAGAGACAATAGCTAACTATTGTCAAATTTTACAAAACCTATAGATCTAAGAAAAAACAATAACCAACAGGATAAACCCACATTGAAAGTTTATCATACTTAAACCTCTGAAAATTAAGGAAAAGAAAAAGTTTGAAATCAGCCACAGAAATCTGACTTTATCCGAGGAAAGCTGTAATTTAATTAACAGTAAATTAGTGAACTAAAACATAGTTGTTCAGAGAGCTGTTAAGTGGTACGTCTATGTACAATTAAACCATCCTGCCATAATAATGGGGAGATAATGCCAATGAAGACAAATGAATATAAAGGATTTTATTACTATCAAACATCCCTTAAAAGTTTACGAAAGAAATACATTTAAACAAAAATGAAAATAGTGAAAGAAGGAACCTTGGAGTCTAATGACAGAAAGAATAACACTATGGGCACAGCCAGCAGGCCATACTTGTTCATAGGAGCTGATAAATCACACAGAATTTCAGCAAGAATTATATTACTTCTCATAGTGAAGACAATGATTCTTTAAAGTGGTGAAGGGAACTGGATGTAAACACAATCCACAGGCCCTTCAAAGTGGCTGGCTCCTAAGTTGCTGCTATAAGTCATGTGTTTATATTATTACAGCCTGGGTGAGCAATATAAAAGACTGCAAAGAGAAACACTCAGAAGCACTTTGTATAAGATGGAGTCATTTAAAATAGTTAAACAACCCATAAGACACCAAGTCAGAGGGATGAGAGCACCAGCAGAGCAGAAAACAGAAGAGCAAATAGTCGGTCTTGCTGTGCACTGGCCAGTCAGTTATGTTTGCCACTGGACTAGTTTTCCATCCCTGTGACAAATACCAGAGAAAAGAGCCAACTAATAAGAAGAGAATTATTATTTTGGCTTGTAGTCTTGAAGGTTTTGCTTTATGGACCTATGTCAAGGCCAGCATGTCATAGCATAGAGCATGCTGCAAAGGAAGCTGTTCACTCCACAACAGCCAGGAAGCAAAGGGAAAGGGAAAGAGGACTCAGGGTCCTAATATTCCCTTCAAGGGATGGTCCCATATGTATTAGTCAGAGTTCCCTAGGAGAACAGAAATTACAGAATGAACACACATACACGCATGCACACACACACACAAACACACACACACACACACACACACACATAGAAAAAGGGGGGATTTATTAGAATGGTGTATAGGCAGTAGACCACCTAATCCAACAATGACTGCCTCCAAACAGAAGGTCCTAGAATCTAGTAGTTGTTCAGTATGAAGGCTATATTTGCCAGCTGGTCTTCGGTATATTTGGAATCCCAAAGAAGTAAGCTTTCATGTCTGTGAAGAAATGGACTTGCCAGTGAGTGTGAAATCAAACAGGCAAAAGGTCAAAGCTCCCCTCTTCCCTGTCCTTTATCTAGGCTGCCAGCAAAAGCTGTGTTCCAGATTAGAGGTTAAAGATCTTCCTACCTCAAAAGATCTAAATTAAAGGTGAATCTTACCACCTTAGAAGATGTGGAGTAAAAGTGGGTTTTTCCACTTCAAATTATTTAATTGAGGAAAAATAAACCCTCACAGATGTACCCAACTGCTCTATTTCAAGTTAATTTCCGATATAGTCAAGTTGACAACCAGGAATAGCCTCACACCAAGAACTAGCCATCACACTGTATGTCCTGAAGACTTCTAATGAGCTCCACTTCTTGAAGCTACCACAGTCTCCCAATAATTCCATGATTCAATGAAGCCACAAATGATAATCATAGATTTTTCTTTTTGCTTCATATATTTTGAAGTTTTGTTAATAAGTGCATAGGCCTTTGTTTGGACTGTCATGGTTACATAAAAAACTTAACAGTCCTTATGTCATGTCATGTCTGACTTTATTCCCAATAATGTTTCTTTTTGGAACCCATTACTTGCACTGCCCCTAATGTGGTTACTCTGTAGTTTTATAAGGAGAATGGGGTGATGAGTAGTTACATGGACTATCATTGTACCTGTGTCTTTACATTTAAAATGGCTCTCTTGTAGATAGCAAGTAGCAGAGACTTCTCTAACAATTCTTTCTTTCAGTGATCCGTTTAGACACAAAAAATAATGTTTTCAGTTAAGTTCATGTATACCACATTAATAGATGTTTTCTCTTTGTTATGTTAGCCCTTCTCCCATTTTATATTTTCTCTGAACTTAGCTGAGCATTTAATAAGTCTGTATCTTCTAATTGCTTACCTTTTAGCTTTATTTTTGAACAACTAGCAGCTGAAGTATTAAAATAATTGATTAAACATCTACAGTGCTGACTTCAGCCTCTTCTTCTGACCCATCCAATAAGAGCTATCTGCTTAATCATCTCAGAGGGACCACACAAATCACTGGCAGACTCTCGCCTTGAAACACCCCAAGTTTCAATGTCTTTCCCACTGGGAGCTAATGGTTCTTAAAGTCTTGTAGGCATCTGAACCAACCTTTCTATTCTCTGATGCCATTATCATGTCTCTCCTCTATCACTGCACCCTGGCTATTTTCACTGGATGAGCCAGCCTCCATGCCCAGTCTGTCTGATGTCTTTTATTTAAAGCCTTAGCTGCAGTTCAACTGCATCCTGCTCCTATCGAGAGGCAGTGATGCCAATTCATGAGCAGAAAAGGAAAACACAAAGGTAATTCTGCCTTCTCAACGAGGATTTATGCCTCTTTGTTGACATTGAATTTGGAGATGGTTATAAGTGTGTCATCAAATAATATGACAGCACTTTATAGACAGGGTAACAGTGCGACCTTCAGCCCTCTGGCTCCTGAGCCTTTCCATCAAGCATCTATTGCACATTTATTAATGATAGAATTATATTAACACAATTCTTTATCAGTTGTATGTTATAACAACTAAATTTTTAAAATTCATATTTATTTATTAGATGTTAATGTGAGCACCCAATGTTTTAATGGCATCAGATATATTTCACCGAATATATTCCACTAATATTTCTATACATTGGTCTGTGGGGATGAGCCACTTCATCTTCATGCCTTTTACTCTGTACAAAGCCAGCCATAATTTTCTTCTTTTTTTATCAATGAAAGACAATACTTACTTATTGTCTCCTGTTTTAAAAGATTTCTTATCTGCCATATGCTTATAAGATATTTCTGGCTGGCTACCTTCAAGACATTCTCTTTGTCAGGTAGAGAGTCAAGAGTAGAGCTAGGATGTGACATTTGCTTCCTGCCTAGACTATGTCCACTTGGCTTGGCCTTTTCCCTGTGTGTCAGAGAATCTGTCTCTTGGGGCTCTGCTCATGGTTAATTTTGTCACAGAGTGATTGAGCTAAAGGGGGTAAGAAAGTGGGTAATCTTTCCAGTGTCCTTTCTCAGCCTCAGATTTAGGCAAGCATTAGGGAGCCAAGTCTTGGGTATGGCTATTTACTAAGCCTGCTCGTTCTCCAAAGACTGCACTAAGCCTGCTCGTTCTCCAAAGACTGCACCAAGCCTGGCATGCATTCCCACACCTCCCCAGGGTGCCATTCTCTGTGCTTCTGCCTCTTATCCCTGCACAGTGATGCTTCTACTTTGAGATAGAACCAATGAGTATGGTGGCCCCATGGCAGTGGCTTTAGTGTCTTACATCTGGTTGGTTCTCAGGAAAAATTTAGTTTGGATTCTCCCAAGACCTTTCTGTCAGGACCTACTTGAGGTCCTATGGGAAGATTCTGTAAAGAGTGTATAACCTACACACACACACACACACACACACACTAAAGTTAGCCCTTAACATTAAGGCCACATTCAGCCCTTGAAAACGTATTAGAAAACTCTAGATGCCCTTTCTCACTTGGCTGCATGGGCATTGGGCATTTTCCTTTTCAAATCTTGACTTTACCTAGGTTTTAAGATCTTTACCCTGAAATCTCAGTACTCTTACACCCTCAGAAAGATTTACAAATTTCTTGAAAGATCCACAAATTTTCTTTTTAAAGGTTTTTGATGGTATGCATTAATTATACACAAAGGATCTCAGCATGACATTTTTATAGAGATATTTTAGAGGAGAACTGTGTGATGTTATAGGTATGTGTGAAAATTAACTTTTTATAACTATAATATATAATATTTTTATAACTATAACACATCAGTAACTCATTTTAAATTAAAAGTAAACAATAACCTGCAATTGGCTCAGCAGGTAAAAGCACCTGCCCCCAAGCCTGGGACCTCATGGTGGAAAGAGTGAACTGACTTGCACGAGCATATGTGTGCCTGTTTGTGCATGTGTGTTCCTGCATATGTATGCGCTCATGCGCTCTCTCTCTCTCTCTCTCTCTCTCTCTCTCTCTCTCTCTCTCTCTCTCTC
>CM052702.1:33620809-33716510 GCA_028551405.1 Uromys caudimaculatus | reverse complement strand
GAGGAAGGTTCCGATTATAACACTGAGCTTTAAGAAGTAAACAGCACTTTCATGTTTGACTTTGGTAGCTCCTTTAGTGATTTGTTGTCATGTCTGTTAAGTCATTTATGATTGAAATGATATTAAGGCTGAACATGAGATGCAGAGACATGTGCTCAAAGTTGAGACAGAAATGGCAAGTGGCCACATTCCTCAGATCATGCCCTTGAGTGAAGCAGGGAACTCAATACCTCAGCAGATGACAAGTTCAAGGATGACGTCTGTGTTAGCGAAACCTAACTTGGAACACATGAAACCAACTGAGTTTCAGTGCTCTTGTGAATCGTCCTGGAGCAGGAGGATTAATGAGAGTCTGCGAGCATGTCCTTGGATTCTAATGCATTCCTGCAGGATGAGGGGAAGAAATGTGAGAACTATTAGACTGAAAGGAGATACAGCATTGTTCATTTCTCGCTATGTGACCATCAGAAGTAAGGTGCTTATGGGGCTTCGATGGCAAGTTACTTTCCCACAATACACCTGCACATGAGAGACAGCTGTATGGTTCTGTTCAGAAAGGTTCACCAGTTACAAGTAGACTCTTGTAATTCTGTGTTTTTATATACTTTCAGCATTACTTTCCAGAAATAACAGGATTATAAATTCAAGTCTGTCTATGCTTTGGGCAAACTGATAGTATTATCTAAGCAGAGAGTTATAAATAAAATAATCAATGACATGATTTAGATGTATTTAGATTGTTAAAAATTTTGACATTAAACCAAGCATGTAACTTAGAAGTCAGCTGATCTCTGAAAAAGCTGACTACGCCTTATGTGAAGGATTTCATTAATGACATCAACAGGGTAAATGACGGAAATAAAGAATTCAGACTCTGTTTATAGCAATGGTTGGTCAAAGTCTTGTGAGAATTACAAACTCTTTTTGTAGTTCAGGAAGAATCCGAACAAGAGTCCCAGCTGTTTTATTAGATAATGTCTTGGATAAATCCACTCATGAATGACCGTTTTCACACTCGGTATGAATCATGAATCAACAGTGAATTGGTAAAAGGATGGTGACAAATATCTGAGATAGTCCGGAAATGAATTCTTTTCCATGACCAAATTTATCTTCTCAGCCAGGAAAAAACATCTGAACTTCTTGCCAAGCTCCATGTTTTTCAACAGATTAGAAGTTAAAACTATAATGGGAAACTGAAATACAAATGCAAAAGCAGCTAATCTGCTTGAGATCTGGTCGTCCTTGTAAAGACAAAGTAAATGTCTCCTTTTAATTTTCAGACCAGCTGAACAATTTGGACAAGTTAGAGAGATCAACAGAGAACATAAATTGATAGCAGAATTGTTTCTGGTTCCTTCCAAAACAACAGTCTTCCTTTTCTAAATCCCTCTCCACTGTTGGGAAGAAAGGAGGGAAGGGACTTTTGTTCATGAAGGGTAGCTATTGATAAGCTGCCTGCCTCCTGGGGTAGTAATGAGACTTAAAGAACATGTTTTAATTGTTCAGGCAAAAACACTCTCACAATTTGAAAAGGTCAGCTTAACAAATGGGTGATCACTTTCAGGTTTTCTTTTCATATTGCAGATGTCTTTTTTGATGGCCCCAAATGACACAATCATCTGCTAATGACATAATTGCCTTCATCCAAATCAAAATTATCATAGGAATGTAGCAGAGGCATTGAAGACACACTACTGACAAATCATGTTCTTTACTCTGACCCTGGCTTTTCCATGCAGTGAGCCGTGCTGGGAGTCTCTGCAAAACAACTTAAAATTGAACATAAGAATATTCATTTCTTGCAATGGAGCCATCTCATACAGCCGTATGACATGCATGGCTCTTTAACAGTAACAGCTGAGCAACATTTTTAAGTTAGGAGCAGTTAAGGCTCATTTTAATGGTAGGTGTTTTTCAGATTTGCTATTTGTAACTCACTTAGGAATAAGGAATGCATATACATCATGATCAACACGAGATACAACACTGCATAACCACCTCACCTATAAAGCTCGGTGCTTCTCTCAGCTCCTTCATTGCTGTTCTTGCTTAAGTAAGTTCCTCATGCCTACTGTACATTGGGATAAAAATCCTGTGTCTGTTTGGTGAGATTTATTCAAAGGTAAGTGGGGAAGGTGAGAAGACTCCATGCGTAAAGGTTCCATACCCAGGAATCAAATGATGGAAAGAGCAAAGAGAGAACTGACTCCCAGATATGTGCAATGTCACATATACACCCATACATTTCAAAGTGCAATAAAAATATACTGTCAAAGAGAATAAATGGAAAGCAAGAATATTCATAACATAGAAGGAAAAAGGTATTTCCATAATCGGACTTGTGAAATATCTGATAATTACATTGTTTTAAAGGAATTATGAAGAAAATTATTTTATGCATATACCGCCAGAGTTATTTAAACACATATTTGAATTTGGGGAGTTACGCGTGTACTTTGGAGGGATTCAAGGCAATACAGAAATATTAACCATTGAATAATTTCATGCATGAGAACATGTCCATCAATCAGTGGCTGGGAATAAGCATGTGTAGTGTGGATTTGCATGTGGAATGTGACATGTTCTAATCACAACACGCTGGCAAAACATCTTGGCTGTCTGTGAAGTTGATACATTTATGGACAAATGTGGGTTTATTTCTGCCTCCAAATAGATTTAGTTTAATACTTGAATTATCAGGGAAATATAATAATGAGTTACTGAGTATTAATTACAACACAACACATTCTTTCTTAAATCAACACCCTTACATAAATTTATCTTAATTTTTCTTTTCTATGTTTTCAGGCCTGAGACTTGAACTAAGGGCCTCATGCATGCTAGGCAAGTGTGCTCTACCACTGAGCTCACCATCACTGGTCTCAAAATCTGAAAAGCAATAGATAAGGCACCCATTACCTTGAGTTTAATTGGTTTATCATAACAATTTAAAATAATTCTAATAAAGTCATCTTTCTCTTGTTCCTCCCAAATATCTAAGTTTAAAAAAAAAATCCTTAAAAGAAATACAGTGGAGACTTTCATTAACTTTAACTAAACACATTTCTCTTTGAATTTGCTGAACCTATAGGGTCACTAGCAGTGCAAAAGGTTTCAATTTTCCCACAGTGGTGGAGCAAGCTATCTATGCAGAGCTCCAGCTGGCTGCTGCTCAGGGCAGGATTTGCAAGTCCACATTCCAGATTGCCTCAATATTGCAACACAAGAGATTTTACAACATGAAAACAACTATCTAACAGTCAAAGAACACAAAGGGCTGACCGATTTACAGCACTCCACAGAAGGAAGCCTCTTGAAAGTCACTGTTTTGTTAACAGTGACTTTTAAGAGCAGCTAGAAAAAGGTGGCAAGACACACATACTACACAACACAGTAGTAGGCACTATGACAGAAGGCTCACAATTCGTTAACTGCGAGGACATAACTCCCAGCAGTAGCATTTAGGAGTCTCTGTGCCAAGTGCAAAGCCACAGGCTTGGCTGTGGATATGGCTGTGGCGGTTCCAGAGTCGAGCAATTTCAGGCATGAGTATCATGCACAGCTCTTGTTCTTTCCCATTATGTTATAACTATAAAATTTATTTTCATCACCAGCAGCCAGGCTGGACTGCCAATGGGTTGTGATTTGAATGACATAAGAGACAAAAGGAGGTGGGTCTGCGACTCAGGAAGGGATGGAATAAAAGTGAACAGCCACTGGCTTAACAGATGACAATACTAAGGAATTCTGAGGCTGATTGGTGGTCCCAGATGTCACCTGCAGTGAAAGATGGTTTGCTCAGCTCTTGCTAGATCTTCTAATACTCTTAATGAGATCCACGGGGCCAGGAAGACGTGTCTTTTGTTTGGCTTAAATCACATACCCTTCCCTGGGACAGTTCTCAAGATCAGGGAAATGAAATGCTCTGCCTAGCCAGGACAGGGTGAGATCACCCCTGAGCGATTGGAAGTGGTCCAGCCTGATCTTCAGCAGGCAGAATAGTGCTTTCCAAGTGGATCACTGAGTGCTGTTTGCACCAAAAGATTTGAAGTTACTGAGCCTTCAAAGGACAGAAAAGGAGAAAGGCTGCCGCTGCCGCCGCCTCCTTCTCCTCCTCCTCCTCCTCCTCCTCCTCCTCCTCCTCCTCCTCCTCCTCCTCCTTCTCCTCTTTCTTCCTCCTCCTCCTTTTCTTCTTCTCATTATTATCATCATCATCATCATTATTATTATTATTATTATTATTATTATTATTATTATTATTATTTGACATAAGACTTCAACAGATCATCCTTGTGGCCCTGGGCTTGCAACCTATCGGCATCATTCTCCCTACCGAGTGCATGGATTACAGCTGTGCTCAACCACACACAACTTCTTACCTCCCCTTGGTCAATTACAATTGTGTATATTTGATTTTGTCTTGATTATCCTAAACAGCTATAACTGTAATTGAATTTATAAACTAATTTACATATAAACTAAACTATACTTTTTTCTTAACACTTGTCCTGATCCCAGGGTACACGCAGCTCTGACTCTGCTTTCTAGCAGCTACACTCCCTCAAGATCTGACCTCTCCTATGGCCCTCCCTGATGATGGACTAGCCTGCTGATATCACCCGGCCGAGGCAGCCCTCTGCCTACAAGAGAATTTTTGAGCATATCTTTTATAATCAAGGCTTTACTTTCTGTTGAAGCACAATACAAAGGCAAAGCCTAACCCAATGGTCTGCCTCCCTGTCATTGTGTGAGAAGAGAGACTTGTTCCTTCTCATAAATCCACACAGGAGAAACTTCTAATCTCCCTCATTAAGGAGAGAGATGAAGTCAACCCCCTGTCTCATTCTTCCTTCTCTATAGGAAGGGGAGGTGAAATCCCAGCTTTCACTCAACCTTATTTCCCTGTCCCATAGAATTCAGGTCACTGCTCCCTGGGGCCCTGACATTTAGTTCTCTGTGATCATTCCATGCTCCTGCAGGAAGTTCTATCTTCTGCCCTGCTTCGAGACTTTTCCTGTGTCTGAAGTCATCTGGTAAGGAAAGGTCTATGCCTTTAGTGGGAGACTTGCTGATCTCTCTGTTTCCACTTCTTCCTGACTCACTAAAACAGTCCTTGAACTATCTGTAGACTAGCAAGAGGGCTAATCATGAACCTTGAACCACTTAGCAAATACAGAGATTATATTTGAATTACAGTAAATGTGCTACTTTGAACTCACACCTAAGTCACGTGCTCCAATCAACATCCTCAGATCCCTGAGTTTTACTGGTTGCTCATTTTCCTAATAAAAACAACCCTTCCACTCCTCTGTCTACAAGTTGCAACCTCGGAGTTTCTTCTTCCTCTGAGAAGCCATTTCAGCCATTCCCAAAGCCCTCGTATCATTCCAGTCTCCAGACTAGCTTGTGATACGGACAAGGTAAGGCCTAATTTCAGTGAATGCCAAGGGAATTCAGACAGGGCAGGTGACTTGCCCATAATGGTAGCACGGAGGTTCTAGTGCCAGTCAGTACTCACTGAGGATATACCTCAAAATCAGAGGCACTCGCATTCTTGAACTTCAAAGAGTAACCAGAACATTTCATCCAGCAGTTACTACCTGTAACTCTGTCATTCTTTCAAGAACCTATGAAAATACAAGCAATTACATACACGGAAGAATTCCAGGCAAAAAAAAAATTGTATAACCCAGGATCACAATGGCCAGGCATGTGTTCTAAACTGCCATGACACTGTTGATCAGAAAGATCACAAAATAGGTGCAGGTGTTTCACCCATGATGCTGTGAGCGGGGGCTCTGGAGTCCTATGTGCTGGTGAATGTATGTATCTATAACCATGCCGATTCTGTTATTTCTAAGTACCTTATTGGGTGGCATATTGAATGTCACTTCAGATAATGCAAGCCTTAAAGCCTGTCAAATTGAGACAGCCCATACACCTGCAGCCAGCTGTCCATTCTTGCAGCAGTTCTGGGCAGCTGTCAGTGTTCCCACCCTTTCCCACATAGCAGAGAGTATCAAGCTACAGGTCAAAAATGTCCTGCTATGTCCAAAGAGAAAGTAAGATGGCAGACATTAAATAAGCCAGCCTTGTCACTGTCTATGCCTTCGACACTTAGCCAGGAAATTATGAACTGTGCAAAGCAAATTCTTGGGCTATCTGTTTTATGGTTACATGGTATGTGTCTGATACAGAGATGGGAGTTTTGAAGAATAAAATGTTTGTCAAATCGTAGTGTCTCGTGTTGGCATCTGAATGTGTTTCTGTATGCACATGGATATGTGATCTGTGCATGGTGAGCAGCAGCTAGTAGGAAAGAGGAGAAAACCTCCAGCAGCCATTCCGTACACGCTCTATCCCACCCTGCGTCACGCTGACAGATGGTCAGAACTATTTTACTTAGTATTGCTTTCTTCTGGGTACTTTCTTTTTTCCCTAAATGTTTGCAAGAAACAAAGACAAAAATGGGAAATGGGGAACAGTACTGAGGATTTTGTGTGCCACTGGAATCACTTTGTCTTGTGTTGTAAATGAAACAAGGGAAGTCCGAGTAGAGTCACCTCTGTGATACATGGTTCACAACCAGAGCACAGACAAATCGGGACAGTTCTGAAGCAACACGAGAATGTCAACGGAGGAATTAATCACCACATCTCCTTAGCTTAATTGGTTTTCTCATTAATAGAATGAAAATAATTGGGATAATCACATCATCTATTGATCGGGTGTGCCAAAATGACTTTTTTGAATCACAGTGGGAGACTTGTGTTGTCTAGAAAGGTACTGCAAAGATTAAAGAGCAAGACAGAAACTAAACACATTTTATTTATTGTTATTCACCCAGAAACTTTTACAAAAAGATTAAAGCATAATCAGTTTGTAATCACAGACACAAGTACTTAAGCCAATGCCTCCAAGTAGCTCTTGCTCTTGGATGCTGGAGAGAAGCCTTTGCAGACACAGCTGTCCTTAGGCCAGACTCTATTGCTGGAATGATTCAGCCTTTGCCATGGGAAATCTAACCACAGAGAAGCTGCAGAGGAAGAGGGAGAGACAAGAATGAAATGCACAGGAGTGTGGTTTACCTCCACAGGCGGGTGAGGTAGACAGACAGTGCTGGGATGGCATTGCTGAATCCCAATACCTAGTTGCTTGCTGGTTACTTGCCCTCCACTGACTCTTCTTTTGGTGTGTGTATGTGTGTGTGTGTGCGTGTGTGTGTGTATGCGCGCACACATACACAGTAGACAACAACAGTAGGTGCTACCCTCAGGAATGTTGCCTGCCTCCTTTGAGGTTGGGTTTCTCAGTATCATAGAACACACTGATTGGGATCTGCCCCTCTCTGCCTTTCTGTGGCTGGCATTGCAAATGGACTGCCACGCCTGGCGTTCTCACTTGGTATCTAGTTTGTGTTGTATCGCTATGATAGATGTCATGACCAAGAGCATCGAAGAGTTTGTTTCATCTTACACCTCCACACCACAGTCAATCCCTGAGGGACGTCAAGGCAGGAAGGGAAGGCAGGAACCTGGAGACAGGGACTGAAGCAAAGACCAAGAGGAATGCAGCTACTCAACTTGCTTGGTCCCTGTAGCTTGCTCAGCTTGCTTTTTCTTTTCCATTTTTTAATTTAAGGGTGATATTTAGGGGTGGCACCAACCAGTGGGCTGGGCCACCTCACATCATTCATTAACAAACAAAAAAAAAAGCCACAGACTTGCCTAGAGGCCAATTTTATGGATGTGTTCTCTCAGCTGAGATTCTTTCTTTCCAGATGATCTTTGTTTCAAGTGAGAGAAAAAAATCCAGTGCATGTGGATTGCAGAGCTAAATTCAGGTCTTCCTGCCACATGGACATCTCCCAGCCCTGACCTGACTCCTGAGCAATAGGAAAACTGAAACTCCAGAGAGTGGGCGATCATGGGACTATTTGTCATTCCTCAGCCTTCACCTAGCTCACAGGAGCAGGAGAATTAGCACAGGGTGAATGCCTTGTGGCTTGGACTTCATGATGTGAAAATGTACATCAGGATTCAGAGTCATGCAGGGTAATATCAGAAAAAATGGTACCTGAAAAGTAAACTTTTTCAAGTAAATGTAAAACAACACTGAGCACTCTTAAGAAGAGAAGTGGCTCAGTGGGGAAGGCATTTGCCCCACAGGCATAAGAACACCCAGAGCCCTCACAGTAAGTCGGGTGTGGCTGTATACACTGGGAGACCAATGCTAGAAGAACAGAGGTGGGAATTTCTGCAGCTTGAATGTCCAGTGAGAGGGCCCATCTCATGGTGGAAAATCAAAGAAGAGCACGTTCCTCTGACATCCACATGCAGACACACAAGCACGTGCACACACGCACGTGAGAGAGAGAGAGAGAGAGAGAGAGAGAGAGAGAGAGAGAGAGAGAGATCTGCACTATAACCCCTTTCTGTCTGTACATCACAACGCTGTCCTTGGAAGATGAGGTGGAGTTAAAGCAGATCCAAATAAACAGAAGCCAAGGTGTTCATCACCACCAGACCTGCCCTGACAAACCATGCTCAGTGACACATGTGTGGTAAGAAAGGCGCTGCAGTGAACAGAGGCCACACACAGAGGAAAGGATTTCAACAAAGACTAACACATATGTACTGACAACATTTATTCATTGCCTATAGAGATGGTTTGTAACTGTGCACTTCATTTTCCACGTTAAGAGGCAAAACTAATTATTAAAATAAAAGTGTCAGCCTAAAAGCTAGCACTGACGTTGCTTTGTCTCTTCACCCATTTTTAAAATTTGTATATAATATAAAAGATGAGTGCATTTCAAAACATTACTAGTTTTGAGCTATGCCGTGTATAAAGAAGAGATTTCATGTCCTCCACAGCTGAACACTGGGAGGTTAGAAGATGCAGGCACGTGTGGTGTTGAGATAGGGGTGCTTAAGTTGCTGTTAGTTCAAGTCTGAGGTCTGGTGGGGGAAAGGCAGTAAAGCAGGGCGTGAGTGAGAGGCCATAGGCTGAGGAGAGTTATCTTTGCCCCTCCATATTAGCAATCTCTTTAAATATAAGTGGATTCAGCTCTCCCACTTAAGGAAATAAATTAGAAAACAAGAAACTAGTAAGCATTAAAACATTTAAGCAACAATCAATGTGTATGTCCTCTGCAAAAGTCTTAATTTAGATCCAAAATAACGGAGATTGCTGAAAGGGACAAAGGATATTATATGTTTGTAAATACTAATAAAAGAGTAATTGGTGTAATAATTACAAATATTGATGCAATTAAAAATCATCAAAATATGCAAAGAAAAACTTACAGAAATGAAAGAAGAGACATTTGTACAGTAACCATTGGATTTGTCAATACTCTGAATAAAGAACGTAACTATACAGAGGATAAGTAAATGACCCCCAGGCTCAATGGCAGCCTGTCTGACTCCAGATGATAAATGGAAAGTAAGGACCTAATAAGACAAGAAGCCCAGTAGACCTAACAGACATATACAGAACACTTTACTAACAGTAGAATATATGTTCTTCCCAAAAGTCCATGGGATGCTTTGCAGTAGAGACTATGTTAGAAGTCAAATTACATGTATCAATATGTTTAAAACCATAAATAACTCAGTAAGTATATTCTTCAATGGAAATTTAAAAATAAAGTTTTAAGCAACAACTTATGAAAGTAGAAATTAAATTTAGAAGAAAGTTAATATACACTTAACAGAAAAGTGCAAATAAAAACACACTATGTTAGAACTTATTCAACACAGAAAAAACAGTGCTAATGGAGAAATTCATTGCTCTAGGCACATAAAAATAAATGATTAGGGCTGCAGCTAAATGGCAGAATACTTGTCTAATGTTACCTCAGACCTGGTTTGGATCTCCAGAAGCACCAAATTTAAATACACCTAATTTCACAACTTAATGAACTAGAGGCACAAGTGACCCAAAGAATGAATGTAGTAAGAAGTAATAAAGACTAGAGCAGAGATCACTGAAATCAGAACCAGAAATGTAGTACAGAAAATAAAGTCCAGTTTTTGATTTGGGCTATGCAATAGGTCAAGATGGAATGTTATGTCCTCAGCAACTGACAGTGGTGAGAGAGGAGCTTAGAAAGATGTGTCGTTTTACGTGATGTTGAAATGAAGATCGTTAATGTGCTATCAGTTCAAGTCAGAGTGTGAACTTAAGTGGCTTGGTGAAACCAGACCTTAGGCTACATGAATAAAGGAAAAAAAGAGAAGTCTCAACTTACTAAAATTAGAAATGAAAGTAGATATTACTATTGATTGTGTGGAAATAAACAAATTATGAGTACATTAAAATGTACAAGTCCTGAAAAGAACGCATAGGCAAAACAAAGTTCTGCAAATATAAAATGACCAAGAATAAATCATAAAGGAACAGAATATGTCAATAGATCTATATTTTATTAAAAACATATCGGTAATAAAACAAATACGTGAATCTGTAAGTTCCACTTATGAATTACCAAACATTGAAGGCACTATGACTAGTCCTTCTCCAATAGTTTTGTTACTGTTAATGTTGTGTTGCTTTTGTATTGTTATATGTTGTTTTATAAAGAGGATGCAGTGCTTCCTCCATCCAATGAGGAATAAGCATCAGTCTAAGCCCAAACCCAACAGATGTTCCTGAAAGAAAGAGCTATTGGTAAATACCTCTTACGAGCAATGCTGTATAATTCTCAACAAAATGGTAACAAACCAAATTCAACACCATTTCAGACCATGACCAAGTGAGATTAACTCCTGGAATGCCAGGATGTTTCAACATTGATTAATGCTGAGGACAGAGAATAGAGAACTCCTAGAAAGCAAAACTAATAAAGAATAAGCTACTGACTCAAAATTGGGCAAAATGCTAGAATAGTAAATTTTCCTCTAGAAGATAATACAAGTGGCCAATAAACACATGAAAAGATGATCAGCATTGCAAACCTTTAACAAAATGTAAATTAAAGCTAAAATGAAATTGAAATTTCTAAAAAAAATAATTAAATTAAATTAAATTAAAAATAAAAACAATTGAAAATAAAGCTACCATATGACCCAGCTATACCACACCCAAGTGTTTATCCCAAGAACTGTAAGTAAACATTCCAACATACCTGTACATCTATGTTTATAGATGCACTACTCACACTGGCTAAGAAACAGAACCAGCCTACGTGCCTATCAAAGATGAATGGACAAGGAAAATGTTGTATACATACAAAATGAGATTTTATGAAGCCATGCAGAAAAATAAAATTGTGACATTTGTAGGAAAGAGGATGCAACTTGAAATCATTATGCTAAGTGAAATAAGCCAGACTGAAAAAGACAAGATCCAAACGTTCTCTCTCATCAACAGAGCCTAGATTTACAATCTCATCTGTGTGTGCATACCTGCACACTTATATGTGTGTGTTTGTGCATTATCGAATCATTAAGTGGTTCACAAGAGGAAAGAAGGAAGTATTAAAGGAGCTGTAAATAGAGACTGGAAAACATGCAATAGGAAAGCGAAGAGAGGAGCATCTGAGGGAAGGCAGAGAGGAGTGGCCGGACGGAGGGAGGAGGGTAATCACTCGTGTTATGAGGATGCTGTAACAAAAACCATTGCCTGTAGTGTCAGTCACAAAAGGAACAAAAGAAAGAAAGAGGGAGAGAGGAAGAGAGAGGGAGGGAGGGACAGACGGACAGACGGAGGAGGACAGGGAGATACAGAGAGACAGAAAGACCGAGAAAACAAGGACGGGAGGGATAATACCAGGCACCCATGGAGGCCAGGAACTGCCCCTGATCCTTCCAGATTTAGAAATCTCCGAGCTTGCAGGGAATTGGGGTCCCAGTCCAGAGGAATCTTGGAATGGTTGTAGAGAATCCTTAAACTGAGTTCTGTTCTGACTGTTCCCATGCCTCTGTGATGAAGCATCCTGATTGCCAACTTGACTGGATCTGGAACCATCCTGGAGAGCAGCCTCTGTGGGGGATTTCCTTGTTAATTGGAGTGGGAAAATCGACCCTTAGGGGGTAAGTAGTGCCCTTCTGTGTTGTCTCAGACAAGGAGAGCCAAGGGACAGGAGCTTTCGCTTCTGCTTGTCTTTACATCTCACTGGGAGTTAATCTCTCTGGTTCCTAAGTTCCTCTACTCTGTCACTGCCACTGCCACTGCCACTGTCATAGCTGACACCATCCCTCGCTGCCTTCAGAATCGGCTTCCCCAGCTTTCTAACTCAAGATCCGTGGCTCTGAGGTATCCCCAGGCCTTCAGGTTGGGACTGGCATATCCAGCACCATGGCTGGAGAAGTTCACAGTCCCTGCTATCTCCAGGGTAAAGACATCCATTGTGAGCCTATTCAGCCCCCAGAGTGTAGCTTGATCTATAAATACAGAATACAAGTTTATTATATGTTCCTTCTATTCATTCTGTGTTCCTCTAGAGAAGTGTGTGTGTGTCTGTGTGTGTGTGTGTGAGAGAGAGAGAGAGACATCATACTATTTCTAAGTAATTTATCTGCATCCTTGCACATAGATAAAAAATATTCATGGGAATACAAAATATCCAGGACCAAGTAGGCAAGTTTCACTGTCTGGCATTTAATTAGAAGTTACCTGAGAGGCAAGAAAAGAGGAAATTATAGCCCATAATTAAGAGACACATTTACATTGACCCAGTCTCAGGAAAGCACGTGGGCCTGCCTAGGCCTGCCTGGGCCTGTCTGGGCCTGCCTCTCCATAGTACCTTCCCTGTCTAGAGACCTGGGACCGTTTCTCTGTGCTCACAGGATCATCTTATTCTCTTCTATAGGAAAGAATTCAACTTCCAGATGTTCCTGCCTGGGGCCAACCCAGAGGATAGACACTCGTGTTCTGTTCCACAGTTGGTCCAGATATTTTTTTAATACATCATCTTTTGACTTTTTAATTTTCCATTTTTCCATTCTGTTTCTCACTGCTGTTTTGGAGCACGGAGAAAGCCTCCAGTGTGGTCACGCCAGCCTTCAACTGGAGGTCCTCCCCACCGTCAGCTCCTGAAAGCCTCTCTCCCTTTCACGAACACTGGTTAGGCTTGTTTGGCTTTCACATCTCTGATTACTGCCCATCTTCTTCTGACTGTTTCTCTCTTCCCTCTTACTATTTAATATGTGGACATTAGAGGGCTCTACAATTGACCTTTTCTTCTTATTCTATGTTAGTTGTTCTTAAATAAGGTATTCCAGATCTGGGCATCCATGAAATTTTATGAGGATCCAGAATTCTTCTCAACTAGAGAAATGATATTTAGAGGTTGATTTCATGTTTATAAGGAGAAAACGGTTTGTTGGGCTTTAACAATGAATTACTTAGACTGTGGCTGTTGTAGTTTTGCACACCGAGTACATGAAATAGATAAACAAGAAATGGTCTTTTGGAGCCCTTCCAATTTGTGAGACATGTGCTCATGGCTAAGTGTCAGCAGAAGGGTAGATAGAACATGCAGCCATAAACTCTGTTTCGACAAAGGACAAGCAATGGCTTGAGTGTAGCTTCCATTAACTACTATTGCAGATGTCACTGTGTTCATGAGCTTGCATCTTCAACCATCCAGCATGTCGGAGGTTTTTCTTTCCTGAGCAATCGGATCATGGGGACACGAGATGCTCTCTGCCACCACTGAGCTTACAATTGAACTTTCCTGATTTGTTTTTAACACTTCTTTCTTTCCTGGAGGAAATGGCTAAGAAGCTAAGGACAGAAACATGGATCCCGGCACAAGGACTTTCATCAATGTTTTCAACAACCTCCTCAAGCTCTCCCTTGAGAGTGAAACTGAAAAAGAAATAAAGCCCAGCATCCTTCTTAGTTGTGTCTTCTCATCTACTACATGAGAAGGCACTGGGAACTTTTCTAGTTGTTATGTGGTTTTCCATAGAGCCATGGGTGAAGGTGACCATGGTGTTAGTCCTGTGAACACAGTCCAAGACATGGGAGAGAAGACAAGAGAAGAAGGGACCACTGTAGGACAGATGAGGTTCAGACTGACTGTAGTAACTGACCTTGTATAGTGCCTTACAGTGACTGGAGTTGCACATAGTCACTCTGGACCCTCCACATACAGGCTGTACATAGACAACATGTTCCCAGAGTCTTAGCAGATAGTGAAAGGTAGGCCAGGTAGTGACTGCAGAAAGGTAAACCAATGTCTACCACCAAAGGGGTTCTCTCCAGTACCTGCCACGTGGTAGGGCAACATTTCCTTCCCAAGTAGCCACATAATTTTATCAAGCAAGACTTGAGATCACACACTGAACACTGGAGTTCTGTAGTACAACTTTAAGAAATGGTTCAGTAACTATTTTCACACTTCCAATTACTCTCATAAAATCAAAAGTACTTAAAAAGGAGGAATTCCCCCAGAGATGGGACTTTCTTAGCTTTTGCCTAAGAATTTAAAGGCTTCTTTAAAAGATTTTTTTAAAAAAGATTGTTCTCAGACCAAGCAGCCAAAGCGGTCATGAGGCAGCTCATTCTTCAGGATTCCCCAACATCATTCTTGCTGTTCCAAAGGCACAGAAGCCTTTGGGGACCGTCATTTCAGAGGCATGCCTTCTAAGGGACGGGAATTCCTTGGCAGGCTAATCCTGTGGACAAAGTGATGTATTGAAAGCACATAGCATCGTTTTGGAGTTTGGAGCTCCATAAAATCAGAAAGATACTGCTTTTTACAAGACCCATTTCCAATACTGGTGAAGTCTTTAGGCCTCATCACAATGGAGGAGACCATCAATGGGGTACTTTGCTTATATTTTAAATTGAAGAGAAAATCAGGAATGAGATGCATCTCCCTATCCCCAACTACCCACCCAGCATTTGCTATTATTTATTTTTGGTAAAGAGTTCTTTTGTTTATGTATTTTTATTTTTGTAGGATACTGTCTTACACATAGCCCAGGCTAGCCTTAAACTTGTGATCCTCCTTCCTCAACCTCCTGGGTGCTGGGATGCCATGGCTAGCCTCATTTTCATTCTTTATTTTTCACTCGTGTGTTCTTGATTTACATAATTGCCCTCTCCCTCCAGACCTTCCCACGTTCCCTGCCACGCTCCCTGCTCTAAAACAATTATCCTTACAAACACACGAATACAATATGCTGGATCCCCTCTGGATCCCTTCAGTGTGGCCCATGTGTGGTTTTGGTGATGAGCACTTGGTCTCATCCCTGGGGAAGACTTATGCTCCCTCTTTCAGGAGCCATTAACTGACTGTTGCACCTCGTCTAAGGGCGGAACATTGAGAGTTACCCCCATCCACATAGGGATGTCAATTGCTATGGTCATTCGGGTCTTGAGACTGATTATGTCATAGATTTCAGCCATTCACAGGAATAGTTCTCTCTGGTGTAACAATGATGACAACAACAGCAGCAACAACAACAACACCACAAAGACTGACTTGAACCTGGAGGGGGCTCACAGCTTCCAGTTTCAAAAAAGGAACTAAGTCTGTGGAGACCTGGGCCTAACCCTGTGCCAGGCAGGAGAAGTCCAGCACAAGATTCCAGCAAGTGCCCGAAACACCACGTGATGGTGGTAGCTGTGGCCCACCCTTCATCTTCCTCTCTTAGGAATTACACTCGCATGCAGGTGTTGTCCTGAGAAAGTGAACAGCATGGCACAGTCGCCCTGGCTTTGAGGGCTATGAACAAAGATCTACATCTGCAGTGCATGTGTGTGGTGTGTATGTGCGTGTGGTGTGTATGTGTGTGTGTGCTTGTGGTGTGCATGACATATGTGTGTACATGTGCACATGTGTGCTGTGTGTGTGTGTGGTGTATGGCATGTGTGTGTGTACATGTGCGTGTGTGTGTCTGTGATACATGGTGTGGTGTGTGGTATGTTTGTGTGTGCATGTATGTGTGTGTTTGTGTGTGGTATGTGGTGTGTGTGTGTGCATACGGTGTAGTATGTGGTATGTGCATATGTGTGTATGTGATATATGGTGTGGTGTGTTTGTGTGTATGTTTGTGTGTGCTTGTGTGTATGTGTGGTGTGTGTGTGTGTGTGCTTCTTTAGCAAAGGACTCTGTAATTCCCCACCAGAAGTATTTGCATGCCGAGTTACTTATGGTTAGGTGCAGGTGCTGAGATGCAAGAAAAGTGAGACCAGTGTTACTTCTCTCTGCTGTGCGCTGCCTCTCAGGTGTTTCCTCCAGAATGTGTCCCCCAGAAGCCAGGAGTTAGCTCGACAAATGCCTTGCCGCAGAAAACCGGATGCTCAGCTCCTGGCTGCATAGTGAATCTCAACCTTAGTCATGCAGAAGAAATATAAGTTTTATCAAAAATTTAAATAATTCTTAAGTTTTCAACAACCTTATAATAAAAAGGGTGACTTTCTTAGAGTATTTATTCCCAAACATGCACAGTGCTTTACCATTTCCCATTTTTTTTCATTCATTTACATCTTCAATATTCAATGTATATGGGACACTGACCTGAACTACTTGACAAAAGATGCTCTTAAATTTTCATTTTTCTAGATCAAGGTACAATCATCCAAATGTATGAGGAATACTTCCAGCCAATGGGACAGAACAGGACAGAAAGGGGCTGTGGACAGAAGCATCTCTAAGACTCACATAGGAAGGGGACTGCCCACCTAGGTACATTCCCACAAGAGTTTAGTCTGCAACTGCGTACTGTATGGTTTTCATTTGGCCACAGAGAATAGAGGAGCCCCACCCATCTCCACCCATCTCCACCCATCTCCAGTGGTTCACACCAAGGACTTACTTGGAGCAGGACGAGAGGTGACAATGAATGGGTCTGGTTTTGTACCTGTCACCCCAGCTGCCAGCTCCCTTAAAAGCCCTGCATTTTAAATGTTTTGTAACATAGGGGCTTCTCAGTGTTCTACCTCACAAACTTGTCCTCCTGTACACCCCAATATTTTTTAATCATGACAACAAGTCACTGAGGGACTTATTCACCCCCTTTTAATGTCCAGTTTGGACAGGGTGGGGAGAAGGTTTCTAATGAAGTCCCATTCACCTTTCTCTCAGTAAGAGCCCTTATGGGAGCTGTGACAACTGTTCTGGAGTGGGACAGTAAACCTTAAACATCTTGGTGCTAGTCACAGCCCAGAGCAAGCCCTGATGGAGAGAGGGAGAGAGAGAGAGAGAGAGAGAGAGAGAGAGAGAGAGAGAGAGAGAGAGAAGCACAAACACTGTCCTTGTAAGTAGACAAGGTTCTAAAGGAATAATAAATTAGCACTAAGTGATCCTCTGTGATCAATTCTCACATGGGTTCCCAAGCTTCCTTTTTCATCACATGAAGCTAACATGGGCTGGGGGCATGGTTCAGTGGTAAAGCAATTGTCTGGCACATGTGAGGCATAGGTTCTAGGCCCAGAATTGTATGCATATTATATTCTCTCTCTCTCTCTCTCTCTCTCTCTCTCTCTCTCTCTCTCTCTCTCTCCTTTCTTTCTCTCTTACATGCATTTTATAAGTAAATCATTTCTGTTCTAAAATTATATATACATATTTTTCAATAGCTGAGTATAGCGATGTGTCCCGGCAACCCTGGCACTTGGGACAGTGAGACAGAAAGACTGTCCTACTTGTATCCAGCCTGGAATATGTAAAAGACATCAAGTCAACCAGGGCTATATAGGAAGACCTTGGCTGAAAAAAATTAATAAATGAAAGGAAATTACCAAAAGAATGCAGCAGGAAAACAAGGATAAGGTAATTTAATAAAACATATTAATGTTTTATAATGTAATATCAACCACACTCACTCATCACTGCAGTTAGAAGAAATATGGCTAAAAACATCAAGACTGACTATAAATAATAGACCATAGTATATGACTTTTACAAACCTATAATTTTTAAATTATAGGCAAGCAGAATTGATTTCAGAGTGCTTTATTAATGCAAAAATGAAGACATGACTGTTCACCTACAATGTGTGGTAACATCAAAACACTGGGAAAATATAGGTGTTCAAGAGAGCTGCACTGCGCTGTGACACTCTCTGTGATGCTCTCTGGGTCTCCGGGACGCTGCAAGGGGGAGGAAAAACCAAGCATTGTGAACATGTGAAGAGGGACAAATGCTGGACATTGCAAACACAGCACACTAATACAATACAGGATGCAGAGGAGCTCCACGGTCTCCCTCCTGCATTTGAGGCCTGAAGAAAGCGAAGGAATGAAGCCACAGCTAGACGAGGAATAAAATGGTCATAAAAGTGAAAGAGGAGGGAAAGGAAAGAAGAATAGGATTCGTAGAGGTGTGTAGAGAGTTTCGTTCCTAAGAGACAGTCAGTCTCAGTGAGGAAAACAGACAAAAGGAAAGCCCGGGAGGAGAGCAGGAGGAGGTGCACTGGAGAATGTGCCCGAGATGCTAGGATCAGACAGTTTCTTCAGAAAGGAGAAGCTGGCCTTGATCCTCAGCACTGAGGTTGGGCAGTTTGGGAAACTGTTTAGAGAAATGTAGCATGCCGCCCACCATTAATCTTTCCTAAGAAAAGGCTTTGTTCTGCACCTGTATAAACAACCCAGATTTGTAAAACCTATAATCCTGCCCCTAATGTGCGAGAGTGTGTATTTGTAGTGATAGCTTCTAGTCATCTATATGCAACGCCTCTGCCTTCCATCTTTCTGCCTGCGCCCCCACCTCCGCCCCACCCCCTTTGCCTGGCCGGGCTTGCCTACAGTCAAGTTTAAGCAGTCCAAAAAAACTTGCCACCCTCTGCCAAATGCAGCAGAGTTTCCCCAGCCCAGAAAATCTGAGGGCCAAGGATCCTTTTACTCAAATTATCTCACGATGAGAACCTCTCTTACCCTACCTCCAACCAAAGACAAAATGCACAAGAAAACTTCCGCAATGGTAGCAAGCAGGAGGGGTTGTGCACAAAACCCCTAAGTGGGAGGCAGCACCTTGAGACGGGGTGGAGGGAAGGCTGGAGGGGAAATCAGCCCCTGCTAGCCACCTGTTAAGATACTTCAGGCTCAGGGCTCAGCTATTTGTTCTACCATAAAGACTAGAATTTGCCAGGCAGCTTCTGCCTCCCGCCCACTCTCATCTGGAACCTGAGAGCCAAGAGAAGTACAAGAAGACAACCAAGCTGAACAGGAAAGAAACTCAGCTTCCTCCTGGTCAGTCAGGGCAATCATACCCCAACCCTTTAAGGGCACACACAGTTCTTCAACCTAGCACACAGCGGGAGCTCTGGCTGGCACCTGTCTCTAATTGCTAACAAAGCCCCTTCACCTTGAGCACACACTGCCTGCCTTCCACCTTAGAAATGAGCGCAAAACCTCTGCGGTTGGGGAAGGCAAGGTGTTTTGTTGTGAATTGAAATGCAACACAATTCTAGGGGCTGTTGGGTTGTCCTTTTTGTTTTGTTATTCGTCTTTTTTTTTTTCTTTCTTTCTTTCCCCTTCCTTTCTCTTTAATTTTGGCAAGGCAACTGTGCTGACATACTATTCTGCATCCAAGAACTTACTCTCAAAGCGCTGGGTCAAAGTCCGCAACTTAATCACGCAAGAGAACTCTTAAAACAATGGAAAATAACATCTCTTGATGTGCAGTGAGAAGGCTTGTGGCTACTGAAATGCTAAACACAGATCCCAGGACCGACTTATTTGTTCTGCCAGTGATTTTGAAAGATGGACATAATAACATGTAAGTTTCAGATGTTTGAAGATGAAAGGAGCCAAAGTAGAAAAAACTCGCCGCGTGAATCATAAAGTCGGGGGTGTGGGGGTCAAGAGATTCAGGTTGTTGGAGCTGCTCCTTGGTTTTTGCTTTCTCTGCACTCGTGCGAAGCCTTGGATAAGCAAACACACATCATGAGTGATGAACTTGAACGACGACAGGTCCCGCGGAACAGAATGGGAGACAAGCAGCGGTGGGCATGCCAGGATTCTTAAATGCCCACTAAGACCAGCTGTAGGTGGAAATGGGATGAGTAGGAACAAGGTCTTTTGTCTTTTAGCCCCCAAATCTCACTTACCTCGCACAGATACTCTGAGGGTCAGTCGTGGGCTTCTTGACTTTGCGCGCACCCATCCCTTGCCCCCGCCCCGCTAACCGCTGAGTTCAGGAAAACCGATCCCCACCCCTTCCACGCCCCTGCCCCACCTCTTGTCCCCCTTTCAAACACCCTCTACTTTGCCGGGGGCGGTTTGTCCCAAAGAGTACGGATAAATAGTTCTGTCAAAAGGCGTAGCTCGCGGCTGTACTTCTGGATCCGGAGTCAATCTCAGCAGAGTCCTGGACTGGAGGGTCAGCAGCCGATCGTCCCTGTTCCAGGCGCCCAGCTTACAGGGGAGCCACAGTGCCGCAAGCCCGGGTCTCTGGTCCTCTCCTGAGCTCTCCCACGCCCCATCCTCTGTCAGAGAGAAGAAACCAGAGAAGTCGAGACTGGCTGGGGTGGAGAAAGGCGGGCGCGCGTGGGCCTCGGGGAATAGGCGATGTCCACCGGCTCGGTGAGTGACCCCGAAGACACGGAGATGCGGGGGCTGCAGCGGGTCTACCCAGCCTCCGCCTCCAAGAGGCCGCCCCTGCTCCGCACAGAGCGCGGTTACGCCTCGCCCAGCGACAACTCTTCCGCGGAGGAGGAGGACCCCGACGGCGAAGAGGAGCCCGGCTCCCTGGGAGCCGCGGGAGCCGCGGGGGGCTGCAAGAGGAAGCGGCCCCGTGGGGCTGACGCCGCCGCCGCAGGTGGCAGTGCGAGTGGCGCGGGGAAGAAGCCGCTCCCGCCCAAGGGCTCGGCCGCTGAGTGCAAGCAGTCCCAGCGGAACGCAGCCAACGCCCGCGAACGCGCCCGGATGCGCGTGCTGAGCAAAGCCTTCTCCCGACTCAAGACCAGCCTGCCCTGGGTGCCGCCGGACACCAAGCTTTCTAAACTGGACACCCTGCGCCTGGCTTCCAGCTACATCGCGCATCTGCGCCAGCTGCTGCAAGAGGACCGCTACGAGGACAGCTACGTGCACCCCGTGAACCTGGTAGGGATGCTGCGCTCGAGGCCCGGGGACAGCAGCCCAGAGCGCTACCGAGGCGCAGGGCTGGCTCGGTCCCAGAGGAAGAGCCCAGAGGGGAGGTTTCTGGAACCGGTGGTAAGGAATCTGGTTTAGTGGTCCCCAAATCAAGGCAAGAAGGGCCAGCCATTTTCTGGGAGAAAACCATCCAGCCATCTGAAAATGTCCTGGTCCTTTGCCCGGTGACAGCTATCTGTTAACACCCTACTTCCGGGGTAAAGCGTGGCTCCCCACTTGGGAGTATTTCTACGTTTTTAGGCCAAATGGAAAACAAAACAAAACCACCCTCAGTTGCCCAACTTTCTCCAGACAACAACCTAGCAGGTTTTAATCACCAGTGCTGTTTTTTTTTTTAAGGGGCGGAGAGAGAGCTAACTTTTTAAAATAAAAGTTTGAGTGGTTTTAAACAAAAGAGAACATTAATGCAGGCTAGCTTTCCCGGACGCGATTGTCCGGAAAGTCCCTGTCTAACCTGCCAGCTCTCTGAGCTTGGGAAAGATCTCATCCAAACTTAATCGGAAACAAAATGCAGAGTGTGTGTATGAAGGAGGGGACATTAAATCACAGAATCCTAAGCTCTCGCACTTTTCACAGAAAAATCATGTGGGCAAAGCAGGAGGAAGCATGAATGCACGCTGTCGGTCTCGACTAATCAGTAACCAGTAGGATTAAAATTCTAATCGAAGGACAAGAAGCACACATTTCCAGAACGCTAATAAAAGCCAGGGACCTCCGGGGTTCCCTTGGGAAAGCGGTTTCATTTTGAGATTGTTTCTCCTCGGTAATTGACGCTCATTTCGATTTTTTCAGACGTGGCCTTTCGTGGTCTCTGGACGCCCAGACTCTGACACCAAAGATGTTTCTGGAGCCAACAGGCTTTGTGGAACTTCCGCTTAGAAGGACAGCATACTTAGATGGATTGTGTTAAATGCAAAGGACTGGGCTAAGAAGTCCCACTGGATCAGGACCTTCTCCTTTCCCTGGGCCTGTGAACAAGACAGGTGACAGGCATGGTTGCCCTCCTGGAGCACAGGAGGTGGCCATGGCTGCTGTGAATCAGTGCAAATTTCTATAACCAAAGAGAGCCCAGTTTCTGGGAGAAGCATGCACGGACTAGGACTAGATGCAGTCCTGGGGTGTTAGCTCTGAGCACAAGCCCCCTGCCTGCCCTCAGAGTCCAGTGCAGAAACGGGTTGGTTTTGAAGCTAATCTCGATTTTCCTTATGGTTGATGGCAAGGTCCTGCACAACCGGGTCCTTCTGTGACCATGGCTGAGAGCTGTTTCCCAGCACTAGAGCTGTTCAGGCGCCTGTTACTAAGGGCAGTGTTGCTAAGGACAGTGGCATACTCCTTCTAGGCAAGACATGGTGAGATGGAGACATACCAACAGGTGCTGGTTTTGCTCGAAATCCCTGCAGGCTGGGGTTCATTTCCTGAGCTCCCTCCCCTGTTTAATCAGTGCTGAGGCCACCTGCCCTGCTGGTCTCCATCCAGTGAGTGCAGCTAGTTTATGGGGTCTCAGCTCCTTCCCACCCTCACTGTCCCCCGAAGTCTTTTCTTACTGCCCATTTGGAGAAATGTGCTTCAGCCCACTAATTGGGTCACCCTGACACAACACAGCCTTCTGGGGGATTCCTGTTCTTCCAGGTCCAAGGCGTGCATGTGGTGGGCAGCTGGGGCTAGGGCTGGTCTCTATTATACTGGTTTCTACCCAGTTCATGGTGCTTAGTGGTCCTGGCAAGGCTGTACTACCATGGTAGCTAACATATGTAAATAAATTTATTTTTTTATGAACAAAATATGCATTGTGGAAGTCTTTTATAAGGCTGTTTGGTGTGGAAATCAACTATAAATAGATAAGACGCTCCTCTCAATTGGCTGTCATTCTGTAGGAAGGATGGCAATGGTCCCAGTTTAGTCAGAACTCCAATGTCTCTCTTTTTCATCTCCATTCTGTATCCAAACACATATATGAGAGGCTTACTCTCTGTAAGCCCAGCCGGCACTGAATTCATAATTCTCTTCATGCTGCCCCGTTAGTGCTAGGATTACCGGCATGGATGCCAGAATGAGCCACCATATCAAATCAAAATACTTTCTGTTTCTGATCTTTCCAGAGGTAGAAACTGATGGAAAGCAAGAGCTAGAAGCCTGGCAAAGCTGAGGTCAGGGTTGCCTGGGGGTAAGGGGTGGGATACAAAGACATTTAAAATAAATATAGTATATTAATTAATAATTTTCCATCCTCATTGTCCTGCCTCTGTGTGTCTCTGTGTCTGGCTGGCTGTCTCTGTCTCTCTCTCACATACACACACACACACACACACACACACACACACACACACACACACACACACACACACACATCTTCTCCAGCCTGACTCTAGTGTTTGCAGTGCTAAGTCCTTCACAAGCGCTCCTCCATTCCTGCCCTCTGGCCTCCGCAGCTCTTAGAGCTGACTGGCAGAAGAAAGCTAGAGGAAAGCGATCTGTATTGTACTCCATTCCTCTCTGCCCCATAACTGGCGTTTTCAATCCCACCACCACATTTTCTGCATCATGTCTTTTGGGGTTTTTTTGTTGTTGTTGTTTTGGTTTTTTTTCAAGAGCTACAAGATTTGTAATGGTTTTCAGTCAGTAGTTCCCTCTGAAAACAAAACCCATTTTGTAGAGCATTTACAAAAGTGAGAAGAGTAAAATTACCCAAATATCTGCTAGACTGAGATTCTGCCTGTGACTTCATAAAATCGAAATATTATTTTCTTGACCATTGAGAAAACACAGCTGGATTTTTGTTAAGAGGTGAGATGGGCTGGGGCATGGGGGGTATGACTTCCTGTTTTGAACTAAACCAAACCCAAACCCCAGAGAACTGCCTCCTGACACAACTTCTGGAGCTTGTATTCAGTCCCCGGAAGGCTGGTCCTGGGGTCATTTAGGAACTAGAGGTTGAGAGGTGACATAGGTTTTTCTGTGACATCATGGGCTTTCTCAGGCAAAAGGGAACCCAAAATGATTAATGACAAGAACCTCAGGCATACTGGGTAATTCAGCTGTGAAGTCTGAACAGCAGAGGACCAGCATCTGCTGTAGGCCAGATCTCAGTGAGGATGATCTCCAAAGGTTGCAGCAAGCCTAGCTCCTTTTTACTGCCTGGTATGAGGTTAAGAACCCATGTTATCTGGTGTAGCGGCTGATTCACAGACTGTCATCCCGGCACTTGGCAGGCTAACACAGAAGGGTTGTCTTGCGTATAAAGATCACAAGACCACAAAAGAACTGTCTCTCTCTTAAACAAAATTTTAAAATACAAAGTAAGAATGTTTCCAAGCAGACTCTTATGGAAGAGTAGGGGAAATTGCCCCAAGGGGTCAGGAACTGCACAGGAAGGCCAACAGAGTCAACTAACTTGGACCCTTGTGGGGTATTGGATCCTTGGTGCTCTCAGAGACTAAACCACCAACCAAAGAGCATTCACAGGCTGGACCGAGTCCCCTCTCCCAGCACATATGTAGCAGATGTGCAACTTGGTCTTCATGTGGGTCCAGAACAACTGAAGCAAGACCTATCCCAAAAGCTGTTGTCTGTCCGTGGGATATGTTCTTCTAACTGGGCTGCCTTGTCTAACATCAGTGAGAGAGGATGTGCCTAGCCCAGCAGAGACTTGATATGCCAGGATAGGGATACCCAGTGGAGACCCACCCTCTCAGAGGGGAAGGGGAGGGGGAGAGGGGGAGGATTTTGGCAGGGTGTAGCCAGGAGGGGGAGAGCGAGCAGGACATAAAATGAATTAAAAAAAAAAAATGTTTCCAAGCATGGTGGAAGAAGGAGAAGGCAAGAGGATTGCCCTGAGTTCTAGGCCAGCATGGACTACAGCAAAAGACCCTGTCTCAAAAAAACAGACAAACAAACAAACTGAAAAACTAATCGTGTGCAGGCTAGTTTTATACCAACCTGACACAAGCTGGACTCATCTGAGAGGACGAAAGCTCCACAGAGAAAATGCTACCATAAGATCCAGCTGCAGAACATTGTTTTTTTAAATTAGTGATTGATGAGGGAGGGTCCACAGCACTGTGGGTGGGGCCATCCCTGGGCTGGTAGTTTGGGTTCTATAAGAAAGCAGGATGAGCAAGCCATGAGGAGCAAGCCAGTAAGCAGCACCTGTTGTTGCCTCAGCACTAACTCCTGCCTCCAGGTCCATGCCCTGCTTGAGTTCCTGTCCTGACCTCATTCAATGAGGAACCGTGGTATGGAAATGTAAGCCCGCAAACCCTTTTTACCTGCACTTGCTTCTGTTCACCGTATTTCATCAGAGCCATAGGAACCATAACTGGAACAGAAATTGTTACAGGATTGTGGTTATTACCATGACAGACATAACCATGTGCTTCAGGGAGGATTGTGGAAAGACCTGAGAGCTCAAGGATAGAAAAGCCATTGAGCTGAGAGCTCAGTGAGCTGTTCTGTGGGAACGTGGAAGATAAGACTGCTAAGAGAAATGCAGACGATGGAGGCCTGGCTTGTAAAATTACAAGAGGTTGGAGAGCCACTTAAAGACTTTATCAGAGTCATTGCATATGTTGAGTTAAGAATCTATGGTTTTGGTCAGCTGAGGGTTGATGAACTGTCTGTGACTACAAGAAACCAGAACCACTAAAGGAAAGCTTTTGCTTTACTGGGATAGTTGACAATGGTCAGATGGAGCTGAGAAATTAGTGGTGATTAAGGAGAGAGACCTTAATCACAGAGATGATGGGAAGTGTAAGCACACAGAAGTAAGCACACGGAAGCTGTGCTCTAGAGGCTGCCAAGGATGTGCAGTCTGCTGGCCCTGGATCTCAGCAGTGTAGGAGTCACCCAGGTGGGACTGGTTCTGAAGGCATGAAGGAGTCATGAAAAATGTTTGAGGCTTGGCAGTGTGAGAGGCCAGAATGGGCCATTGGAGAAAAGGAAGCCTCAGTAGCAGTTGAAATCCCAGAATTGAAGGGGTCATGGAGAGAAACTGAGGCTTTGTACCATAAAGAGACCCCAGGAGAGGCTATTAGTGAAAGTGCAGCCCTGTTGCAGCAAAGATCCCAGCATTTTGGAGATGCCAGCATGATGAAATGATGACCAAGAACAGCAGCAGCAGTGGAGAGGAGTCGGCAGGAAGAGAGACAACAAGCTGTGTCTTCTGCAGCAGAGGGAAAGGCCAAGGACGTGACCCAGGCTTCTTGGAAGAACCCTGAATACTGTAAGTCAATACCAGACATTGGGCGTTGAGTAATTTACACAGTTAAGGTTTGGTTTTGCTTATATTTAACTATAACGGTGCCCCAATTCCTCCCTCTTAGAATAATTAGGGAATTATTTAACTTATTTTTAAATTATTTTATAATAAGAGACTTTGAACTTTTAATGAGATTTTGAAATTTTACCAAAACTGGATTTTAAAAGAGAATGAATATTTTTAAAGAGACTGAATTTTTATATATTTGAATTTTTAAAGACTGTGAGACTTTTAAATTTGAAATGTTTATATTGTAATGTTGATATTTATTTGTGATCCTGGGGGTTAACCAGAAAGAAAAGGCTATGGCTTAACAATTATGTGTTTGTGTGTCAAGTTGACAAAAGGGTCAATTGTGCTTGATAGTTTTATGTCAATCTGATACAAGCTACAGTCATGTGAAAGGAGGGAACCTCAATTGAGAAAATGCCTCCATAAGATCCTGCTGTAGGGCATTTTATTAGTGATTGATGGGGCAGGGCCCAGCCCATTGTGGGTGGGGCCATCCCTGGGCTGGTGGTCCTTCCTGGGTTCTATAAGAAAGCATGCTGAGCAAGCCATGTAAGCCAGTAAGCCTTACTCCTCCATGGCCTCTGCATCAGTGTTTGCTTTCAGATTCCTGCCCTGCTTGAGTTCCTGTCCTAACTTCCTTCCATGGCCAATGGTGATGATGTGAAGTGCAAGCTGATCCTGTCCTCCCCAAGTTGTTTTGACCATGGTAATAGTAAGAGCCATAGTAACCCTGAATAAGACGATCAGAAAGCAGAAATTCCTCAGACCCCATATTAAAACCTAAGTATTACCATTGCACTATATGCAGTAAATGTAAATTTATTCCCTCTAACCTCAGTTTCTTCATCTGAACTGGGCCAATAGTAGAGCCTGCCTCAAAAGAGTGCTTCAGGAGCAAGCACTGGAGCAGAGTCCAGCAAATGCAATGTTTATGTGGCCAGTAACACTGGAATTGCTCATCAGGAAAGGAAATCCACAGGCAGGGGCAAGCCTTAGGTGAGAGGACATTTTTTAGGAGTCTAGCCTTTGGAATGGATCCAAAGCCAGGTGGGTGCTACAGCCTGTCATCCCACTGCCTCGGAGGCTGGAGAAGAAAGATTATAAAATGAGCACTGTCCAGAGTTGTAGGACATTAGCTTATATAACACAAACAACAAACAAAACCCCACAGGGAAGTGGGCTCAGCATTGGGATTGCCCTTGTAACAAGTGTCTCAAAGGAGCAAACAGACCCACAAAAGAAGTTACACTGAATACTGAGAACAGCAAGCATTTGGGTGGATAAAGAAATGGAATGACTTCCAAAGCTCAATATTTAAAATTGGTTATTTTCTTATAATTTTATTCTCTCAGAGTGCACCATGAAAGAAGGAGGGGGGATAGACAGACAGACACAGACATCCCAAAGCTTCCTCCATCCCAAACCCCAATCATTTTGTTTCAGAGACCCGAATGAGAGTTCCCGAGTGGGAACTGGGAACTGCAGAGGTGGTTGGAGGCTAGGCAGAAGTGAGGAGTCCATGCTTGGGATCCTGCTAACTTGGTTCTGCTCTGAGAGCAAAGGGAGGGTAAAGACTGCTGGTGTTAAAGTTGCTGAATGACAAGGGATGAGTAAATGAAAAACACTCTGCTGGGGCTTTCTGAGGGACCAGAGCTAATGGTGGCCAGCGATGGTGACTCACCAGATGAGAGCAAAAGTCCCTGTCCACAGACTCTTCCTAAGATGAGTGTTTCAGAAGATGTAACGTTGGCACTGTAATTTTGAAACGTTGGGCGTTCCTTGGTCTTGGATGCTGAATTGATTTTGTATACAATCTTTTGCTCTGGGTTCAAGTTTTTTTTTTTCATTTTAGTCTGGTGGCTCCTTCAACAGACAGCAATAGCTGTGATGTTTTGCAATTTTAAAGGGAATTTTACAGGCAGAAGGTTTTTGTTTGGTTTGGTGACAAAAATACTTCATCAAAGAGGAGGAGGAAGAAACCATCCTCTTCCTGCCAAAGAAGAACCGAGTGGAACACATTAGATTTTAACAGGTACCAGGAGGGAATTTTGCTTGACTCTACTGGAAGATGTTAAATTTATGACTCAGAAAGTCATTTTAGTCATAGTTAGCAAAACCAGGTAAACTCACAACTGACTTCTCACTGCCAGGAATCTAGCATGTGGCTCCTTTTGTAACAGAATGTCTGGCTGTATCTTCTTTCAATGGGACATCCCTTCAGGATAGACCTATCCACTGGGGCAAACAGGGATTGCATCTCTGCACTTGCCACTGAAAATTTATCTTTCCGTGTTCTGGTAGCTTTCGGGGCTATTTTTCCTTTCTCTCCAATAGTGAAACTTGATACAGAGAAATCTTTGAGTGCATGACTTTTTAAAAAATGTCCAGAAAGCAGACAGAGCAAGAAATCTGTGTATCCTGTAAACATAATTAGCACGGGGCTCTGGTTACTGTGAGGCTCCAGCCTTCTCCTCTGCCACAAGGAGCAGATTTACCTGGGCTAGAAAGTGAGTTTAAGTTTAGCTTGGACAACTCAGTGAGACCCTGTCTCAAGATTCAGAGTAAGAAGGCTGAGATCGGCGAGCAAGGTGGTTCAGTGGGCAGAGCCTAATAATTTCAGTTGGATCCCAGAACCCTCGTGTGGAAGAAGAGAATTAAATTTCTTAAGCTGTCTGTTATCCACTGGCCATCAGCAGTGTACTGTGTCATGTGTGTGCCAACATACACACACACACACACACACACACACACACACACACACACACACACACACACACGGTAGATAGATAGATAGATAGATAGATAGATAGATAGATAGATAGATAGATAGATAGATGAAATAATAAAAGAGAGCCATCTGAGGATGTAAGTAAATGGTAGAGCACCTGCCTAGCATGTGAGAAACCAGCCATTCTTCCATTTTACCTAAAAAAGATCCTATTTGAAACAGCTTTAGATTCTTCATTGCTTGGATAAGAAGAATCATGGAGCATTAATAGCAGGAGCTTGCCTTTGGGGGAAACCACACAATATCTGTATGGACGATCTCAGTGGATGGGGCAGAGAGTGGGCAGCAAGAAGCTTCTGCCTTTTACTCTGCTCCGTTTGTTTTAAAAGAACTGTGCTTCACACTGCGCTATTTAGTAGGTAAGATATGGAGGCAGCCTAGATGGCCGTCAGCATGGGGCTGGATAAGAAAAGGGCAGTGCGTACACATAATAGAATCTTATTCAGCTACAAAGAAAAAATAAATTGCGACATTTGCAGAAAAACATCTAGAGCTACAAATCACCACGCTAGGCAAAAGGAGCAGATTCGGAAAGACGGAGGCGTTTCCTTACTCAAATGTGGGGCTTGGATTTAAATTTCTATGTGCATAGTAAATGAGGGGGAAGAAATCAAAAGGAGAGGAAGTAATGTATGTGCTGTGAAAGTCAAAGGGAGGGCTGCTCCTAGGGAGGAAGGGGACTCACAAAGGGCAGAGCAGGCAGTAGGAAAGGTAAGGGAAAGGCGTGCTGTGTGTATGTACAGATATGTCGGAAATGAATTGCTTTGTATGTTAACCAAAAGATAATGTTTATGTATCGTTTTTGAATTTGTAAAACTACTTTTAAATAAAGAGATTGTAAGTCCTGGGAAGATGGCTGCATGGTGAAGAGCACTTGCTGTAACCTGTAACTCGGTCTCCATGGTATCCTATGCCCACTTTTGGTCCCTGAGGGCACTTGCACACATATGCACTTACACACAGACACACACAGACACACACACACACACACACACACATACACATTAGTAAAAAATAAAGCTTTAAATGAAAAAGGTGATTGAGCTCTCTGGTTCCCAGGTTATCTCATAATTTCTGACTCTGCATGTATGGCCTTAGATGTCCTGTATGGGGTGGGACATCCACGGCTTCCCTCCTCACTGTCTTGTTTTCTAGAGCTTGAGGTCTAACTTGGAGCCTTATGCTCTCTGGAGAAGCTCTCTAACAGTGCTCTGGACCCTAGTCCTCACTAACAGTTGAGAAACAGAGCATAAAAATGAGACCTCATTCAGCATAGGCACTACGCACCATAAAGGCTAATTTTTAAACATAAATGTCTTAATTTTCTTTTTATAATAACCTAAATACCCTTATCTTTATCTGCAAATTGGTTCTATTCTTCTCCTTTGCTACTTTTAGCAAAGGTTTGGTTATGCTTTATCTAATTTTCTTTTATTGGTCTCTTGACACTGAGAAGGAATTTTTGTTTTTCTTCATCTTAAAAGTGAAGATCATCCCAGCACTTGGGAGGCAGAGGCAGGTGGGCCTGTTAGTTCAAGGCTAGCCTGGTCTACAGAGTGAGTTCCAGGACAGCCAGGGCTACACAGAGAAACCATGTCTTGAAAAAACAAAAATAGAGGCAGATCAGGGACGGTCATAGCAATCCTTATGGAAAACTATGCATGAGGGTAAAAGCACATTTTAGAGTGGAGAAAGTCCACTGAGTGTGAGAGACTCACCGACCCCATCTCGGATTCCATATCACAGCAAGCTTCTCAGAAGCCAACCTGGGGGAGTTTGGGTGTCCAGAGAAGAGTATCTACGATCAACCAAAGCCACCATTGAAATACATCCTCTCTCTACAAGTGCATATCTGGGTCAGGATGGATTTTTAGCCAAAGATAACACACCACAACCAAGTGAAACAGGAAGGAGGGAGGTAGACATTTTATATGTCAAACAGGAAAAGGATTTTCGAATCAGATGTGTTATATACAATACTTAAAAATACAAAACCATGCCATGCTTTCTATTAAAATATTTTGGAAAATAAAATTGTCATGAAAGCATCCATTTGGGTTCACTTTTGTGATGAATGAAAACATTATTTTGCCTGAGTTTAATTTCAAATTCAATAGATATCAACTGATACAAGCAAAAGCTTTCTTGAGTCTGTGATAATTTTCAAACCTGTACATAGACCAGAGTTCAAATGAAGTATATATATATATATATATATATATATATATATATATATATATATATATATATATATGCCTATATAATCAAAAGTTTCCTTAGTAAGTAGAGAGTGTTTGTCAGACTTTATAACAGCATCCGTAGGACAGGTGCCCAAAGATTGAGTCTCAGTGGAATATGGGAGCAAGAGAGTTTAAGGTGCTGGTTTAGATGCCATTGACTTTCTGTCTGTCACCTGCACTGGGGCAGGCATGCTACAGGATCAGAGTCTGAGCTACTTCCTGAGGCTACACACAGAGGAGTTTGTGCACCTTTCTTTCCTTCAGCCCATCTCTCCTGTCTCTTTCTTAGGCACATGAACTCAGCCTGAGCTGTAGGACTGGCACTAGCTCTCCAGTGACAAAGAACATTAAGTCCTAAACCTAGACTGTAAATGCAATTTCACTTGTCCATACACTGGCATGGCTTTAACTACCATTGTAACAGTCCGTTGTCCTAATTAAAATGGTATTTAAAGAATAGGAATCATTTTAACTCACTCTCAGTAAAATACTCTGCCCTGTCACTGTGGCAGGTGGCTGGTCAATATATGTATTCATGAAAATACTAACTAATAAAGGGCACGACTTCTGAAACTGTAGATAGCGACCTTGCATGCTACTGTATACTGAATGTGAGCATATCAACAAGGTTTCTGAATATGCAATAAACAAGGCTTAATTCAGAATCAAATGTGTGAACCCTAAGTGTTTCTGGCAGCATTTGCCTGTGGTGCAGCCCAGGACCTCAGTTCAGCATTTGTTCATCTTTTGGCTTATGTATTTGCATGCTTGTCTAAAACATGTTAGCATTTATATTTGGGGGTGGAGGGTTCACATGCAGGTGTGTGCCCGTAACACCCAAAATCGATTCCATATTCCTTTCTCAATTCTTGATCCCTTTATTTATTTAGTAAGGCCTTCCACTGAAGTACACCAATTCCAGCTTCTCTACCTAGCCAGCTTGCCTCAGGATCCCGTCTCTGCCTCCTAAGTACTAGAGTTATAGGCAGCTGACAGATCCATGCCCGCCACTGCACATGGATTCCGTGGGTTCTGTCTTTGGCTCTCACTCTGGAAGCATTTCTCCTTTGGGTCCATGTCCCCATCCCCAGTCTTGGTTGTGAACACACAGCATGTATACTTTGCACCACACAGCACCACCAGATGCCACTGAAATTGCATGTGAGGTCTTGTGTCCTTACTGTATGTGCGAAGGTTCCATTGCTTACAGAAACAATAGCTGGCCCAGGGCTCGAATTCACAGACTCTGAACTTCCTGTTGGCATTCTGTCCACCCAATCCTTGAGAGAGCAGAAGATAAACTCTTGGCTCTGTGCAGCTCCTTCTCCAGTTGCTCTGCCCTTATACTAACTAGCCAAGCTCTGGAGTTTCCCTGGGGCCCTGGTGGCACATTCTGAGAACCTAATCCACTGTATATCCTTGACAAGCTCTCCAAGTTTGGATTCTACTGAAAACTAGGCTCCTGGGCTATCTGCAGCCTTAAGACATACTTCTCAAGTAACTGCCCTGTTTCCTGCAAGTCTTCTGAGCAGCTCCACTACACCTTCTGACCTTGTTTGTCGGTTATGATACAGAGTGGTTGAAGTCTTCAAACCAGGAATGTCCTAATCTAATGATGGCGGGAAAAAAGATTGAGTGATTTTTTAAAAGCAGATTATTTCTTATAGTGTTAGAGACCGTGAGATTCAAGGTCAAGAGCCTGCATCTGTGAGGGGTTTCCTGATGTCCCACCTCAATGTGGAGGACAGCAGCTGGTGAAAGACCAAACAGGAGCAATCAAGCCCACAGCCTCACATTCATTCATGTTTCAGCATTGATTCATACTTTTCAATGGAGTCCTGCAGGACTTAATACCTCCCTTGAAGACCCATCACCCAACACTGTTGTATTGATGTTTACCTTCCAATGCATCTCTCTCTCTCTCTCTCTCTCTCTCTCTCTCTCTCTCTCTCTCTCTCTCTCTCTCTCTTAAAATTTTACTTACTTATTTATTTATTTAACTTATTCACTTTACATTCTGCTCACTGCCCACTTTCAGGTCACCCCCTCCCACAATCCTACCCTTGACCCCTTCCCCTTCTCCTCTGAGCAGGTGGGGGCTTGGGGAATATCTTAACCATGGTGAGTCTATGCCAAATGGTTTGGGGTACAATTTGGATTTCTTGGGTGTCCTTTGACTTGTTCTGTAGAAATCCAGTGACTTTCCACCCAGTTTTATTGTTAGGTATAAACTTTGTTCTACATTCTTCATTCCTGTTCTAAATACTCCTTCTTAATAAATGTACAAAGGGGTTATTTGAGTAAATTATAAAAAGTGAACACAGGAGTGGTGGGATGTAAAGCTATTTTACTGTGATATTCTTGACCGTCAATTGGATGGGATTTAGAACGACCATTGAAAGACACCTCTGCATGTATCTATAAGGATGTTTCCAGAAAGATTTAACTGAAAAGGGAAGACATAAATGGAATGTGGGTAGCAACTATTCTACAGCCTGGGGTCTTTCCCTGACTAAAGGAACCATGAACAGAGGATGAGTTCATTTCTGTGTTTTCTGACAGCAGACATGTGGTCAGCTCCTGCATGCTGCTGCCACCTTGCCTTGCCTTCCATGATCAACTATGATTGGCGATATTCTCAAATGGTGAACCAGAATAGACCTTCCTTCCTCAAGTTGATGTTGCCCAGTATTTGGTCATGGCAATGAAAAAAAGCAACTAATGTTCATTCTAAGAACAAATGTTTATTAGTGTTAAAAAGGTCTCACAAAATATTTTTATGGACCTTTATCAAGCATTCTATGTAGTGTTTGCTTTGCCCTGGAGTGAAAAATACAGTAAAAACAAATAAAAACAAAACAAAGAACCCACAAGAACAATTTCCAAATAAAAGATGTCCTAGGGAAAAGGGACCTCAACAATGTCTTTGTCTGAGCTCTTGGAAGCCAAGGCATGCTGAGACGTGGTCTAGAGACTTCCCCTCCTCCAGGTAGGATGCTGCTCTTGCTTTCCTGTGACATTTGTATTCCTCTGGTTTCTTAAGCTATTCCCTAGAGCTCCCTGGACCTCACTTTTCAACGTGGTTCCTATCATCAGGTGTGATTCATCTGAGCTGGAGTTTGAGGCGTCTCGACTTGGCTTCTGATGGGATATGGAATGGATTGATGGAACCAGAAGACAGATCTCCATCTAGAAAGAAGTCCATTGGGACACTTTCCATTAGTAATTATTATGATGTGATCACAGACTGAATGTGGGTGATGAAAGACAGGAAGAGATTGTGACTGTGATAGTTCTGACTTGGGCCAGACAGAGAACATTAAAGTCACCATGAGTCATGGGTTACCACTGGTGTGTACAAGAGCAAGTTCAAAACAGTGCAGAATTCAGAAAATAAATCATGTATTAAGGGATTCTGCTGCTCATTGGCTTGCAAAGATGATGGACTTTGGACTTATTGTCAGAGTAGAGTCATCAGAAGAGAGTATACTGACAACCAAACTCTGCACAGCAGAGATATGAAGCTTGGGGATGAGATTCTTGCCTTAGTTCTGTGTGAGGACCACTCTTCTCTTTCATTGGACCTAAGCATCTTCAAAGTGGAGACAATGCATTTACATGCTTTTTGCGTCTTCTACAATTATAAGCCCAACTTATCTGGTATGCAATAGATGATGAATAGATATCTCATTTTAGATTGAAAGATGTCATTACTCTGGTCTGATATTTCTCTTTCCTTCATAAAATGATGTTGATTTTCAGAATTCCTTGGCTTTGAATCACCTGACATAGTTACCACAGCTCCCAGGAAAGTGTGCAGCCAGTTATTAAGCCTTGGCATGAGCTCCATTTTCCATCTAACTACGTGAAAGATTTCTTGGATGGAAAAAGAACTGACTGAGTGTAGGCAGTAAAAGAAAAAAGGCTTTAAAATCAGAAGAGATGTGAATACTTCACAGTTATTATCATTGCCTTTAACCACCCATAAGATACAGTAACGTGCCTCTGATTGTCTTCACTTACACATGGGAAGGTGAAGTTCACAGACTCCTGGAGAACCCAGCAGTGCAGGGAGAAAGTGGCCAACCTAAAGAGGGAAGAAGAGCTGCTGGAAGGTAGAGGAAGGCAGAGCCAGTTAAAGCCCAGGTGGGTGTCGCTACTGCAACTAGAACAGTCAGTCAGTTTTGTATGTAGGAGTTGTTTAAATGGATTTCAGATAAAGACACTTCCTGCTCCTCACAGGTGAACCAGGCAAAGAGAAAATAAGTCTGTATTGAAGTGGGGTTTACAGTAGACTTAATGAAAGTCACCAAGACGGTATGTGATGGCTTCTGGGATCAGAAGGTCAGCATTTCTGTACTTATCGGGACATCTGTGGCAGGGATTTCATTGAATCATAAAGTTATAACATTTCTGAGCTACAAGGAGCTCCTACACAATTTATGATATATTCATCATGTGGCTTTAAAACTAACAGGAATAAAAACTAATTAAATACTTACCGAAATTGCCTAGGCACAGAGTCGGGTGAAAGAGTTTAAAATTACAATTCCTTCAAACTATATAACTACTTAGGAAGGATTTGTGACTAAATGTCACTTATTTTATAGCCTCAATAATCTGTCACCAAATTCAAGAAAATTAGGAGATTTTCGAAAGTCACCTCCATGGACAGTCCACTAACTGCTCACACAACCTTTCAAGTTCTTGGGGATTCTGCCACTCAGGACAAAAAGCAGAATTGAAGTATGCCAAAACCTCAGGCATCTGAGTCCCCTATGAGCGCTCAGCCGCGGTAGCCCTCTTATAAGCATGTTATTAGCTCGCCACCTTGTGCTGAGTACTGGAATCGCAGGCAATGCCAGGCAGAGTCCATTGGCCTCAGAGGCACTGCCCCACCCACCCACTCATCCCCACCCCCAGGTCTAGGTGACTTAGATCATTGGTCAGGAGTTTAAGGTTTGGGATGGCACTCAGTGAGTTATAACCTACTAACATCAAAACAGCTTGAGCTCTGTTCTCTTAGTAGAGAGATTCCCCCAGGCAAAGGCATGTGTGCAGACACATGATGAGGCCTTTGCTGCAGCACCAGGACCAGGGAATGCCTGGGAGAAGAAGCGACCCAGGACCTGGAACCCAGGAGGCTGCAGGTGTAAGTGGGCTTAGTAGGACTTGTCACATAGATCCCAGGGCCTAACCAGTCTCCATATACTGCTGGGACTAACGGGGGTCCTGAGAAGCAAAGACGGTTCCTGCCTGCGGCTCCAGCTCTATTCCTGAAGGTCAGCTTACCCAATCGCTCCAGGAGGGCCCAGGTATGGATAGGCTGTTTTCTCAAAACTCTTGGGCCATTCTCATATGAATTCTGTATTCTATTCATGTGTAGTCATGGATAGAAAAGGGAGAACCTGCAAAGCAATGACATGGGGGTGGGGATACTGCCTCCATCTTTACCCATTGCACACAAATTGCACCATGGCTAGTGATCAGAGGCATGTGAAAGAAGCTGCTGAGACCCGCCTCCCTACTGAGACACACTTCTCTTCTAAAGAAGTAAAAAGAGCAGGCATCCTTGTTTACTTCTCGATAAAACTCTGACCAAAAGCAACTTCTGCCTCATAGTTCGTCACTGAGGCAAGTCAGGGCAGGAACTCTGTAGGTAGGAACTGAAGTTGAGGCCAAGGCCAAGAAGGACCAAACGCGCTCCTTGTGGCTTGCCTCAGATGCCTTTCGTATATAGCCCATGCCTACCTGCCCAGCTCATGGTGGGTTTCGTCCTTCCAAGTTAATGAGGAATTAAGAAGATGCCACATAGACGTGCCCACAGGCCCATCTCAAGGAGGTAGTTCCTCAGCTGAGGTTCTTCCCCCAGGTAATTAGCAAAACCCAAGCAGAACAGGAGAGTCCTAACATTTGAAGCAGATTAGAAGGCCAGGTTCTACCAAAGGCCAGAGATAGAACACAGATTCCACTCTTCTGATTGCCCACAGTGGGCCAGACTATCCTATATCAATCAACTATCCAGGAAGTGATGTTTCCTATAGAAGACCATAAATGACCTTCATAGGACTAGACTGGGCTCTGGAACCTGTGGGTAGAAACAGAAGCAATGAAACTTCAAAAGTTTCATCTATCAGGAAGTAACATGGGCAGGGCAAATTTCTATTCACAAATTACCAAGAAGCTGTTGCCGTGGAGGTCAGGATTTAGCTGCTGGCCTGACGGTCAGAAACAGGGCCCTTCTGGATGGAGGAAAAGTTGTCAGTTCCCCCACACTTTCATTCTGTGGCTGCTCTGTGGGAATACATTACTAACTAGGACAGCCCCTTGCAACCATCAGAGGAGAATCAGAGCAGCCCTACAGACACACAGATACACAGACACACAGACATAGGCCAATCTTATGGTGATAATTTCTCAGTGGAGGTTTCCTCTTCTCAGATGACTCCTCTGTGTTAAATTGACACAGACCAGCAAACCACCATAAGCAGCAAGACTGGTTGGCAGTCTCAGATAAGGAAAAACATGGATAAATCAGGATTGGCAATCATAATCTGTGTGTATACTGCCCACTTATGGTCCATAATATTATCTCAGGAATAGAAGAATGTCAGAAAAACATAGTGCCGCATGGAATTTATTCATTTATTGTCTACTATAAGTCATAGGTATAGATGATATGTGTACACATGTACCTCTATGCACAAAAATATGCACGTAAGTGATAAAAACACTGCGATTTATTTGTAACATTGAGTCAGAATGGAACTTATATTTTCTTCCTTGCTGATTTGTTAGCAAAAGAGCAGGTTGGCAATAATCTTGAGATGTGTGTCTCTGCATAATAGATGTTCATCTTATTTTTCCTCTATTGTAATTTAGAGTCACGCTTTCCAGATTCGGGGGTGGGGGTAGAAGAATTCTCAAGGGAAAAGAATCACAAATGAAGTTGGCACCTCTCCCCAACTCCGGCATTTAAAAACTAGTGTCCAGCATCATAACATCCTAAATGAAAGAACATCTTAAAATCCAGGAAAAGATCCAGGGAGGACTCTATTTCAAAGTAGGAGCTAGCCTCTCCAACAGAATCCGGTTGTGTTTTATAAAAGACCAGGAATGTTTGATAGAGCGAGGTATGATGAGGCGGGAGGGGCGCCTCTGCGGCCAAGCTGGGTCATCCCTTCCCCGAGGTGCCATAGGACGGGGATGGTGTAGAACAGGGCTTATTTAGGGCATGGAAAGAGAAGCTGAAAAAGGAATGGAGACAGAGAAAGACAGACAGAGAAGAGGAGAGGCTGGCCAGGAACATTTGGAGAGAGAAGGGGAGGGGAGAGGGAGAGAAGAAAGTCAGAAAGAGAGAAGGGACAGAGTGAGCGTGGAGGGGGCCAAACAGCCCCTTTTATAGCAAGCCAAGCCTACCTGCCTGTTGCCAGGTAACTGTTGGGCGGAGCCTAGGAATACCAATGACCCCCTTGGCTTGTTCTGCTTCTCCTCTGATGGCCATATCAGAGGGACTGTCCTTCTGGTTGGCAGCAGCCGCTGGTAACCATTTAGAAACCCCAGGATAAAGGCAGAGGGCACTGTTGTCTTCTTTTCTGTTTTCCAAAATCAGCGTGCAGTTCACACAGAGCAGCCACGGAATGAAGTGTGGGGAAGTGGGTGGCTCCTCCCACTCCTGAAACGCCCTGCTTCTGACGCCAGCTAAGCCCTGACCTCTAGGGCCACACCCTCTTGGAACTTCCGGCCTCTTCTATGCTTCTTCCTGAGTCTCTTTTGAAGTCTCACAGCCTCTGTTTCTATCCCCTGATCCCAGAGCCATGTCTAGTTTATGAAGGTCATTTATGGGCATGAAGACAGATTTCTTTCAAGTTGAAATTTGGGTTTTCATTGCCATTATACCCACACTCTGGGTCCTTCTCACCTGGCTGGGATGTATTAAAGTTTGTGCACACCATTGTCCATACGACGAGTCCTGGGCATTGGGTAACTAGAACCCTTCGGCAGCTTTTGCTCTAATACCATGGCACCCATGAATGCATCCTAGGGTTGTTCAGATTGACTCATGCATAATTTTATATTCTCATTGCTGTCACCAAATGCCTGGCAGAAAGCAACTTAAGGAAAGGAGAGTTTGTTTGGGGTCATGGTTTGGGAGATCTGACCTCAGTCTGGTTTTGACCTAAGCCCATTATGGAGCAGCTATGATGTGACGGCAAGGACTTTGTTGGTGGCATGGTTATTAGTGACATCCTGAAACGTGAGCACTGCTGTAGAGTTACGTTTTAAATTGTGTGTGGTTTTTTGGATGGTGGACTTGTCTTAGCAGGAGTTTTACAAATGTCTCCTCCTTTCTGATGCATGTTGATTACCCCACTCCCACCTTACCCTTCCCTAAATGGGCATCCTGTGTCAAAAGGAGGTCTTCGGTTTTCCTTAAGGTAAACATAAATGGTGTGGTTTATATGCAGCCAAGAATGGGTTTCTATTTAATAAGCACAACACTTCTCGTGCAGACTGTAAACACAGGCAGAGTGATGCTGCTTGGCAATCAACAGCAAGCAGCAAAAGTAAAAGAAATGCATGGGGTCGGGCTGGGGCAGGGACGGGGCCGGGGTCGGGGCAGGGGGTGGGCGGGGCTGGGGCGGGGCTGGGGCCGGGGCCGGGGCGGGGCTGGAGCTGGGGCGGGGCCAGGGCCGGGGCTAGGGTAGGTATACTAGCTGCTGTGTCCCTAACTGGGGCAGGCTATGTTGCCATTTCTTCTGAACTGAAACAGGAAGATAACCAATCTAACAAGAATCATGAAGCCCAGAGAATTTAGATTCACAAAACCCTTTGCAGGACTCTATATGCAGCTGGAGGACAGGGGGTGGGGGGGATGGGGGTACTGGAGGGAGGGGGAAGAAGCATACCTTTAAGTTTCCCCTTCAACAGAACAATGATACAGGTGGTAAATTTACACAATTTACACAGCTGTTAAAAAAACAAAATCATAAAATTTGCAAGCAAATGGAACTAGAAAAAATCATCATGAATTAAGTAATCCAGACTCAGAAAATAAATATAGTATATGCTTACTTATAAAAGGATATTAGCCATTAAGTAATAACAAAGCTACAATCCAGATCCAGAGATGTTAGCTAAAGAGGAGGGGTCTTGGGGAAACAACAAAATCTCCCTGGGAGGGGGAAATAGAATAGATTTTGTGGGCAAACTAGGGACAAGTGGGGGGAAGGAAAAGAGATCGAGTGTGAGGAGGGAGAGACGGCTGGAATGGGGTGGGCACTTGGAGGACGATGTGGAAGCCTAGTCTGTGGAACCTTTCTGGATTCTATGAGGATTCCTAGTAATGGTGGATATGGAGTCTCAAGTGGACATCTCTCGCACTCAGGCATACAGCCAGGCAAGGCTTCCAGGACTGGGCTGTGTTCAGTTGAGTTGTTGTCCAAGAGGGTACATGGAAAAATCTCAAACAACCCAGGTTGTTGCTAAGAGAAAGATTGCTCTCCACAGACCCACAGTGGGGCCCCATTGCTGAAGGCAACACCCACACAACTCACTGAACATGGAGAAGTAGAGTTGGCTCCTACATGGAATGCTTACCCCTATCTCCTTGGTGAGGGAAGGGGCTCTGTGGGCTACAGAAATAAAAATGTGACACCAATCCAGCCAAAAAACCTTGACCTAAATCTGTCCTGCCTACAAAATATGGTAGCAATTCTGGCACAGAGCTGTGGGAGTAGCCAACCAATGTCTGATTTGAGTTAAGGGCCACTCCACGAAAAGGACCCTATACTCAACACTGCTTAGGTAACTAAGAACCAGAGACTAGTTAGCAGAGACCTAAGCTAAAACCAAACACTACTTGTCTTTTTAAAAAACTCAATAAAATGATTTCTAATCATATTCTGTTATACTCACAGATCAGTGATTTGTTCAGGTGTCATCAAAGAGGCTTTCTCCAGCACGAGATGGGAATAAATGCAGTCACCCACAGCCAGACAACATGCAGAGAGAGAGGCTAAACAGGAGGTCTCCATAAAAGCCTTCTCCCAGAGTTTGGAGAATCCTGAGGAAGAGGAAAGATTGTAATAGCCAGAGGGGATGGATGGAGTACACTAGGAGAACAACGCCCTTTGAATCAACTAAGCAAGGAGATATGAGCTCACAGGGACCAAAGCAGCAATCACGGAGCCTAAATGAGCCTGCCTCAGGTCCTCTATTATAGCTATTTGCTTAGTATTTTTATGGGACATCTGCCTGTGAAAACGAGTGGGTCTCTGACTCTGCTTCCTGCTCTTGGAATGCTTTTCTTCCTGTTATACTGCTGGGTCTAACCTCAATATGATAGTTTTTGCTTCATCTTTTTATATTTTATTTTGACATGTTTAGTGGTTATCTCTTAGAAACCTGTGCTTTTCTAACAAGAGACAGAAAAGAAGTGAATCCACAGGGAGGGAACTTGGAGAGGAACTGGGAGGAGTATAGGGAGGGGAAATTATGTGCAGAATGCATTATATGAGCAAAGACTATTTTCAATACAATAAAAAATGAAAATAAATATATGAAACAATTTTAAAAAAGAAGTTCATAATATTCAGGATAGAAACATAAAGGACAGCAATTTTATTATTTTGGGGACAATTGCTTTAATTTTTAACTAGTTAATTCTCTGTGCTTGGGAATACAAGCCAGAGCTTCAGGCATGCTAAGCAAATGCCTTTATAGCCAGCTGTAGTCTAGCCCTGTCCTGTTTGCAAAGCTTAATGTCAGATACAAAGCTACAGAGGCCTGGGCCACCTCCTTGTCTCTTGCTCATATTTTCCTCTTGAGGATAATTTCTTAACTTACAAAATTGTGAATGTTACTTTCAAAGTTAACTTCAATAAACACCCCTTAGTCACCCACATAAGTACTTTTGACCACTGAGGAAGACTTGGAACATGTGGCTAAGGAAACAGTTTATATTACAAGTATCATGTCCTCAGTTTCTCAAATATAAGTTGAAGTGATGAATTGTCGTGAACTTTACAGTTACATAACAATAATTTGTAATTTTTGTTTTATTTGTATATTTGTTTTATTTGTTATATTTGTAATTTATTCTCAACTTCACTCTCTCCCATCGTGAGCTCCTTGCTAGGGTGGGCTCTTATACCATGAATGCTGCCAGGTTCCTTCCTGCCTTTAACGATGGAACTGAGTTTAACAGTCTCCTCTTTTGAGTGAACAGTAATTTGTTCTTGTGGCATTTGTGGAAAGGTGGTGGTTTGGTGTCCCAATATGTTCAACTTACTTGAACTGGAAATTGCTGAGTACCCCGAGGCTTGAATGCTGAGCCCAGGACAGGCTTCCTGGTCTCTGCAGCCTTCACTTTAGTTGAGGAAGAGTGAAGAAGAAAGGGCCCTATCAATGTGAGCTGAGTGTTTGTGTGCCTCTCTGAAGTCAAGCATTGAAAGCCTAGCCTGCAGCATGATGATGGCTGGGAATGGGACTTTGGGAAGTAATGAGGTCATGAGAGTGACTCCTTCATTATGAAATCATTGCTCTATTTCATGGCTTCTTCTGGAAGCCATTGACAAATGTCTACTTGCTCTAGATGGATTATGGATGACAAACAAAAGAGATGATTCTATTCAAGTCAAGCTTGATGAATCAGTAAGTTTGTTGGGGTTACTTTTAGGAGTATGGGGTACTCAAAGACAGTTGTCACCAAAAATTTCAGCCCAGCGTGAGTGAGTACTCATGGGAGCTGCCCCCTGGAGCTCTCTATCTTCTAGGCAGTTCCATGGATAGGGTCCCCCACTAATCATCTACTGAACCTTGCAGAGGACCTTGGTGAATCTTGCCTTTCTTAGTTTCCCACTTTAATAAGTTGGTCAGCTTCCTGAGGGTTTCAGTTCTTGCATTCTCGGCCACTCCAGTGCTGCCCCCGAGGCCCGGCACTTTGTATCTGTCAGCATTGCTTAACCCTGGAAAACATATTGGTGTTGTTGCTGCTGCTGTTGCTGTGGGGGGGGGGTGCATTTCATAATCTGAGAGAACAGAAACCAGAAGCACTGGGTGACTACAGAGATGGTGTGGAGAAGTCCCAATGCCACAACAGCTTAGGAGTAGCCAGGCATTCAGCAGCTCTGCCGGAATGGAGTGTAGGAAGAGGTGAAGGCAAGGGGGTTCGAACACAGAGAAGTTCATGTTGACTCCTCTTAAGAACCTTTCTTGGATTTTGAAAATGAGGACTTTAACACTGATCTTTGCTTGAAAAGGATTTTCAAGGGTTCATTAATTTCATTTATGCATTCAGCATGCATTTGACAGCATATTAGATATAGGTGCTAGCCTAGCACCAGAGATCTACTAAGGAATCAATGTGTGCCTGAGATAGGATGCCATTGCAAAACAGCCACACATAGCAAGTTTGTGGAAGCCTGGAAGGACAAGAGCTTGCCTCTGTCCTCTGCACACGTGGTAATGACAGCCACAGCATTTAATCCCTCTACTGTAGCTTTCATGACTTTCTTCGTTCATAGAAATCATGCATGCAAAATCTATTACAGAATTGTCACAATAAGCATTAGCTTTTATGGCTATTGTGTAAACACATTTGCCTTGTGCTATACATAATTCTACAATGAAAATGTGTACTGTGAAGTGAATTCTAGGGCGACCAAGGAAGGGTTTTCAAGCATCAACAGCTTTGATACAAAAATGACAAACACAAGCACCAGCTTCTACACTGGGCACTGAGTGGGAACACATAACTGTGGGTATCTAAGTATCAGCAGGTGATCTGGGAAGAATGGTGAGGTGGAGGCCAAGCTGAGGTGGGATCCCCCCCCCCCCAGGGGTACTGCTAAGCAGCTCTGCCTGGGAGTCTCTTTCTCGGGGAGTCACTTAAAAATCTCTGAATGAATGGAGTTACAAAGTGTTCTATGTACCTCAAAGGATAGATGAAAATAATTTTGGACTAACAAAGATGATTGTTTAAAACCACAGACATTTTGATTTTACAAAGGAAAGAATCTCATGGCAGCAAGCTTTGACCGTTTGCCAAAGGATGAGCTAGTTTGCACGCTGAGGGAAGGGCAGAGGCAGAGGACTCAGAGCTTGCTGACTCAGCCTATCAGTTCCTTGCGGTTCTTCGTGTTTGTTGTATTCACCTTTTATGCTTGGCATTTCTATTCTCAACATGCAAGAAAAATGTGAACACTAGTAACTAACAAATGAATAGGCCTACATGGTTCCATGTTTCTGAATTGTTTGCGAAGGGATCTGGTGTGGGAGTTGGAGCGGGAAGCCAAATGATGTTCTGGCCACATTCCTCATTGATATCTTTGAAAAGTAAAGCCCCAAAGATCTTAACATTTGCCATATTAGTACTGTACGTACGACTTTTAAGTTATCAGTGTTTTCTCTTCTAGGTGACTGGAGAAGGAGGTACCAACTTAGGATGCCAGAGGAGAAAACTATAAATGTTTCTTCTTCCCTGCATGATGTAACCCCTCCAAGAGTCAGAGTTGGTTCTGGGTTTGGGAGAGTGAATTCCACAGTAAGAGCACAAGTGAACTGAACGGGCATCAGGGTCCCTCTGTTGCCTGGATGGTCATTTCACCCACCTGTGTGCCCATGGTGGAAGGGCAGGCGATTGCAATATTGTACCCATGAGGTATTTCTTTTTAGATATTTAAAGACATTGTTTTGACAAACATTTAAAGAACTATTTCTCTCAATATATTGACAAAGTTGAGTTGCTCAAAAAATAAGTCAAGAATGTTTGATTTGTAGATAACAGAAACATTCTGCAGAGGCTAAGCATAGAAATTCAACACCAACAAAGTATCAACATATTTCTAAAAACAAGAGAAAAGTCTGTACTGATGTTATCTGCTCTTTTACAACTTAAATACTTTAAAGTTACAAGATGACCCAGAACACTGTCTCTGGTATGCATTCAATGAAAGCACTTCTGTATCATAGGATCAGGCTTGATCCATATCTGTTTCATGAATATTATCCAGTCTGGTGGGATAGCAACATCTCGTGACATAATTTCATTCTTTCTTCTTCTTCTTTTTCTTCTTCTTCATCTTCTTCTTCTTCTTCTTCTTCTTCTTCTTCTTCTTCTTCTTCTTCTTCTTCTTCTTCCTCCTCCTCCTCCTCCTCCTCCTCCTCCTCCTCCTCCTCCTCTTCCACCTCTTCCTCCTCCTCCTCTTCCTCTTTCTTCCTCCTCCTCCTCTTTCTCCTCCTTTTCTTCTTCCTCTTCCTCCTTCTCCTTTTCTTCTTTTTATTGGTTTACTTATTTTTTCTTTTCTTTCTTCTTTTTTAATTATTATTACTTACTTACTCACTTTACACCCTGCTCACTGCCCTCTTCCCGGTCACCCCCTCCCACAGCCCTTCCCTCATCCCCCTTCTCCTTCTCTGAGCAGGTGGGGGCCCCTGGGTATCCACCCACCCTGATACTTCAAGTCTCTGTGAATCTAGGTGCTTCCTCTCCCACTGAGGCCACACAAGGCAGCCCAGCTAGAAGAACATATCCCACGAACAGACAACAGCTTTTGGATAGTGCCTGCTCCAGTTGTTCAGGACCCACATGAAGACTAAGCTGCACATCTGCTACATATGTGCGAGGAGGCCTAGGTTCTTTGGTTGGTGGTTCAGTCTCTGAGAGCACCCGAGGGTCCAGGTTAGTTGATTCTGTTGGTCTTCCTGTGGAGTTCTTCTCATGAGGAAGTTTTATTAGTCTCCTTTTTTTATATGATAATGACGAAGATCAGATGGGAGCCCTGTCTCTTCTGTCTGGTGCTATGTGAGGATGTCCCAGGTGTGTTGCTTAATCCTCAATGCCATTCTGCCATGGGAATTTGGTTCTTTATTCTAAAGGGAGAGCATAAGAAAGGTGTGCCTGATGGGTCTGACTCTTCATTAATGAAAAGTGCCATTCAAGGAGCCAGTGTAAAAAATTAGTGGGGCTGGGGAGAGAGCTCAGTTCAAATACTGCTTGTTCAGCATTTATGAAGCCCTGTGTTCGATCCCTAGTACCACACAAACTGCACTATGTGTGGTGATACAAGCTTCTTATAATCTCAACACTTGGGAGGTAGAGGCAGGAGGTTCAACAATTTCAAAGTTACCCTTGGCTTCATAGTGAGTTCAAGGTCAGACTGGGTTACATGAAACCCAGTGTCAAAATATCAAAAAGAAGAAAGAGAGAGGGAAAGGAGGAGGAGGAGGAGGAGGAGGAGGAGGAGGAGGAGGAGGAGGAGGAGGAGGAGAAGGAGGGAGAGAGGGAGGCTTTGTTTTTTAGGCACACATGAAAGTCCAAATCAACCTATTACTTCAACTTGTTGATCTAATCAGAATATGAAGCAGGTGAGGCAGATTCTGTGTTTTGGATTCGAGGCAAAGAGGGTCATATTTAATGAATCGATGCTGTTTAATACCTTACAGGTTTTTGTTTTTTGCTGCATGTCAGAGAAGAATGGAGAAGAAAGCACGTGTTTCCAGCAGGGGGCAGCCGATGCCTGCCAGAGAAAGCCAGCGTTCCTCCAGCCTCTCCTGCTCACATCCCTAATTTTTCTTGCTCATGAACTTTGCTGGAAACTCATCACCTAGACTTAAAGTTGAGTTGTTAGAGGCATATCATCAAAAAACGAACAAATAAACAAACAAAACAAGAAAAACCAAAACCGAACAAACAAACCCAAAAGTCTTTTAGCTGGGAAGTAATTTTGATAAAATAAATCTCGACAAAGATAATGACTCTATAGTGTTAAAGGACAATAAATCCTGCGTTAGTTTGCTTTTCACCTACAGCACTTAAAGACTATACAAACTTCAAATGGATGGAAAAGCATGGGAGCTATTGGGGAAATAGACGTTCCCGCTACTCACATATGACAGCCAATTGTGTGAAGTTCAATTTGTAGTTTATGGGTCCTGGAGAACTCGTTCATTTACCAAAAAAACTAGTGATGAATGAGGGACACAGCAGGAACGCAGAGGTTCAAGTTGGCCCAAACTTATCGAAAGGCCCGGGCGCATTCTCTCACCCACAGAATAGAGAATGTGGGTTTGTCCTCCTGGCTTTGCCTAGCTTGGACAAATTGTTCAGTCTCTCTAAGCCTCCAGTGTCTTACTGTGGGATGCTCATTTGTATCTGCCTACTTTGCAGGTGACCAGGGCTGCAGGTAAATCCTATATGAAGTGCTTAACAGAGCACCTGGCATATTGTAAATGTGAAAGGGTATTGTCAACTGCCAGGGCCTCGGCCAGCTTCTTCCTGTTTGGGATGAGGATGTTTGAGGAGGTCTGTGAGTTGGGGTGCTGACTGAAAAAGCTGAGCTCTGTATGTGTGCTGATATGAATAATGTATAATATGCTGATTGGGAAACGCTTTAATATGAAAGAATCCTGTGCTATTGATGGCAGACACTCGCAATTCGTGGTAGATCCTGTATTTTCTGGTTGGTTGGAAAATATGTCCAGAGACCCCAGCCGACAAATCTTAGTCTCAATGGTCTTTCATCTAGGTTCCTCCCAGTCCTTGCAGAAGCGAGGACTGTATCACATTTTTGTGTTTAACTCAACTCAACATGATTTATTGAGTGGCTAAAACATATAAGGCACTTGCTAGTCCCTACGGCAGAAAGGTAAACGAGGCACAAATGCCCTGTAGAGAGACATTATCTCCCAGAAATTAAGATATGTTAACAAATAACAGAACAGAAGCATGAAAAAAGTGATGAATGCTTCAAGTAAATTTTATTCATATTCCTGAGGGAACAAAGGAAAATATGAAGTAAGATTCTGTACAAATGAGCCTTCAGAGGTGGGCAGGATGGTGAGGCAAGGTGGCCATGGGATCCAAGCAAGAAAATTCTAGACAGAAGGAAGGGCTCATAAATGAGGAAGGCCATTTCTGTAATTGGGACTGACTGAGGAAGGGGTTTAAACCAGGAGAGAGCAGAAGGCAAGCGGAGGATGTCCGTTGAGTATAGCTGCCGTGGAGCCCTTAGCTAAGGACTTCAAGCTTCCTGAGAAGAAAGCAGTGGTGCAGGGGCTAGGTTGTGAGTAAGGAAAGCTGAGGAGAAAATAGCAATGGGAGGAAGGCCATGTCAGCAGGTGACGTCATTGTTCTGTGTGAAGTGCTTCAACCCTGAGCCACTATGCAGGGGTAGATGGTTCGGACATTAGAGAAACAGGGATACTAGTCCACTCAACCCATTTTTATTAAACATCTATTCTTATCCAAGACAAGCATCCCAGGGGACTTCAGAGAGAAATCAGGAGCTTCCCGTGCTGAGAGGGTTGCTTTGATGTAGATACTACCTGGCCTTCCAAGAGTGCCTGTGCTGGTGGGGCAAGGGTGGGCATCTAGGAAAGAGAGGGGCCATGATGCCCCTGGAAAAGTGAGCCTGTCCTTGCCCAGGAAGAGGAGACTATTTAGCAATGTGAGTTGACACGCAAACCCACTGAGTAGGTGAAGGAACATGAGCAGCACAAGGATGAGAAAACACACGAGCACATGAATGAGTGCGGAAGAGAAGGGGAAGTGTGCCAGCCTTCGCGAACTGGGTCCTTGAATGTTTTCCCATCCACGTTTGTGATTAGATCTTCCAAAGTGAGCAAAGCGGCCTCTCCTCATTCTAAAATGCCTTTCGTAATGACGAACAAAGAATAACTAAGAAAAGACTGTGTCTTAGTGCTCGCCTTAATTGCCACAGCTCCGATGGCTAGAAGGGTGGCCTGCACGTTGAATTCTGCACTCCTTGCTTTCAAAGCTTCTTTTTATATTCCATCATTTCAGTTTTTAAGATTTCATTTTGTGGCTTGAGTGATAATTAGTACAAATTTCCACAAACTAAAGAAATCCATTTGTTTTTACCATGCCATTCACTAAATGTTGTGATCGTCACTGTGGAGTTTGTACCAGCACCTTAGCGTGAAGCATGAGGCCTCTGCCTGAAGCTGTCAAGGTGTCATAGTCTTAGCCAAACCTACAGCCTTGAGGGTTCAAAGGACTGGGCCAACTAGTGTCCACTGTACCTGGATAAGTTCATTTGGAGGACTGATGAGCCAATGGCTTGCTCATGGTATCCTCAGAAGACTTGCAGTCAACAGCAAGCATCCCCTCTACCCCATGAATCTTTGTCAGTCCCATGGATTTCAAGCCCCTTTGCTTCTGAGTGACTCTGGTAGTAATGTTGCTGTTGATTACCAGTGCAACCCAGTCTGCAAAGGAGCCACTTTAGTCAGGGGAATTTCCAACAGTGGCAGAATACTTGAGATAATCTAAATTGGATCCTGATGGCCTTGTATAAAGAATGTGAGATATTATGCTATCGATTACTTTTGTGGAGGAGACCTGCAGGGTCATCTCATCTATAAAGTCCCAGGAAGAAGCTTGTCACCACAAATAATATGTGGAAGGAAGAAGTGACTCTGTCTTGGCTTGATGCCCACTAGCAGAGATGCTTGTCCTAGGAAAGAAAGATGTTGGCAGTGGGTCTCCATGGACCATGCTCATGGCTGTGCAACAGAACTTTATTACTCTGCTCTTGTATGATTCTAGAACAGAGGAGAGACACCCAGTTCCTTCATGGTGTAGCAGTCTGGCATTGAAGCTGGGTCTTGCTGTCTCTCTCACATATCTGTGTGCCAGTGTTCTGGAGGCCATAAGTATGCCATTCACCCGTAAGCATCCAGCCTATTCATCCAGGCTCTCTCACTGGGCCAGTGACTAGACTAGACCAGAAGGCCAATGGCATCTGCCTGCCTCTACTTCCCTAGCACTTGGGCCACATTCACGCTACCATACCTGGCTTTCTCATTCAACTCACATCCTTGTGCTTGTGCCATGGCCAGGACTTTACTGACGGAGGCAATGCCCCAGCCCCATAAACTGGGTGTCTCTGTGTAGGATTAGTAGCCAGATAGCTAATTAGTATCATTAGAAGCTCAGTCTTGTCATTTTCTTCAATACATTTCTAACCTGTCATTAATCATATAAGAAAGTCCCAGTGCTTTTAAGAGTGCACACAAGTGTAGAACATTTTTATAGGGCGCTAAGTTGTGAAATTAGAAAAGTCTCAGGAATGCTATAGCCAGGTTCTAGTCCATTCTGTGGTCATGTTACTATCACTGTCTGGAGCAGTTCATGTGTCCTCATCAGGCTTCCAGGTCTTTTGCATACCATGAGATGGCTTTAGAATAGAAGGGATTTCCCAAGCATGGTGTACAGATAGCCCCACTCCCTTTAAGGCACTATATCCAACGATGACCTGGACTTTTCCCTGGACCTCACCTGGCCATGCCATTTTATGTCCATCCCTGCAGTACCTAAGGACCTAAGTACCCTTGGACCTTGCCCTCTTCTTCTCTCACTAAGTCTTGACTGAAACTATTCCCAACCCCGTATTCTCTGAATCTCCCCTTATCTGTGTGATAGACTCGATAGGAGTGTTTCTAAACCACAAAATGTGTAGACAGGAAATGCTCACCTGACAAACTCATCCATGCCGGAATGGTTAAGGGCAGAAGAGCAGCCTAGATGCTCCTCCTCAAACAAGAGAGCAGGAGATCAGGACTAACACAGGGAAAATGAGTTCTCTGGGGCATTGCAGAGACAACCGAAGGCAGACAGAATGGTGCCTCTGACAGATGGGTGAGTAGGTATGTTTTAGAAGACATGATTTGGTTTGGTTTTTGGAATCTTATCAGTGGGTAAATATTGGAGCACAAGATCCTTTCTTCCAATGAATATGCACATAGTTTGCAGAGAGGAGATTCAAATAAAATATGTTGGCTCTTAAAGAGAAATTTGAAATATGAGACGAATTTCCCCAAGAGGCTTTGTTATACTATTTGTGGTGTCTATGTGACCATGGAGGGTTTAAAAGCACACAGAAATCTAGGCACCAGGCACCAGACTTTGAAGTCTACCTTCTTTAAGTAGAAAACAGGAATATATGGTTTTTCTTTGAGTATGGACTGACCCTTTCTGCTGGGTAGTGTAAGAGTGAATAGCTGTCAATTTCACCCTTCTTGGGACGTATATTGGGACAATCCCAGGCCACAAGGCTTGTGAATAGCACAGCAGGTAATGGCAGGTCTGAGGCAAACCCTCTGTTAATTTCACCCACAAAATCCTGTATCTCAGTAAGGAGAAAAACAGCAACATGAGAGTCCTTTGTGATCAGCGGCAGACACCTGGCAAATCCTTGCTGAGAACTGAGGCATGAACTAAAGTCTTTCCCTACCTAAATTCATCTAATGTACTGTAGTAGGATACTAGCATTCCTGTTTTTATAAACAGAGAGACTGAAGTATAGAGACATTTACTAATATTGTAAGCCACCAGCAGTCTATTGAGCAGAGGACCAAAACCTCAAGCCTAGTCTCTGCTCTACGATGGAGCAGGAAGGACAGTGAATGAACACAGAACTTGATAGAAATAACCATTCGTCACATTGTTGGCATGTGCCTTTCCAGACTTCCCGTGTGAAGTCACATATGGCAACACACGTGTGTTCATATATATACTACATGTGATATTATATATTATAACATATACATGATTTATCTTTTGCAACATCTCTCTTTCGTTTACCTTAACAATACCTACCTTGGAATACTTCTATGTGCGTAGCTCTTACGGAAGACAGTGTGACAGTCTGGTCACTCTATATTTCCCAGAAGTCTGCCAGAAGGTAAGTGCTTCTCCAGCACAGTGGCCACAGAGTATACATGCTAATGGTTTTATAAAACATATATGAGAAATATAGCCTTGAATATATCAGGACCACAAAATCCTGACAGCTCTGAAATTTACTCCAACACATTCTGCCATTCCTGTGTTTTATAGACACGGGTAATGAGCCCAGCAATGACTGCCCCTACCTTCACAGGAGTGGGAAACAGAGAGTTGTTTTCTGCGTAATGTGATGCCCCACAGCTGGCCCAATGGTCCATAGTGCCAGCCAGCCAGACTCTCCCCCACCTCCTGCTCACCACTGCATGTCACGATGTGGACCATGACAGGGCAATCTGTCCTTCCACAAGCAGTGTGACCTCAGGAGGAAAGGGAGCTTTATTTGTGGTTTCCGCAGCTCTTGGAGTATTGAGCACAGCCTGGGTGCCAGCAACTGAAGAACTTGAGGTACACCCTTGTGGTAGAATCGATTAGTTCCTGTTAGCCCCCCTCTTCCACCAATATCAGTACCTGTTTGGTGATGAATAGACACACAACATGCCCACAGCACAATGTCCTCAAGAGCAAGCAAGAAGAATGTGCCTTGACCCACTGGAATAAACTGCACCAAGTGGAGCTGTTGTTCCCACTGCCTGTGCATTAGTCATGGCCCGTGGAGTGGTTAGTGGAACAAATATTGTTCTCCAATGGAAACTGAATGCAGTCCAGTGACTGTAGATCTGCCATAGTGGCAACCACATGGCTGCTTCTATCCTGAGTCAAATTTCTTTCCTTCTTTTTGTTCCTTGTTATTTGTTTTGGGGTTTGCATTTTTGGAGAAAGTCTCACCTGTTAACCCAAGCTGGCCTGGAACTCATTAGAGTAAAGGCTGACCTCAAACTTGCAACAATCCTCCTGCCTCAGCCTCCTGTGTATTGAGATTATAGATGTGAGCCTATGTTTCTACCTCTTTCGCTATTTGATCATCCCTCAGACCACGCCTCAGACGTCTCTCTCTCCTCTCCCTTTCCTTCACAACAAGCATCAGGCTATAGCTGAGTGGTCAGGGAATAACTGAAAAGAATGGGCAATTCACGGGCTGGAGAGATGGCTCAGTGGTTAAGAGCACTGACTGCTCTTCCAGAGGTCCTGAGTTCAATTCCCAGCAACCACATGGTGGCTCACAACCATCTGTAATGGGATCTGGTGCCCTCTTCTTGTGTGCAGGCATGTATGCAGGCAGAACACTGTGTACATAATAAATAAATCTTTAAAAAATGAATGGGAACCACAGGATTTATATATATTTAGTGATAACCATGAAAGCTGTGTTTGGGTGTCTGTCAACTGTTGTGGAGAATTCCACTAATTGTCTCACCCTCAAGATCACTGGAAAGGAGATAAAAGAAATATGTAATTATCACCATAGGACATTGCATAATTTGGTAAGTATGGATAGTAACATTAGAGATTACTCAAGTTAAGTTGCAAAAAAGGTTACTATTCTTTTAGTCATGGAAAGCAATACAACAAAGTGCTCTACATTTCTAGACCTGTCAGTCAATAAAATAATTCATGTTACACTCACTATTGACCTTGCCCTATTACAATTGATAACTACAAGAACTGATCTACAGAGCGAGTTCCAGGACAGCCAGAGCTACCTGGGAAAACCCTGTTTCCAAAACAAAACAAAACAAAACAAAAAGAATTGAGAGGATCTTTAAAATGCAGGCATCAGTTAAACAGTGACTTGACATATGCTTAGCAGAGCGATGCTGAGTTACCCCATGGCTTGACAGGCCCCTGACAGCACTAAGCAAGCCTCTACACTACAGGGAGGCATCCAGAGGTTTGCCAAGCTTCACTCACACATGGCAACAGATCCTTTTGCTCATAAGGAAAAGGAAAAACCCCCGAGGACATGCCTGGAAGACGTGAGAGTTACCTTGCCTATTGCTTCTGCTCACTGCCGCTCTCCAGCCATAATGGGAGCCACCACTGTTACACATTCCTGCCATGTTTGCAGTTGGGTCCAGGCCCAGCTATATGTCTTGGCCTTCTGCCTGGATTTATAAGCCACAATTTTAAACCCAGTGTCCAGCCTACTCATTCAGTCTTCACAGGAGCCTCTAAGAGCAGGTGCTTGTCTTAACCGCAGTGATAACTCTCATCAGAAACTCCCTTGAAGCTTTGTCACACAGTCAGCTGGAGTCACTCTAATACTTGTCAAAATGACACCTGTACCCACACAGGCCATCTCCATCTCCTGTTACCCAGATCCTTCACTCTTAACACAGGACTTGTCTCTTTTGTATGGACAGTGGACAAGGTTGTGCTACATACAGAACAAGGCTTGATTCTTTATTGCTGGCTAAATTACCCATGTAAGAATGCATGAAAACAGATAACCTTATGAAGAGTTGGCAGGATGTCAAATTTTCTATCGAGTGGCAGTGGAAACAACATTGTGGAATCAACTGTTAAGCACCCATAGACTAGAGGTCCTTTGGCCCCACACTTCTGTTCTCGTAAATTCCAGGTTCCCTCCATGGAACTTAGCGACTTTCTCAGCCTGCCCCCTACTGTCCTCTGTCCTTCACAATCCCAGTCTCTTGCTTGTATTTCAGTGGGGTGATTTGCTAGCCACACTGATTCTATACAAACTTCAACCATAATGGCACTTATTACAAAAACAACATTTCCCTGTCAAGGTCAAATCTTTGTGGACCCATACGATGTGACCTCAGTCACCCTGTATCTGCTCATATGGGCTCAAGCCATCCTTGGGTGCTGGCTTGTTTTATGGAGGCTGATGGGTAAGACTGCTGGAAATGCTGTTCCTCGGTCACAGAGTGTGTTCCTCTTCATTGTCTCTTTGCAAAGGCAGACTTGAAGGTGAGAACAGATGTCCTGCGATGACATCTGTTGAATGCATGGACGAGACTACAAAGGCGACGCACCCACTTCTGCGACTGTGTCGTTTATTTTGTTTGCCTTGAATTGCTGAAGATTCACAAGTAAGAGAGCTATAATGAGTCTATCATGTAGACACAAGCTCAGCTATTTCACTTTACCCTCGAATACCCTTCCTAGCCCAAATAAACTCTTGTGGACGTTGCGAATGTTTATGGAATCTTTTTGATGAGAAAAATTATTTTTAAAATATTGAGTTAAACAGCTTAATGGAGTCTGGGTATTCTTGCCATGTGTAAATTATACCCTGTGCTAAGTATGCACTGGAAGATAGCTTGTCAGATAATATAGAGATCATAAAATAACTCATGGGGCCAACAGTAAGGAATCTTCTGAAGACTCTTGGGTGCATTTATTTCCTAAGATAGATTTACAAACTGAACAGCGGTGCTACACCAAGAGTACGGTAGCACAAAGACGCAGCGGTTAAAAACCCTTCTTGAAGTAAACAGCCCAGTGCCTCACAGCAAAAACAATTTTCCTATCACTGTGACTGCAACACATAGAAGCAAGTAACAAGGGTATGTTTAGTGAGAAATCAAAGCATGTCTATGGCCATTGCTGAAATGCATTAAACAAGAGGAACTTTTGGAAAAAATGAAAATGAAAAATAATATTTCTTCAAAACAAAACAAACACAAAAGCCCAAGCTTCTGGCTCTTGAACAGCGATGTGTCATGCCTCGGTTAAGAAGGTTCTAGTCTTCCGATCTCCTTCATGCACAAGGCTGATGGAAGTTGTGGGTTCCTATTCAAGTCACCTTAAATTCAAGGACTACATTAATGTGTATTGGTCCTTTGGAAGGTTTTCCTACAAAGAGTGTGCTGTCTGAAATTTTGTTTGTTTCTAAAACAAAGTCAAAGAATTCAGAGCTGGACAAGGATCACATGAGGGTAGATGCTTGTGGAGAAATTACTTGCTGAAAATGTATTCATATTCCAAAAAAAGCAAAATTGTCCCACACCACACTTTGCAAGCCCCGAATGGCCTAAGCTTAATGAGACTTAAAAAATAGAATTCTTGAGAGGACACTGAATGTGTGGAATGAATTAGCAGGACCACAATGGCAGCAAAGTTAACAATCACATAGGGAAAGAGTGAGAGGCTGGCACACTTCTAATGCTAACATAACAAGTGCTAACATGTAAGAAACGCCCTTTGCCAGACTGAGGCTGTGTTCACAACAGCGATCATGTACTAGAAATGTACCTGTTTTCTATGTGGGTTCATTTAAAGCAGATTTTTCTGTTTTTAAGTGGGTACATTGTAAAAAATATGTACTTTGTAAGTGACAAGGAGCTGCTTTAATCCATCTTTAAAAAGAACAAGTTTATGATTCAAATATAAATGGGTCAGAAACATATGGATTAGATTTCCTTGAAATATGTTCAGATATTATGAGGGGAGAGCATATCTGGCAGCGACATCGGAGGTTTTGCCAGCACTATGGTTTCATTAGGAAGCCTGGACTCTCCCAAGACACAGCAGCCAGCTTTGGTACGGACATCCTATAGTCACAGAGGTCTCACTTAAACCACTGGTCTGAAAACGGAAGCCATTCCCTTCAAATAGGAATCGTTTACCTCCGTGGCTCATTGGCAATATTGATGAATCATTAGCAAAACAAAACGAATTTGAAAACTTCACTTCTAAGTGAATGAGCAAGGCCGATTTTAGACAGCAAGTCCTGAATGTTGGTTGTGCATTGACCTGACCAAGATCTCATATACCTTCAGACTGTTGACAGCTGTCTTCAACTGTCCTGTTTGCAGTGAGTGTGCAATTTCTTTGAGTGACGTTAAAGTTGTTTACTGTAGGCACACAGGCACTGTACTTAGAAGAAATGGGTTTACTTGCAGGTGTCTTTATTGACCACCCTTCTCAGGGACTTCTTGATATTGTTAAAGGGTGACCTCAGTTGAAATAATCAAATATCTTTAGAAACTGGAAATGAAGTTGCAGGGCTCTAGCGAGCTCCCTGTGGTGACTCACCTCATTAGAGACCAGCGTATCAGCACACACAACGTGGGCCAGCTGGCGTGGCTGCACTCCTGTTCTGACCCTCACTGCCTCCCCCATCACTCCACGGTGGTCCAGAAAAGACCAGGTGAGGGGTCACTACACATTCATCCCGTAGCCAGGAAAATTACCCAAGAATCCCCAGCGCCAACCACAATGTAAAGTTAAAGGACAGAGAGCTGCTGATGTGCTGAAGTTGTGGTTATCTGTTCTGGCCTTCATTTCCCAGCCTGATCTTTTAACGTATTTCTTGATGACACTGCACTATAAGGAATTCTTTTTCGATCTGTTCTTTTTTGTTTTACTTGGCATGAAACAACAGGGCTCATGGGAGCTCTCAAGGTACTGAGGCTCCCCGCACATCAGTGAAGAAACGGCCAGAAGTGCGACTCTCTTCCAACCTCTTTAAACCTGGAGATCTTCAAGTGGGTTTCACATGCAGGTCCCTGTGTTTTCTTTAAGAGCACTCCTGGATGCTAGGATTGCTCAGATTCATTTTTAAGCTTTCCTCTTCACTGGAAGAAATTCTCCCCGGGGAAATGCTGTTCTAAGTGTTCCCTCTGATTCATGAGAGAACGAGTCTTACAAACTGATGAGTTTCCAGAAACAGGAAACAGTAACACCAAAGCCTGTCCAGGTGAAGTAGAGTTTATTTACAGCAGTAGAGAAACAACTTTTAAAAAACAAAACAGCCTCTTCTTATTTAATACTAACTCAAGATAGAGAAAAAATGTTAGCATTGCTAAACTGCTTTTGTTATTGTTTTGTTTTTCTGAGGATTCACCCTTTCTTCCAGGAGGGGTGACGGTAAGCTTCTGGGATTTGCCATTCCAAGTTTGAAAATGAGAAGAAAAAGTTTAGAACAACCTAGTCACAAAGTAAACGAAGGTTTTAAAGTGGCAGGCACTGCACATAACACACTCAGTTCAATTGTAAGTATCACTTAGGAAAATGACCACAGAGATCCACGTACTCTGCAATGACTATCTGCTCCACAGACTATTCCTTCCAGATACAGATTAACTTACAACCAGACAGTACAACATTGCCCTCAAGAAGCCATTCAGAACATTTCCTGAGTCAACGAACAACTGCAAACAGCTTAGCGTAGAGCCTGACTCACAACACGTGCTCAACTGCCTGGACTGTGTCACAGCCCCATAATGCCCCTCTTCAGAGCCGGCAACCAGAGGTGGGCTCCTGTGAAGTCACAAACCTAACTTGGCACTTGAGACAGTTCCAAACCTCAGAGTGTATGCTTGCTACAGTTCTGATATTATTTCTCTCTAATGAAAGCACGTGTCCCCAACTTAATGAGTTAGATAAAGAAAGAGACACGAATGATCTCTAGGAGTTGAGTTACACTCTCCAGGGACTGACCTGGTTGTTACATCATCTTGTGCAGGAAAATATATTAGTTCAGAAATTTTTCGTTTTAGTCTAGCATGCTATTTATATCTTCTGAGCGCTCTCTCTCTCTTTCTCTCTCTTTCTCTCTCTCTCTCTCTGTGTGTGTGTGTGTGTGTGTGTATGCATGTGTGCATCTGTGTCTGTCTCTCTGTCTCTCTCTCTGTGTATCTGTCTGTCTCTCTTTCTGTCTCTCTTTCTGTCTCTCTGTCTTTCTCTCTTTCTCTCTCTGTCTCTCTCTCTGCCAGTGAATTTTATTTTATTTTATATTTGGTTATACTTCTAAGAACACTTGTTTCTTCTGTTTCCTCGTTTCAAGGACAAATATTCTGAAACTGGTGAGTTCTGGCAGTTATTCTACCTAAATATGATTTTGGGTAAGTTGAAAATATTCCCAGGTAAATCCTCCTCTCAATATTTTAAAGTTGCACCGCGGAGATCTTGTTCTGCATTGGTGCAGATTTCACTGAAATGGACCGTGCGATTTTATAATCATGCATAGATCTGATTTACCTGAAACCTCATTTAGACTCCGCACAAGCAGCAGTGCACATCTGGCTCTACTTTGAAAGTCCACAAAAGGGTCTTGTGTGTGAGTCTACCGCATAACGTCATTCTAGCCAGAGTTGTGCCTAGGAGGCCTTTCATGGGAAGCCGGCTTAATGTTCACTGCGTGAAGACGCCTTCAGAGGAAGGAGGTACAATCCCAGCCCTTGAAAAAGCCACAGCCTTTGAAGAGCCGCGGGACTCAGATGAGAGCCGGTGGTCCTCTGCCCGGTCTGTGAGTAGCGTTGGGTCTTTTGTTTGCTGCGGTGGGCTCTGACTGCCATGGGAACAGGCATTTGACATTCCAAAGGGCAGCACATCTGACTCAGTTGTGGAAAGGTATGGTAACAAGATGGCACGTTCTTGGGAAACACACAGAAAACCAAACAGAATCCCTGAACCTGGTCTACCAAAGCAGAGTGCCTAGCAGCCAGGCCAAGTGTGAGGTGCCGCGCCTCCCGCAGAGCTTTTCCTGTGAGTGGTTACTTATGTGCATCACTAACTTCTCTTCATGTATTTATTTATTTATTTGGCTTTTAGAGACAGGGTCGAAAAGAGCCCATGCTGCCCATGGCTTACCATTTAGCCAAGGCTGGCTTTGAACCCTGACCTTTTTTCTTCCATGTCCCAAGTGATTAGATCAATAACCACTTGACTACTTTTTCTAAACATGTGATAACAAAGGACATGACCCTAGGCTCGGTTCTCAACCCCCCTTCTGCCCTGGAGCACTGTGTTTGGAGTCCACCAACAGCCAAACTCCTTGCCAGGACCTCTGCCATGCTTGTTTGGAGTCTGGTGTCCTAACTTAAGTTTGCTCAACCTCATACTTACTTCTCTGTGGCCCGAGTCACTTTGTTGCCATTCCTTGAGAGCTAGGCACAGACCTGTCAGGATGTAACCTACTCTGGGTTCTGGAGACAGAGTTCTCACACATTCACTCTCGTCGGTTTGGATGATGGAGGAAAGAGTGTCACCTGAAGCACTTGTTTATGTTTCCTGCTCTGACGGTGCTGGCCAGGGATGGGAGGAAGGATGCAGGGAGAGCTTTCCACAGCGTCATGAAGGTGCCATGGAAGGGCAGGCAGAATGGAACTCTGAGGGAGACGGTTCTTCTGGGGAAGGCATTTATTAGGGGAACTCTTAAGTGAATAGATAGGCAACAAGGAGGGGAGTTTAAACAGGGTTCAGGCTTATGAGATGAAGGCCTCTTCTAACAGGTTACAGAGGGGGAAGCCAGATCTTATGCCATGTAGTTAACAAGTAGTGCCAGACTCATTGTGGGAGGAGAGAACAGGCTATAGAAAGTTGTTCTGTAAGACTCTGAGGAGTCCTGGCTACCAGGCACACCCTGTAGACCACGTGGAGCTGGAGATCGATGCAAAAGCAAGAGGAATTTATTGTTCCAGAGCACTGGGTTGTCCTGCACACAAAGGAGAGGAGACAGCCCTGGGCAGCCCGTTCTGACAGTTTTTATACAGTTTTCAGGGGTAGAATAGAGCAGCAGCCACTAGGCACAATGTGATTGGCAGAACAGTGTGACTTTTAAACTGATTGGTCCTTAGGGAATGAGGTAGAAGGGGCTTCCCATATCTGCAGGTAGCCAACGGTCGGTCCGCCCTGCAGTTTTTCTGAGGAATGTAATCCAGGAAGTGAGAGGTGTCTATGTGCTTCATCAATCTCTTCTCTCTTCCAGGAAGGGAGGGGTCTTTATGCTCTGGGGTCTGGTGGAATTTTCCAAATTCAGTCCTGAGCTGACCTCTTCAGTCTGAAATGTGCATATACCTGCTTTCATATGTCACAATGACAGCAACAACAACAACAATAACAACAACAACCAATAACAACAACAACAACAACAGCCCAGGTTCTTGCCAGTTTTATAGGGTCTGGTTACTTCTGGAGCTTGTTCAGACTCACACAGCTGCTGCTGAGGGTAGGGAAATGCTGCTCCAGGCTGGTGTGGTTTTGAGTCCCCAAACTGCACTAACAGTGTACTGTACAGGAAGCATGGTACATATTACACTAAACTAAAGAACGTGGCACAAAAGACAGCACTATATATAGCTCCACATATTTGAAATATGTACCTCAAGCAAATCCATAGAAATGAGTGTTGATGGGGGGGGTCTGGCATAAAGGGACAGTAGGAAGTGACTGCTCATAGACCTGAGGTTTCTTTGGGAAGTGACCATGTTTCAGAACTAGAAAGAAATGAAGGTTACACACCATGTTGTAAATATGCTTTTAAAACATCACTGAGTTACACCATGGTTCATTTTACATTATGTGAACCTTTTTTGCCTAAAGGAAAATAAACACACTTAACACTCGAAACACCTACTGGTCACACAAGCCCCCAAACACAGAGTTGCATAAAAACATGGAATGAAATATGGACTTTCAGGGTGCTAGTGCAGTTCCCGGAGAATCTGCCCTATTTCAGTCCAGTGACCAGACACAGACTACAGCCCACAGCCCAAATGCCTCTCTTGACAGCTCTGGTCTGAAGCGACATCTTTGATGGACCCTGGAGTTTTCTTTGCTGCTCAGAAGGATGCTAGCTCAGTCAGTTCCTATAAATGAATTTTTTTTTCCTTCTAGTAGTCTGTGCGCAATTTCTCACACAGCCTAAGCAAGAGAGGACTTTAAATTTTAATTATATGCACTGTACATGTATGTGTATATGGGGGGGGGGGACTCTGTGCATGGGATGCAGTACCTGCAGAAAACAAAATGGGTGATGGGATGACTGGAGCTGGACTTATAGGCAGTCATAAGTTGCCCAGTACAGGTGCTGGGAACCCACCTTGGGTCTTCTGCAAAAACAACAAGTGCACTTAATCACTGAGCTCTTTCTCCAGCTCCCAAAGGAGATTAAAAAAATAAATGCAAAACAAGGTAAAAGCAATAAAAGAAAGCACTCTTTCCAAGGGCTTTATTTAAATCAAAGTTGGTTTTCATGGCCTTTAGGTTGTTTCCTTCTGTTTCTTTCTTTCCCAATTTCTATTACAGGGAACCATTTGAAGGCAATCTTCAAATCCTGGATTTGGCTCAATTTTGTTAAGAAAACAGAAGAGCTTAATTTCTACTTTTTTCCTTTAACAAATTTAAAGTTGCTACATGGTGTCAAATATATTGATTTCTACTTACAGTTTGCATGTGTTTTCTAATAGATATGTAAGTAGCCTCTTGAGTTCTGTAATTCCCATCAAAATATTGACCACAAACCAATTCATCTACAAAAATAGCTCAGTTGCCTTAGCCTTGTTGGGAGAGCTCCAACAAAGCCATGGTGCCTGGACAATCTGCAGGGAAGCTGAGCAGTAGAGACGAATCTGCAAGTGTTGAGTAGCACAGGTGATCTGTCTCTCAAAGTCGCTGTGAGGATCAACTCAGGCTTTGAGTTGAAAGAATTCAAAGGCTTCCTTCTTGACAGGAGTGGATCGGGAAGATACAGTTCCCAGCCTGGAGGTACACGGTCTTTTGTGTGTGAGCTGATGTTTGCAGAAGGTCTGTTGAAGGGCTACAGAAGAACATGGCACCTTGTAGCCTCGGGGGCTTCCTCTACTGCCATTAGGAGCCCGACAACTTGTAAATGTGTAAGTATTGCGTCCCCCTGCTGTCTCATTTCTCATCAGAGCAGTTCTTCCTGTTTATTCAGGACAATGTAACTGTCACACATGAGTAAAAACAGGGGCCTTTCATTCTCACCAAACACATGGAGATGATAGAGATGATACTGATTACTTTTTCTCTGGACAGAAGTGTCATCTAGGAAATTTAAAACAGTGCATACACACATATCAATGAGGCTTAAAAGATTCTCTCTTAAGTCAAAGCTCAGTGTAATACAGACCTAAGATCAATGTTATTCTTACCCAGATTTAGCATGTTAAGAGATTTAGCAGCACTTGGGATGTGTGAGCCCAGTTATTTAGTGTGCCATCTGTTTGATTTCCAACACCAATATTGAATTGCTTTGTGAGATATGCACACTGAAAATCCCACAATATCCAGGTCTCCATTAGAGCTGGCTGGATTCCCACAATATAACCACTGCTAGTCAGGGAGAAACTACTACAAAATGTTCCCCTTTCTTGTGGCCCCATAACAACTGGGAGCCGCATAAATCTGAATTTCTCATCACAGTGAAGTGAAAAGCTTCTTAATAAACTTTAGACTTGTCAACTCCAAGATTCCAGCACATCTCTAGCTAGTGACTAAGAGCACAGATGGAGATGAGGAGGAGATCCCAGAAGTTGGGAACTACCAGGGAGGGGTATTGGCATAGGGCTTGTTTCATCAGACAAGGTGTTGTAACTGGAGAGCTACTGTGGAAGCCACCCGTTGCCTGATGGCTTTGGACACCATTTCGCCCATCCTCAGCTCTACGTGGCTCCATTTATAACAGGGAGTGATTACACAGGACCAAGGTTCTCTCAACCCCAGCTACTGATAAGCCACCTCTAGCACCCTGTCTATTTAGCACAGCATCTGCTCGGCTATTTATTTCCTATTGCTTACTGTTGTATCGATGAGCAATTTCACAAGCACTTTCATTTCAAAATTTAATTAAGTATAGTATATGCCTCTCTGTGTAGATATAGAAACATAAACATGGGTCCTTGAATCATCACTAGATACTGACAAAGTTTCATAAACTGAAGATCACAGGTAGTTATTTCTACCAGATCAGGAAGCAGTGCCTCTCCAGCACCCCAGAACACTCTGACTGTCTTCAGCAAACGCTATTACATGGGCACAGATGTCCTTGGATTCTGCATTTGGTTTTGATGCGTGGAGTCTTATGGTAGATAAGGCTTTTGTGTTGGGCTTTCTTCAGCATTTCATCTGTAAGAGTCATGTGTGTGGTTGTGGTTCATCTTTCCACTGTTGAGCACACTGGCATCAGTGGTCATGGCTGATTTATTGGTTGGGAGTTAGGTGACATTCAACTGTAGATCATTTCAAACGAGGCAGCTGAGCAATCTTCGTGTGCCCTTAGTTGGGTATGACACGATTCTCTTGGACACACATCTGGGATCGCTGTGCTACAGTCAGATGCTTTCTTACAAGACTAGTCAATGTGCTCATCAAAACAAGATCCTCCATGCCAATCAAGTAGAGAATTGGTATCATTTCCTTAACATAGATGCTATTAAAACAAAACAGTGGCACTAAATAATAGCTAAATGATGCTTGTGGAGGGGTTTGCCATGGACACCTCACTTCCTGGAGTGTCTGCATTGTGCACGTGGTTAGAGATGTCAGAGATGCTGTGTTGCCACATGGGAACTTTCTTCTAACTTAAGAGAAAGCCTGGAAGAGCAGAAGCGGACCTCCGTGGGATAAACAGTCTTCTGGTGCTAACACTACGTGACCGGACGAATGATTTGTTGCCATCCGAGGAGGATTAGGCAGTGTCTAGAAATTTTTTGTCACTACTTCAGAGAGGGACTGCTACTGACACCCCGGTGAGAGGGATCTGGGTTACTGTTACACAAGCACCAATCCCATCCTTGGGGAATTCTGTCACCCTATAGTGGGATGTCACTGCTCAGCCAGTTCTTCCATGGGAGTATAATAGGCTATACAGGTATCAAGTGACTATGCACGGAAAACCATTGACTTGTCCTTTCCCAGGCAGTTCCTGTATTGGATCTAAAGCCTCTGCTCTCTGCCCTCTGCCCTCTGCCCTCTGTCAGCTGCCCTCTGCCCTCTGCCCTCTTCCCTCTGCCAGCTGCCCTCTGCCCGCTGCCTGCTCCCCTCTTTTCTCTGCCCACTGCCCGCTGCCCTCTGCCCTCTGCCCTCTTCCCTCTGCCAGCGGCCCTCTGCCCTCTGCCCTCTTCCCTCTGCCAGCTGCCCTCTGCCCGCTGCCTGCTGCCCTCTTTTCTCTGCCCGCTGCCCGCTGCCCTCTGCCCTCTGCCCTCTGCCTTCTGCCCTCTGCCCTCTGCTGTCTGCCCGCTGTTCTTTGCTCCCTGCTCGTTGTCTTCTGTTCTCTGCCCCCTGCCCTCTGCCTTCTGACCTCTGCCCTCTGCTCGCTGCTCTGTGCCCTGTGCTTTCTGCTTTCTGCTCGCTGCCTTCTGCTCTCTGCCCGCTGTTCTTTGCTCCCTGCTCGCTGCTCTCTGCTCGTTATCTTCTGTTCTCTGCCCTCTGCCCTCTGCCCTCTGCCCTCTGCCCTCTGCTTGCTGCTCTGTGCCCTGTGCTCTCTGCTCGCTGCTCTCTGCTGCTGCTGTTTTACCCACCTTTGAAACCAACACAAGAATGAAGTCAACACTACAGCAGGAAGAACAGGTTCTGCTTCCTTGACTTAGACGGGTCTGTCCGAATCCCTCCAAAGAAATTAGGTTAATTACAACTTCCTACCAATGGTCGGCATACTTCCGATCTCCTCATTTGTATTGCTGTTGGCTTGATTGGCACTTGGGGAAAATTGCTGCCTAGACCTTTTACCCTCATGGCGGAATGAGTGTGGAAAAGCATTTCTCTCTCCCAGGCTTAGATGACTGATGCCAACAGAAACAATGCTCTGTAATCTTTACAGCATCACTGTACCACACTATAACAATATACTCTAAGGGCTGAAAATGAAGAGGAGACAGTGCCAGAATTTTAATTCAGATTTTCCCGTGGTTACTTCACTAGGCTCAATTACATCTTCTTTCATCGAGAATTCAAGGCCCCTTGTCAGCCCAGGGAGGAGGAGAAAGGATGAGGTAATGGAGAGGAGGAAAACGTGGTTCTTTTCAAAACGAAAAGTGGTGCACATTGACAGTCCAGTGGAAGAGGACATTGGAAGGCTGAAAAGCCATAGTACTCTCCAGTGCTGTCCATGTGACCTTGGGCTACCCAATTAGCAGATCTCTCATTGTGGTAAATATCCGTGGTAGATCAAAAGGGCAAACAAATCCTAGTTTCCCCGTGTCCGTGGGTTGGGAAGGAAAATGTTCATGATACTGTCTTCAGGGTTGCTCGTTTGTTTGCTTGTTTGCTTGTTTTTTCTTTTAAATTAAGCATAAAATTTTTGTTTAAAAAATGAGCAGCGAGTTTCCCAGAAGTGATTTGTCACAGAGCGGGGATGGGACAGAGAGAGAGCAGAGACACTCAAGAGTGTCTGCAGGTGACTGAGACCATTCTTATCATATTAATACAGTCCTGCATTGCCACGCCTTCAATAATGCTACTCTCTCTGAGTCTATAGGGGTGATTTCCTTCAAAACACTACATCTTGTTAAATAAAATTAACCAGACTCAGAAAGACTTTCTCATGACTTTCTCATACGTGGAACTTGGCAGGGCAGATAGTATGAAAGCAGAGGGGGCAATTTGCTTCATTGAGATGTGTAGATAACAAAGAACTCAAGTTCAGTTGGTAAGAAGACACAGAATATATGAGTTCCTTTCCCTCTCCATGCCCTCTACCCTTCCCTCCTCACCTCTCCCAGGCTGGTCTCACATCCAAGTTCCTTCTGCCTGTTGATCTATCCCCATGGCTGACTTTGAGCTTTTCTCCAAGCGTATTTTCCCTCTTAAATTTGCACAAGCTTCCTACAAAGTTGTCCATTGCAGTTCAAATCCACAAGTCCTTAGGGTTATTGAACTGAAACATTCCAGTATCTCATTTCTCCTCTGAAACCTTTACGGGCAAGTCTGTCATCTCAGTCTTGGTCCATTGAGCAACGTTGTATTCTTAAATATATACCTTCCTTGTTTCTATTTTCATAACTCACATGTCACCACAGATAGTGAATAAAGACTTTTAAAACTCCCTTGGTATATGCTTCATTCCATAAAAGGGCTTTACTCAGTAGCACTTCGCTGCTGGGCTTGGTCTAGCATTTGAGGACAATGTCTAACCAATTGAAACCTCTTAGCTTTATCAAAGACTTCTACAAATATTTCTCCCTTGCACTTTTACATGTTATGAAATGGGGAAATATAAAATATCCCAATGTGAAAATTCTTTGTAATATTGTTTTTAAATTTTTTTACTTTTTGAAATTAAAATATAATTCCATCTTCTCCCCATTTCTTTTCCTCCATCAAATTCTTTCTATGTGCTTCTACTTGCTCTCAAATTCATGGCCTCGATTCAATATGTGTTTGTATATATGTAAATAAGTATATACATGTATATGTACATATGTGTATATATGTGTGTGTATATCCATATGCATGTGTATATACATATATATGCATGAATGTGTGTGTGTGTGTGTATATATATATATATATATTCATTCTATGTATAAGCCTGGCAGTGGGGGCTTATGCCTTTAATCCTAGCACTCAGGATAGAGGCAGGTATATCTCTGAGTTTGAGGCTAGCCTGGTCTAGAGAGTGAGTACCAGAGCTACACAGAGAAAAGTCTCAAAAAATAAAACAACAAAACTTATGTATACATACATTTATGTATATGTTACATATGTGTGTATATCATAGTCAATTTTCTTTTGTTGTGATAAGACATCATGACCAAGACAACTTATAAAAGAAAGTGTTTAATTTGGCCTTCTGGCTTTAGAGGGTTAGAGGACATGATGGTGGAGGAAGGCCATGGTGGCAAGAACAGTTGAGCACTTACACCTTGATCTGCACACACACACACACACACACACACACACACACACACACACACACACACACTGGGGCACACTAGGAAAAGCATGAGTTATCTGAAATGTCCACAGTAGCATACCTCCTCCAACAAGGCCCAAACTTCTAACCCTTTCCAAAATGTTCCACCAACTGAAGACCTTAAAGCAATTGCCTCTGAGGGTCATTCTCATTCAAGCCACCATCTTCTCCTAAATAGATAAATAGAACTCCCAAGAGCCAAGAGAACTCGTTTGCTGTGAGATTTCATCTCCTAGAAATGTCAGAAAAGGTATGTCCACGAAGTCTTATTAATATGGCTATCTAAACAAGATCTGAACATGAACAGCACCAAGAGACATGCTAACGTGCAAGGGGAAACCTTAAGGTTTCAAGCCTAAACAAAGAACTACAAGCAACTAAAGAATGCTGAGCACGGAAGAAACAGGCTTCCTCAAGGAAGAACCCACCCCCAAAATTGGTTATTCAGTACTAAGTGGACAGCCATGAAACTATATATATAAGTAACACTATATGAACTGACCCTGAAATATATTAATTCAGTGGGAAAACATAAGGCAAAAGAAATCACTATATACAAACTATGTAAAAACATTCTGGCATATGTATTAATTTTTTATGTATCTACCATGCAACTTTGTCTGCCTGTCTGTCCATCCATCCCTCCATCCATCCCTCTGTCCATCCATCCATGATACACACACACATAAGGTTGTTTCAGAGGCAAGTGAAGGAACAGAAGCTGTTTCCTTCAGTTGCACATGTCTGTGATGAGCGAGTGCAGCCTGCTTCTTAGAAACAATGCTGGTGACAAATAGCCTATCTCAAGCTCAGCATCGTCTGCCGTTTTCCAGAACAGTATATCCGATAGGTTATGCAGAGCTGTCAGGTCTGTAACACTTCACATCTTTCTCCCGCTTGTTTTATTTGACCATTCAGTGTTTCCAATTAGTGTTCAGATGTGTTGACAAAGGCAGACATCTTCTTGAGGCTGCAGTTTGAACTCTGACCGCCACAGTTTCAACCCTAGCACTCAGTCTCCAGAAATCAATTACTTTGTTTTTCTGACACAGTTCATTTTCAGCCAAGTTCTTGCTTCTGCATTGCCTTTCTGGGTGTTATTGTTTTATCTTGGAGATTTTCAGTGATTTCTTTTCTTTTTTTTTTTTATCACATTACATGGCTTTTCTTCTGGATTCTCTGGCAGCAAATTTCAAGTTAAATATTTCTTTAAATTGGGCATGGTCCCTTGAGTTCACGAAGGAGCACCCTTGGCAGGCACATTCACTGATCTCATTAGAGAAGTCTTCATGTTTAAGTTAGACCTGCCATGCTTCAGAGGAAGGCTCATGAACTTACTCCCCTGCACGATCTGCAACAGCTACCATCAACAACAGAATCCATTCCACCAAGCTCCCCGCCACAGAAGTCTCTTCTGTTCATTCAATACAAGCAGTTCATTTTTCTTTTCCCCTCTAGATCAAGTTCCCACAGCCATAATGTGTGTATGTATCCACCTCGGTGTTTTAAGTATTTTCCAGTTTGTCCACCACACATTCGAGCCACAGTTAGGACTCCGGTGACCTATGTGTGTGTCCCAGACACCTGTGTCTCAGCTCATGATCACGTGCTTAGTGAGCTCCATTTCTTACCAGTGCTGACAGGCGAGTGGCACCGGGAACTAGTGGGGATTTGTTAAAATGGAGATATGGTTAAGTGGCAGCATGATTGCTCCATCACCAGTCATTTCAGGTGCTTCCTGCAAAACAGCTACATGGAAAGCTTAGAGCCCCAGATGGCCGAGGGCTTCCCTTCTGCAGAGGGTGCCCCTTCTCACCAAGTCTTCCCTCTCACCTAATCATGAGCATGGACCATAGGAGAACATTCTTAAGGCTAGTAGCTGCCCGTGTCTGGATGGATTGAGCATGATAGGATAAACTGTCTAAAAATACAGCATCACTCAGGAAATCTGAGCCACCAACATGGTGGCTTGTACATAATACACACACACACACACACACACACACACTGCACTCATGCTAAGAGTTCTCATTTTGCAATAGTTCTTAGTTTTGTGTAAACCATTGTGGTAGATATTCATATACCTAAGAGACATATGACCGATATTTATTCTGGGAATCACTGAGGCTTATGGATGGCCTGCTTTGCCCAGTCTGTAACATGACCCTTTGTCTGTCCTCTTCTGCCTATCCCGCATTCTTCTGTATTGATCTAGTTATTGCCAAATTACGATCGAACCTTCCATTTTCTTTTTTCTTTTTTTTTTTTTAGATAACAGAAATGAAGTTTTACTTGTTCTTTTGTCCAATTTATTTTTGACAGATAAATGCAAATCACATCTGTTTATTGTATGTATGTTGTCTTTGAGATCTATATTTTATGGTTTATCATTCTGGCCTGACCATTTGATTTCACTTTAATAGAATTATGGTGACCTAATTTGGATAATACATGCATATGAGTGTGTATTGGCAATTTTTTCTATTAAATTCTTTTGAATAATTGATTAGACAGTTAAATTGTCCTAAGCCCATTCTGACTCCCCAGCTCATGTATCTTTGGCAACTTGCCCTAAAACAATAATATATATTATTATTATAACTCAGAAATATTAGGTGGCAGTTCTATGTATAGCATTCAGAACACAATTATATTTCAAGTTGTTTTCTCCAAACCATATTAACCTCTGGGGTGATTTTTTTTTTTTTTTTTTTGGCCTTGGTATGAATATCACAGATGACAGGACATATTATTGTCAGCCTGATCCAAGTAGGAAATTCAATATTCTATAAAAAAAATCATAAAGCTCAAGTTTATTTCAATCCTCATAGATATAATCAATCATTAATTTCCCAACTATTCCAGTTAACTGGTAAGGCATCTTGTCAAATGCTACATTATGCACTTATGCCACCACTGGTGGCGGGGGATCGTACAATGTGGGTTGAGGGACGACTCGGGACCTAAAAGTACTTGCTGTTGTTTGCGAAGGCTGGGGCTCAGTTCTCAGCACCCACATGGCAACTCACAACCTTCTGTAGCTCCAGTTCTGAAGCACCTGATGTCTTCTTCTGGTCTCCAGTGGCACTGTATGAAGGTGGTGCCTAGTTATCCATGCTGGTACAACACTCATACACATAAAATAAAAACAAATCCTTAAACCCATGACAGACAGAAGAAAGAATCTGAGAATCACTCCGGTGTCAATGGTTTCTTAGACAGTAACACTTATCGTGGTTACTTTTCAACATAGCAAATGCTTTTATTTATTGTGGAGAAGACATGGGTGTTTCCAAGATGACCAAGAGAGGTACAGGGAGCTTGCTCTGCACTCTGGAGAAGCCTGTCCCGGTCCTGATCCCTCTAGCTCTCTCTAACTCATTATTCTGGGAGATAGTCCCTTCTAGATGTTTTTACTTCTTGTATGTCTTCAACTTCACTTGTCACTAAATAGCACCTATTTTTTATGATGTTTCCTACAGTTTTTCTTCCTTGCTTGTATCACTTTGTGTCTGTCTTTGTCTCATCATCTATGTGTGTTTGCTTAGAGCATCCACAGAAGTACACACTAGGGTCTTGATATTGGGACTTCAGTGGGAACAAAATAAAATATGTACTCATTGAAAATGGTTTAGTTATGTTTCCTTACTGAATGTGGCAATTCGTGTGTTGTGGGGGTGTGCATGTGCCATAGAATGGGCATAGAGGTCAGGAACAACTTCTAGGAGTTGGTTTTGTCCTTCTACCATCTGGGTCCCAGGGATCAAACTCAGGTATCAGGCTTTCACATAGTGTCTTTGCCTTCTGAGCCGCCGACCAGTTCCCATTCACAACACAAGCTTTTATAAAGATATGTGTATTAGGGTTCTCTAGAGTCACAGAACTTATGGAATGTCTCTATATAGTAAGGGAATTTATCGTGATGACTTACAGTCTGCAGTCCAACTAACCCAACAATGGGCAGCTGTGGATGTGAAGTCCAAGAATCTGGTAGCTGCTCAGTCCACAAGGATAGTTGTTTCACCTGGTCTTCTATGTTAGCTGGAATCCGAAAGAGGTAGGTTGCAACAAATGTGCTGGCAAGTAAGTGCAAGTAGTTGAAGAAAAGTGAGCCTTCCTTCTTCCAACATCCTTATGTATGCCTCCAGCAGAAGGTTAATCCGAAGTGGCCCAGATTAAAGGTGAACCACTGTGCCTGGATCTGGTACTTGCTTTGTTCCAGGCTGACCTTGAACTCAGAGATCTGCTTGCCTCAGTCTCTTGGGATTAAAGGCATGTACTACCTTGCTGGGACCTAAAATTTTCATGGCTACTATGCCTTAAGATCTCTGTGTCAAGGTCTGGGGCAGAAGCCTGTGTCTTCCAGCCTCAAGATGTGGATCAGAGTATGCCCTCCATTTCTGGATTGTAGTTCATTCCAGATAGAGTCAAGTTGACAACTAGGAATAGCCATCACACTAGGTATAGTAATGGAGGGGAGAGGATGGAGGGGTAGGTACCAAGAGTGTGTCCAGATGATGGTGGAGAACCCACTGGAGATGGGAGGTCCATGCCTTTCAGCATCACCTTCCATCATTGTCTGGCTTTGCCTTTCTGTTCCTTTTCTGCATTCAAAAGCATGGCAAACTCGTGTTTTACATAACTCCTATTTATAGCCGATTCTTAAGTTCTATCTAGACCTATTCTCTGCTCTTCTGATTTGACCACCACTTTGAAGGATGACTCTGTCCTTCCAGTGTGCTTTATCTAAGCTAGTCCTTGATGCAAGATCATTCTTACAGTAAATACCAACGGATCCTGAGAACTAACAAGGAACGTCTTGTGTCTATTGCTGTGTCTATTTCCATGTACTCGATATTAAATAGGTCAAAGGCAAGGATGATTTATTGAATTACTTAGTGTCTATCCAGATGTTTGCTGTTATTACTCAACACAAAAGAACATTTGAGACAGAAACCATTCCTAGAGTTTTGACATAAACTTCTCTGAAAGGACTCACGTGTTGAAATCTTGGTGCTCAATACAATATTTAGAAGTGTGGCTTTGGGAAAATGAGTCACAATGGCCCTGATATAATCAATGGATTCATCTATGAATAGATCCTCACGTGAGTGGATGGTGGTGGGCACTGTGGAAGGAAGAGCCTGGGTGGAGGAAGTACTTACTGCTGTGTGATTTTGGAGGGTGTATTCCCTCCCCTGCTTCCTTCACCTTCTCCTTTTCCTTTTTATTCTTCTTTCTCTTGCTCAGACCACCATGAGGTGAGCAGCTTTGTACTTTGTTACTGTCCTTGTCATGATGCCAAGACTGGTCTCATCTCAAAGACTTTGTAATGAGACCAATCTGAGTGACTGAAACCTTGAATCTAAACAAGTCCTCTGCTTTTAAAATGGCCTTCCTCAGGTCAATGTGACACTCTGACAGCTGACTCATCCACGCTTCCTCTTCTAAACCATCAGCACAATGTCTGTTGGTGAAACTACTCATCTTCAACACACAAATTCTAGATTTAAATACCAAGGTAGCTTTGAAAATGCTATAAATTCCAGTTTTCAGGCCATTGGCCTCTATGATCATGTGTGCTGACAAGTTGGACACATCCTGCCTGCTCAGTTTTGTTTCATTAAATCAATCACAGACATGGAAGTGCTTAGCCTGTGGGGATAATGCTGACAGAATGGACAGCATTGTTGGGAGTCAAAGGTGAAGCCATTTTGTATCCATTTAAGGATGGAAAGCATGAAGTAATTTATTGCTTTATTGACTGCTTGGGAGTGTGGAAATTTACACTTTGCTTTACTTCAGCACTTTCCCACTCTCAGGATGGCTTAGAGGGACAAGCTACAATTACCTGATTATATTTTTGCCTTGCCATATGGCTCTAAGAAGCACAGAGAAAGGGCTTTACTTGGCTGTGGGGAGAAGGGCAGCCTATCAAGGCTAGCATCCTGAACTGAGCAGAATCCAGGAATGCTTTTCTTCCTCTGTGATCATTTTAGAATAGTAACTGAGTTAAAAACAAATGTCAGCTGTGAAATGAATCCCCGGTCTGGAGGCCGGGGATTTTGGCATTTAAGTCCAATTAGAAATAATGGAAATCATGAGATTTGCTGCAGTGTTCCTTACAGCAGGTGTTATTTTCCCTATTAAAGTTCTGTGTGAGTCTCTGCAGGGTATTCATTTAATTGGCAAGCATTGTGTGACATATGTCAAATTTCATCAATTCTTGGGCCTTTTCATGAAAAAAAAATGGCTTTGAACTTGCTAATGTTTAACCTCTATGTCCCCAGGCTTCCCATTGAAAACACTACTGCAAATTAGTTTGTATAGCTTCACTGTCAGTGGTCAATAGCCTGGCAATGGATTTATGAATGACATTTGTTAAGTGAGAGCTTAGGAATACTCAGAACAGTCTTAGACCTCCTCCACCCCCCTATTATGAAACTAGAATTTCCAAAGGAGCAAAGCATGCATGAATGAAAGACACAAATGGACTGGAACACCTCTGGAAGTAGAACTCTTTCAAATATTGCTTCCACTCACTAATATTTCTGCTTTTACATTAACCTTGAATAGTTATTCAAGTGACATTTGACTGACCCTTGGTTACCCCAGGGAGGAAAAATGGGGGAAAGATAAAACAGCATATATATATGAGATCTTGGGTTTGCATCTTAAATATTTAAAGAGCCCCCATTACTTCCTGAGCCCACATGGGGGCACTAGATTGACACTGCCATGGATAACCTGTTGAAACCAGGCAAGTAAGCCAAAGACAGGGGCCTCCAGAGTGTCAGGAGAGGGGCTGGGAGATGGCTCAGACGAGAAATGCTTGTTGCATAAGTATGAGGGCTTGAGTTTAAATCCCTAGCACCCACATTAAAAATCTGTGCATGGCTGCCCAAGCCTATAATCCAAGCACTGGGGAGACGGAGACAAGAGGACCCCAGAGGCTTGCTGCTCAGCTAGTCTAGCCAAAAGTAGGTAAAGAAGGGCCGAGGAAGACATCTGCATACACACACACACATGTACATGTCCATACTCATGTACACACCATCTGCACACACACACACATGTACACGTGCATACACATGTACACACCATCTGCACACACACACACATGTACACGTGCATACACATGTACACACCATCTGCACACACACACACATGTACACGTGCATACACATGTACACATTATCTGCATACACACATACATGTACATGTGCATACACATGTACACACCATCTGCACACACACACACACATGTACATGTCCATACACATGTACACACCATCTGCACACACGCACACATGTACATGTCCATACATATGTACACACCATCTGCACACACACACACATGTACATGTGCATACACATGTACACACCATCTGCACACACACACACATGTACATGTGCATACACATGTACACACCATCTTCATATACAAGTAGCAAGAGAAAATGCCACGCTATATTGAAATTACTATAGGAAGGTTGAAGCTACATGTAAGTGTTTTACATGTCTAAAATCTTATCACCACAGGAAGAAGATGGAAGGGAATCCACAGGCCTTCTGGGTAATCTCAGCCTCCCACAGCTTCTCCCTTCTTGCTCTTTCCCTCTCGTTGTCTTCTCTCACCTTTCCATCTGACTTCCGTTTCTTCATGCGACCAAAGGGGCTAAGGTGTTAGACACATCTTTTCCTCTTTTACCCTCTTAAATCTCTTCTGTAATTTGAATCCTATGCTCATGATCTACATTTTCCAGGACTATCTATCTCTGGAAAAATCTGCGTCTTGAGCCTGAAGTCCCATCTGGTAAGTAGCTTAGCTTTTCTTACCATTAACAAATGCTGGCAAGAGAATAGGACATGACCTCAGACATAGATCAAGATCTGTCTACTTGATCAAGACACGGAAACCTTCCTTCACTCCCAAATTGTTCTTCTGCTGCTCCTTGTGACTAACCCTTCCTTCTGAGGCCATCTTCTTTCCCTGCAGCTAACATCTGGGTTATTCTAACAGCCTCTGCCATGGTTTTTCTCACCACTTCTTGTTGTCCTTAATTTAGTGTTCTCAGGTAGCTTTCCTAACCCTCAATTTGTCTTCTATTGTTCAAATTGCAAAATCTTCGCAGACAGCCTCTGTAGTCTGGCACTCAGGCAGCTGTTGCTTCCTCCTCCTCCTTCGCCCCTTGGCAGAGTGTTCAGAATGGTCTGTATTCATCTTCTCATGAAGCATCTTTCTTGAGTTATCAAAGTTAGGAAAAGCTTCAGGAGGTAGAGCCAGTAGTAACTTAACAGTCGAATAGCAGCCACCAAAAACTGTCTGAGCCTTTGAAAAGGCCACACATTCTGACAAGCAACTCCAAGGAATACTTGAATGACATTTCCACATACAAACAGAAGTTGTACTGATAAGGACCATGTACGTTAGTTACCTTTCCAAGTGTTGTGACCCAATACCTGAAAAGAGCCAATTAGAGAAGAAGGGCTGATTCTGGCTCACAGTGTGAGGGAACACAGTTCATCATGGCAGGGTAGGTATATGTCAGGGTTCTACAGCAATACAAACTGAATATTTCTTTCCTTCTCAGATCGTGGCTGAACAGGAAACAAGGAGAAAACAGACAGTGAACCTAACTATAGAGTCTAAGGCCCATCCCCAGTGATCCACTTCCCAATGATTCCACAGCCTCCTCCATCAGCACTGCCAGTGGAGACCAGGTACTCAAACACTTGAGCATAGGGGGGTCATCTCACGCTCAAATGATAGCAACTGTGACTGTGTATGAGGCTACGTGAAGAGCATGCTATGCGCATCTTCCTCGTCTTCACAACAGCTTCTGAAGATGTGATATGAAGGTGTTATATGCATATTTGCTGTTGAGAAAACTCATAACATTCAAAGATCAAACTCCTAAGTACTTGGTCCAAGTTAGAACTAGAATCATGGCCGGACACGGGGCAGAGTCGCCCTAGAGGAATCACATTAAGAGACAAGTGCTTACTAATAAGGCCAGAAGTCAGTGAATGCAGCCAATATGGAGTGAAGAACCTCTTGCTCTTCTGTCACACTCCAAGTGCAGTGATTCATATTCAAAGAATTACTCTTTCTACCCCTTTGCCTTATCAAGTTTGAGCTTCTCAGGGTACAGTCGGGTTATATATACCATGTTAACGGCAACATCAGTTTCTCAGTGCATCTAGTGAGGTGTAGAACCCCGTCTTCACCAGTGAGAACATTTTCTTATCCTGGAAGGTTAGGAATTTCTGTAAACTAAAGCGTGGTTTGTTTGTTTGTTTGTTTGTTTGTTTGTTTGTTTTCTGGGACTTATGTCTATGTAAAGAACATCAAAACTAGTTTCCTTTGTGGAGACATGACCATGGTATTTGTAAATCCCATTAAGAAGGCTATTGCAGTCCATGGGGTCCCCTTTAGAACACATAATCCAACACGTGAAACTCAAGGACTTAGACATCATGTAGTAAGTTGATTTGAGGAGTAGAGTATTAGATGTAGGAGTATGACCAGCGAACATGATGGTAGGGCCTTTACTGCACACACAATTGGCTATAAATTACTCCACATATGAACAGGGTGGGTTACGGGACATGAAACAGGCTCACCCAAGTGCATAGCCCAACTAAGAACTTAGTGAAAGCAGCAGAAATTGGGCTTGGTAAGTAGTTCTCAGAGCCCAGAGAACATTTCATATGCAGGAAATTTAACTTTGTTCCGATCTTTCCTAAGAACAGAATTTTTTTTCTCCACCTTATTCATTAAATCATTTTGGACAAAGACTTTTTTTTTCTTTGTATTGTGCATGACTTCAGATGGCCTCTCAAAAGTATTTGATCAATTTACCACGTACTACAAAAGGGAGAACCACAAACTAGATTTTCTTTTTATTATTAGAAAAGTATCATCTCTAGGTAGCTGATTATGTATTCTTGGAATATAAAAATATATATTTGCATTTTTTTGTGGAAAGTAAGAGCCCTGAAAAGTGGTTGTAAATTAGATTTCTAGTTCCCTTGCATATCCCTAGTACCATTAAAGTCTGTGAATTCGCTCAGCAAGCTGTATCAAGTTGTCCCTACTTGGTAGACAATCAGTCTACCTGAGGGATGGCCTGCCTCCCTCGGCAGGGCCAGTCTGTCTGAGGGGTATCGGATGACTTGTTGATTATTCTGACTTCAAAGGCCACTGACTCTGAGACTTTCAAGGTGGTCTGTAATGCCTTGAGTGTTGAGGCCACCTGTCAATGTTACTTCCAAATTAAAGAGAATCTGTTGGAAAATGAGGGGTAAACTTCCTCTCCTTCAGATGAGGCTGATCAACCTTGAGCAGTTTGACTTTTTCGCTGCCAGCTAGTAAGAGAAAGAACAATATCCCCAAGAAAGCCTCAGTTCCTTTTATTGTTAGAATAGATGCACTTGTCAAAAAAAAATAATATGACTAGCCATTACCGAGTTGTAGAAGTGGAACAAGGTTCACAGTCTGCCATTTCTTGACAGTTCTTGGAATTACTAGGAGCCATGCATGTGGAAAGTGTTAATTTGAGATGTAGAAATATATTTTGAGGATTTAAAAAGTTACAAATACTTATCAGCCAGATTTCTCTTTGCTATTTTTCTAAAAGAAAATTACTTAGCAGATATTGTTTGCTAAGTATAAAATGTGGGTTGCTTGGTGGGTTAGAATTTACATATCTGCAGATTCGTGTTCCACACACTTGCATAACCTCTTGAATATTATACTGTTGTGTACTTTTTAACCTCTTAATAAGGCTTGGTTTCATTTTATTTTTGAGACAGGATCTCACTGTGTAGCTCAAGCTGACCTACAATTACTCACTGAGTAGCCGGGCTAGCCTTGAACTCGCAGTAATCCTCCTGCTTCAGCCTATCAGTGCTGAGATTAGAGGCATGAATCATTATGCACTGCTAAAATGTATACATTAAACACAAGTGCTAACAAATCTCGTACAGTGTTTTCACTTGCTTCAGGATTATTTGGCTTTATTTGAGGACTTCATTCTCTAGCACAGTGCACTTGCCTCATTTTCATCTTCCTTCTCCCCCTCTAATTCTTCTGTGTTTCTCTAACCATCCCTCTTGAAATTACCACCTCTTCTTCTGTAATTACTTTTGTTTTACACACACACATACACACACACAGACACGCACATATAAACAGACACCCACAGACACATACAGACACACACACAGACACATAGACCCATGGGCATAGGAACACACACAGGTATACACACACACAGAGACGCACGTAGGTAGACAGATACACACAGACAAAGATGCAAAAAGCATACCCACACTAACCTACTGAGCCCAGATAGTACTGTCCACAGAGAGGAATGCTCTCTCAAACTCACAGCAGTTTGAATCACTGCATGTACTTGAGGTCACTTATGTCTCAGCAGCAGTACAGGTCTTATACTCTATGCTGCCACCAGAAAGAAAGCCAAGCAATGTGGCTGCTGATTCACTTCCAAAGTTAACTCCCCAAGAGTCTCAATTTCAGCTTAGGATAGAACTTTAAAAGAGTCCAACTTCTTAAATTTACAAAGCTAAGAATTTCCTAACAAGTTTTTGAATGTACTTTAATCTTTAATATGTAAAATTATACATTAAGTAAATTTTTACTTTTAATATCTTAAAAGCTACTTAATGCTATAATACCAATTTCGTTAGTTAATGTGTTTCACTTTGATTAACATAGAAATCACTGAATTATTGTGCTTAGATTATTAAATGGGCATTGAAGATTTATTTCCTGGGCTAATGGTAAATTTTAAACATTTAGCAAGACATGATTGATTGGTTAAATATGCCATGATGTATTGTGTATGTTTAAAATGAACTTTGGGTTTATTATATAAATGAACTTTTGACTTTTTTCGTTCTTGTTTTTATGATTTTAGATTTGAAGTATAGTCTGGCGGGTTTAATGTAGAATTGGATTATTCTTAGTGACGTCGTATTTATGGCTCTCATCCTGAGCTGCTCCTGACAGGAGGATGACTGTTGAAGTCTTTGTTGGCATTTAGCCTGAGCTCTCTTGGACTTGCTTTGCCTCACCTCACTTTCAGATAAGTTGCCAAGGTAAGACTCAGCCTTATGGGCTCCGACCTCATAGTTTGTACATTTTATAACACTATTGCATTACTGTTAATTTTAAATATTTTTAAAACCCCACACATTTGCTACTAAACTTCCCTGATGTTAATTAATTTCTCTTCATTGATTATGTTAGTCTCATACCGTTGTGGTTTGAATAAGAAATGTCCTATGTGCTCGTGTATTTGATTGCTTAGTTTTCAGTTGGTGGCACTGGAGAGGTTATGCATCCTTTAGGAGGGTAAGCCTTTGAGGAGGAAGAGTGTCCCTTGGAGGTGGGCTCTGAGGTTTAATAGCACAATGCCACGTTCTTTTCCTGAGCCCTGAATCCTGTATATGCAGCTTTCCTACGTCTGCCTCCACGCCTTCCGTCCGTCTGTTGCTCTCTCTTCTCCACCATGGTAGACTCTCTCTCTCTGGAACTGAAAGCCCAGATAAATAAACCCTTTCCTCTTATGTTGCCTTTTGATTCTATCTCAGTAGCAGAGAAATAACTAATATGATTACACATGTTAAGGTGTGACAGAAGCATAGTGCAAGTGAATCAGTGCCCAGCACCAGGCTATTGCTGTGTGCCGACTTACTAATATCCGTAGAGTACAGAACCCTACGGTATGCACTACGCTTACACGAATTATCCTAAGTGATGCTCACTACACCCCAAATTGATTGGTCCAAATATCACAGTGGCACTTTAGTCACAAGGAAACTGAACCTTTGAGTGGCTCATTAACTCAGCCATCCATACAAGCAGTAGTACCTGAAATTTAAACATAGTGTTTTCTGATTCCAAAGCTAGGTTTATAGCTGCTACATAACAAGAACACTTCTCAAAGACTAGTTGGGTTACACTTGCCTGTATCAGAAATAGAATTACATTTGAAGCCAAATTGAATGCCATGTTTTAATATAGTACCAGAAAGTCAAGGATCCTTAAATCATTGGATTCAGTAAGTTCTCTACCGAGCTATAGCCATTCCCTTCTTTTACTCCTTATTTTGAGACAAGATCTCACTAAATTTCTGCACTTGGACTTAAACTCATTCTGGAGTCCAGTCACTGGCCTCAGTTATAAGGTCCAGTTGATTTTTTTCCCACACTGTCTGGAGTATCACAAAATAGTTTGAGGATTCCTGTAGAAAGTCCATTATTGCCTGCCATGTAGCACTAGTTCCAGCAGAGATGGTGATTCACGAGAGGAACACAATCACCAGCAGGACCAGAATACTTTGCAGCTTCGGAAGCATGACACACAATTATGTGGTACCATCATGCACACCATCGCTAAGAAAAAAAAAAAACTAAACAGCATTGCTGGTTGCCTATGTAAAACACCATCCCTTGCAGAGCAGTGATGAAGTCAGACCAAATTAAGAGACTCAGCTCCAAAAATGTGTGAGTCTTGACCCTTTCCTGTACAAGCCTTGTGCTGAGAATGTGAGCCTCTAAGCAAACAGATGTCAGTTAATTAACTGAAATTAATTTTCTCACAATCAGAAAAACACATAGTACAGGATTATTAAAGTAAATCATGTCAATCAGACAAGAAAAGGAACTTTGTTGTCAGTGTTGTCAGTGTTGTCAGTGAGGGACTATGGGAATTCAGTGTCCAAACAGAAAAAGCCAGGAAGAAGTCCCCCCTTCCACTCGCCTTTCTTGTGTGTGCCATTGTTCCAGAGCCACCAGTCCTAAGTGGCACAAGGGCATAATTCATCCTCCTACATATGGACTGGGAGGTAACCCAACCCAGGTCCATTATTAATTCTTTGTTTGTGAGCTCTTAACCATGTAATTGTTTTAACGACTAGCAGGTGGCTCAGAGTTCCAGGTTTACAGGACCTTAAATTCTATACGTAGAGAAATTAGTCAATATTAGAGACTCAGAGCTCTGGGTAAGACTACAAAACACTCCCTTTCATGACAAATAAGAAATACTGCTCACTGGCAACAGAGCAGGGAGACGAGGCATCATGGACTGTGATCCAAACATGACAGGAGTCAACACTCCTTCCTGGAGAAGCTGTGCACTTGCTTCCCTGGTCCTGAGAGCAGAGGTCTTCCCAGATGTGCACAATCAAGTGAATTGTTGCTGTATTTGTTTTATGTGTATATTTTTGGAGACAGAATTTCATTGTGTAGCCCAGGCTATCCTCAAAATGTCACACATTCTGCCACCATGTCAAGCTCAATCAATTGCCAGTGACTCTGGGGTTTTTTTTTTTTTCCCCTTCTTTTCTTTTCACAGGGTTTCACGTAGCCCAGGCTGTTCAAGCATCTTTAGGGTGAAGGGTGACTTTCCCCTCACAAAGTTTTTCCTGTCACAGTTGTGTCAACTGAAGCTGCCATAGAGATAAGAAGGAACTGCACACCACTAGCAAGTGGGATTTTTTTTCTTTCCCACATCCAGTGAGCTTGTAACAGTGGAATACAATCTCTGTGTCTGTATTAGCCTCATGTCCCAATTCATCTTTCAAAACCCATCTAAATTTCCCACATCCGTGGAAGTGTCCAATAAAATTAGACAATGGGTCCCGACCAAGCTTCTAATTTTTTACATTGTACTGAGTTCACATATCAGATAATTTATCCATTTAAAATGAGTAGCCCAATGGCTTTAATATTCAGGAGTTATTTGCATAGTTGTGTGGCTATCACCACAAGCAATTTTAGAGCACTTTAAACACTCAAGGAAAGGAAATTCAATTTACTGTCTGCATTCCCAACTTCAACTTCTATGGTTTGGGAACCTGTAACTTTAAATTTTAAATCTATTCATTTATGTGTGTGTGTGTGTGTGTGTGTGTGTGTGTGTGTGTGTGTGTCTGTGTGTGTCTGTCTGTGTGTGTGTGTCTGTCCACATATGCCACGTGTAGTTGGAAGACAATTGGCAACAGTTGATTCTCTCCTTTTACCATGTGAGTCTTAGGGACTAAACTGGGGTCATAAGAATTGGCAGAAAGGACATTTCCCCATTGAGCCATCTTGTCAACCTCAAATTGTCTGTAACCATGTAGAACCCTCAGTCAGATAGAATTCCCTGGCATCTTCCTGCTTGCATGTTCCTCTTCCTAGATCATGCAAATTTTACTTGGGAGACCCAGGTCTGAGCAGAAGCAGCAAATGGGTCCCTAGTTTATATTACAATCTCTCAGCACCTTCCCCTCTCCTCTCTTCCCCTCCCTCTCTTTCCTTCTTCCTCCCTCTCTCCCTCACTCCAACCCTCCTCAATGCTACTCTTTCCTCCTCAGAATCCAACAAAAAAAACACACTAGAAAACTTTTGATTGCTCATGTAGCCCTCTCCAACTCTGTTCTATTTCTTGAATATCAATTTTTAAAGAAATTGTAAAAGGCACGCATGAGTGAAAACATTGGAAAACATTACCTGCAGCTTCCAGGCTCTGAGACAAGTCCACTCAGAGGACCACCCAAGCACCTGGTCTGTGTATTGAGCATCTGTGAAGCCTTGACCTTTGCCCAGCAGTCCTTGCAGCACTTTGTTCACAGTGGGTCATAGAATCCTCATCCAGATAGTAACTGGGTAATCAGTTGAGGGAATAGAAGTCCTGAGACATGTATTAAACTCTCCAAAGTTTCAGCCAATAAGTAGCCAACCCAATATTTCAACTAAGGCTACCTGGCTTGAAGTCTACATCTGAGTGATTATTGTCTCTGTTTCTTATTAAAAACAGATAATTGAGCATAACTTTGTCTACAAAACACAGTGTCTTGGATCTTATACAACAAATATGAAGCTTCTCATTAGGGCTGACTTCCTGTGGATTTTTGTTGTTTGTTTTTGTTTCAATAGTGAGCAATGCACTGTGCAGAGATCTCATTTCTGCCATCTTCTCTGCCAGGTCTCCTAAGCTAGCCACTCTACAATAGTCTACAGTTCACCTGCCTGTGTACACCTGTATGAGGTACAGAAGTCTTGTTCATTGGGTTGCATGGCTGCTGTGTCTCTGGGAGCCACAAATGATACTCAACAGATCTACCCCTATGGAGACACAAGAGTCATTTTCTAAGTGGTTACAATTTTATACACAGTCACTTTATAACAACACTGTGTTTAGTGATGAATTGTGTAATCAGTGGTGGCTCCATAAGACTGTACACGAACTGTAATTGTCTTTTAACTTAGTGTCGTTGTAGCCATCCTAACACCATAGTACAACAGATTCTCATATGTTTGTCACGGTGCTGCCGTGGGTAACTCACCTGCAAGTCATATAAACGTGCAGCAATATCATTATGCGCAGTGTGGAACACCTGATGCTGGTTGTAAGTGGTTGGGATTGGTATGTTTACTTTTGTACATGTATCATCCATTAAGCTGAACTCCTTCTGCCTACAAGAAAGACATTTGCTATAGAACAGCATGACAAATTACTTAGGCAGCAGCTTCCCATGGGTTCTGTTGACTGTATCTCTGGTTTGCAACAAAGGCCATCTTAAATGAATGGCTTAAATACCATATAGGTTTCTGTTAGTGTACTCTACGATGTTTGAACATGGTCAAATTGTTTCCTGATGCAGAATGTACCCAGACATCATTAAGCAATGAGTGGGGCTAGAGATTTAGCTTAGTAGTTCCAATGGTTAGAATGAGAACGTTCCCCAGAAGCTCAGGCATTTAATCTCCTGGCCCCAAGCTGGTGGTGCTGCTTGGAGAGGTTTAGGAGGTGTGGACTCGCCGAAGGAAGGAGGTCACTGGAGATAATCTTTGAAAATTAAAAGACTCCTACCAATTCTAGTTCTCTTGTTCTGATTTGTGCTTTTGGTTCAAGATGAGAACCCTTAGCTTCCTGCTCCAGCTCCCATTCTTCCCCAATATGATGGGCTCTGGAGCCATGGCCCAAATAAAGTCTTTCTTCTCTAAATTGTCTTGGTTGTGATGTTTCTTCACAATAAACAGAGAAGTACAATAGTGTGGTAGAGCACTGGATAGAAAGTGCAAACCCCGGGTTTTGGGGTCACTAACACCGGGGAGGAGATGGTGGGATACAAAAATCCCTCAACAAAAGACCCAGAAAGGGGAGGGGAAGAATTAAGCCAATATATATATGTGTGTGTGTGTGTGTGTGTGTGTGTGTGTGTGTGTGTGTGTGTGTGTGTGTTAAGTATAGATGCTTGGAATGTATGTTAGACGATGGTCATAAAGAACAGATATGTTGAAAACATATATTTACATATATACATATATATAAAATGGATAGAATAAAGGTTCAACAGATGTCATCTCATTTTACCCTCATGACAGCCATGTGAGGCAGGGACTGTCTTCATGCCCACAGAGTCCAAAGTGTGGCAGAAGAGTGGGGCAGATAATGGCCTATATCAACATCTGAAATAAACCAGTTGTCAGGGAGAAATACTGGACACCAGGGAAACATGTAACAGAGCATGCACAAAAACAGCAGGTACTATACAAATGGCTGACGAAGGCCCCAGTTCTGGGAACAGCAGACACTGAGCTTTTGACATTTCTCCTAGTTCTGTTTTACTTCTTTTCTTGCAATGAATTTCTTAAGAAACTGTCCCTGCAGCCGGGCAGTGGTGGCGCACGCCTTTAATCCCAGCACTTGGGAGGCAGAGGCAGGCGGATTTCTGAGTTCGAGGCCAACCTGGTCTACAGAGTGAGTTCCAGGACAGCCAGAGCTACACAGAGAAACCCTGTCTCAAAAAAAAAAAAAAAAAGAAAAGAAATGAAAAAAGAAACTGTCCCTGCTCCTCCCGCAAGCCACGTGTTCCTGCCACACTTATTTTCCTGGCATAGAAGAATCTGGAAATCCCAATGGGTACTAGCCAGGCTCTGTTATCTTCCTATGACAAGAGCTGCCCATGGTGCTGGCTTAGATCAGTGTCTAACTTCGCATGCTTTAGTCCAGAACCCCTGGCAAAGCCGTCTCTACTTGGTATTAGTAAGGAAAGCAGAATTACCCTACTGTAAGCATTGCGATACTGAGTTGAGCTTTCATCACTTTGATTTCAACAGTATAGTATAGTGTTCTCTCTCTTTAAAAAATGATATTTTTAATCATTGAAAGTGTTATACATACATACATAATGTATCTTTATCATAGTCATCCCTACTTCTCCTTAGGATTCATTTCGGGACCCCCCCAACACACCTCCCTTGCAACTTCACTTCCTTATTTTGCTTTTTAAAAATCCATGGATTCTAATTAGCAACGTCCATATATGTACAGCATAGGAAAACATACTGGGGCCCAAGAGATGATTCAGTGACCACCACCCCAACATACACACATACAGAAAGATAAACACAAAGACATACACACAACACTCATACACATATACACAAACACGCACACACACACACACACAGAGAAATGCAAACACAAAGACAGAGAGAGAGAGAGAGAGAGAGAGAGAGAGAGAGAGAGAGAGAGAGAGAGAAAGTGACTCTTTTCTCCAGCAGCCTTTAACTACAAATTGATCCTTTTATGGCTTTCATATTTTTTCTGCTCCTTCTTCCTTAATGTTCTTTGAGCACTGAGCTTGAGCTGGGTCAGGTTGATAGAGATGATCCCATTTTTGACAAATCACTCACAGTTGCTAATTTTCTGTACTTTAAGTAGCTGTGACTCTCTTTATTAACCACTACTTGCTTCAAAAAGAAGCTTCTCTGAAGCAGGGCAGTGTTGGCGCATGCCTTTAATCCCAGCACTTGGGAGGCAGAGGCAGGTGGATTTCTGAGTTGGAGGCTGGCCTGGTCTACAAAGTGAGTTCCAGGACAGCCAGGGCCACACAGAGAAACCCTGTTTCAAAAAACCAAAAAAAAAAAAAAAAAAAAAAAAAAAAAACAAAAAAAGAAGCTTCTCTGGCCAAGGTTGGGCGAAGCACAAATCTATAAATACAAGCATAAATATTCAGTTTGGCAGTGTGAGCATTTAGCAAAACAATAGCAGTAAGCTTCCCCTAGGCCAGATCTCCCTAGGCATGTTTATAGTTACCGGGTGTGAGATTCCTTCTCTGGAGCAGGCCTCAGTCCCATCACCAGAGTGAGTGATTACTTTATGAGCAGCCTTGTCACAGTTGCACTGATGGCAGGTGCACCTTACTGTGCCTTACCTGGCAGGTCAGTATTATAGCAAGAAGGGCCCAGAACTGAGGAAGGTCACCAATGTCTTTCTTCCCACTCACAGCACCTTGCAGCACTGTGACAGCTAGGTATTTGGAGAGAGTTTCATGATACTTTCTGAATCTTTTTTCTAAATGAATATATATTTCTAAAGGCATAAATAAATGACTTCCCACTATTTTCATTGACAATATTCATCCTTTGATAATATCTTCCACTTCTGTTTTTATTAGCATATTTTTGTGTTTTTAAATTTTAAATTAAAATTATTCTGAATTTCTATTAAAAAAAACCCACACATATTACATGTTACCTTGGCAAATATATATGTTGTATATTGCTCGAATTAGAACCAACTTATCATTTCAAATATATATCTTTGCTATGGTAAAAACAAATAGAAAACATTCTTCTTAAAACTCATCTGAAGACTTACTAATTTCACAGGAATCAGACAAGATTCACCTATGTACGTGTATGACCCTGATTAAATGCCTCCCATTTTAACAAGAGCAATAATGACAACTGCCTTGTGGGCTTACACACTATGTTCACACTTTCCGGAGTCCAGTTCACAGAGTAGCCTCAGTTCATGAGGACATTCCCTTGACTACACAGTGAGCTTTAACATTGTGGGCTTTGCTGAGGAATGGATGCTCTTGCCAGGCCATTCTTTGTGGTTTACAACGGAATTTGTATTTTTAAATAGCCTTTCCTTAGGCTAAGATTTTTTTCTTTTATTAATTCATGAAGGAGAAAAACATTATAAAATCTTTCCCATCCATGTACACAGCTCAAAACTAAGTTGGTGAGCATTGGCTGTATCGCTTTCTGACTTTCACGTTGCCCGTAAATGAAGTCTTTAATGTTACCTCTAAAAAAGCAACATGGCCTGTGATGAGTTGCAGGGTAGATGATCTCTTGGAGTGCCAATTTGTTTGAGGACCACAAAACAAACAAGTTGTGGACCAGGAGGACAGGATACTCGGGAGGAACGGCAATTAGATATGACCCGAAGAGAATAAAACCCAACCCCAAATGGGCTGAACACATCAACTGCTATTAAATCATGGCTTTTATTTTTCCCTCCATTGCCCTTTTAATGTTTGGTTTCTCAATAAATGAAAGGAATCATTTGAAGTGAGGGTCTGGAGAAGGCAGGCCTTTGACCCCTAGCTCGACCACAGAGATCAAAGGCAGGCCCATATGTGTGAGATATTATCTTTTCAAGGCAAGTGGGCTGCTGTTTTGTGATGCAGTAGTGTGGAAACAGACAAATAGCCAGTTAGTGACTGCTGAGGAGAGATGACGGACTGGGGGCTGAGCAGAAGACAGGGGAGAGTCTGAAGTCTTTGTATTTTGTTTTGACTCTGGAAGATCCTTCCACACTTGGGAGGTTAACTACTCTAAGCCACCTTCCATGTCCTGAGTGAACATTGAGCCTTGCAAACACACTCCTTATTTAATGTTTTAAGTCGCCCCCTATCTTTAAATGGTGATTATTTTATTTTGCAAGACAAGGATCTCGCATAGATTTGCTACCCACAGGAACTCATGGCTAAGCACTTCACTAGCATTCCTCACAGAAAATGCCTTCTGTGCATTCTCAGTATGGAAGCGAGACAAGCTGCCCCAGAGCTACAGTGACATTCAATCCGTAGGAAGATGATAATTCTCTTCCCCCCTCTGCATCTGCCTCCCTCCCTCCCACACATAATTAACCCCCAGGGGCCAACAGCTCTCCTTGTTATTTTTGGGGGGGTTGCTGTGCTGACAGGAGGATGTTGTCAACTCCCACGAATCACCACACAGCCTAGAAGCTTTTAGGGGCCTTAGCCTACGTGCTGTCCTTCATCAGTTTGGTCATTAATGGGCCTCAAAAACAGAGAGTAAAACAGATGCAAGGTTAGATGGATCCCAGCCTGTGGTTGAACTTGAACTTTAGAGCGTTTCTCCCCAGTGCACTCTGTGGCGAGGCCTCCTATGGGGCAACCAGGCCTGCCCCGATGGTTCTGCTGCCCCGCTCGCCTCTGACCCCCAGCCGGCCTTTCCTCCTTTCCTTCCTTCCACTGTTGGCTCCTCTCACTTTTCCTCTCTCTTCCCTCTTCCTCTCTAGGTCCTACTTCCTCCTCACTGGACTCTCATTCTCTCACTCCATGTGCTGTCCTTTTCCCAACCTGACTGCTGCTCTAGGTCTTTAGAGATGCATCCAGCACCCTTGTGGGGTAGGGTGGGACAGAACTTTCTTTTCTTAATATGTTTATCAAGATGTCCATTTCTACTTGACAATTTTTCCTGGCTCCTGTTTTTGTGACACAGACACACACATATACACTGACACACACTAACACAGATACACCAATACATACAAATATAAAGCACATGAATTAAAACAGACAGACAATACACACAAATCAACACAAGCACACAGACTAATACACCCTCAGCATACAGAGCAACACCAAGACTAATGCAAAGACATTATCAGAGGCATTAAAACACTAAGCGGCGTGTATGATGCCTACATAACCAACACTAGCACATATAAACTACAACACACACCAATTCTCATACTAATACATTTACACTAACACACATATGAGCATACACGGTGAGAAGAATACTCCACATAGTGATGTACAGAATAACATTGCACACCCTTATACATGCATCAATAAACACACTAAAGACACTAGTGTATTAGTATAAGTAAATATTAACTCATATACCAAAGCACACTGACACCAGTGCAATCCAACACATATAAATACCAATAAAAAAAAGAAGCACTTCTGAGTCCTGTGTTTCTTCATTACACAGTTGAGAGGGCCCAGGACTGAACTGCCAGGAGTTTATGGGGTTCTCTTTGATATCTGCTGACAACTGGGCTGAAAAGAGCTCTGTTACTCTCTTACTCTCTTTGGAAACTCAACTTGATGTGGTGCCCTTGTTAAAAATGGACATCTTTGACAGAAACACAAAAACATGACACTCATAATGTTCAGGTACCATAGATCATGGACAAGCAAAAGAAACAAACACACACTACAGCTATTATTGATCTCTTCAAATGAGATCTGCCATGCAATTAGTTAATACAACCCTAACTAACCTTAACTATGATGTAAAAACAACATCATCTGAAGCTATACCACTGCCCCCCAAAACACACACTAACTGTCTAGACAGTTTTAGACAAAAGTTTTCTATAGGAGGTGTTGAATGAAAAGGCACTTGGCCTTGTTGGAGGGAGGAATGTAGGGATGAGAAGCAGAGGGCTTGAGGTAAACAGCCTGTTATTCCCAGGATCTTATATGTGCATGAGACCCCTAGGATGTCTCCAACACAAAAGGAAAAGGATAACGAATTGTTTTCCTTTTAAGTTTTTCTTATCACTCTACTCACATAGAACATAAGAAGTAACTTTGATAACTTAATACAAGAACATTTTATTTTTCCCCCCCAAGGAAAATATTACACAAATGTACTTTTCATTTATAAGCCACCTAAATGAGCAGTATTTTCTGATAACATGAGAACAACAACCTTATTTTAATACTGCTGGGTCAATGACATTGGCTCTAGGGCTTGATACCTCTAAGGCTCTAACAATCAAAGGCATTTAAATATATGAAATATGAAAATAGCCTCTCAGTTGCTTAAGACAGACCTCTGGTATGAAAATTCCTGTGTCAAAAAGATGAGCTGGCACTCCTTCCCACTGACTTCTCCTTTATTGCCCTAACATATCTTAGAAACCAGAAAGCCAAATTCATGATTATTTTGCCAGACAACTTTTTTTTTTTGATACTTTATTTACATTTCCAATGTTTCCCCCTTTCTAGGTCTCCTCTTTGGAAACCACCTATCCCTTACCCCTCCCCCACCTCTATGAGGGAATTCCACTTCCCACCCAGCCGCCCACCCACTCCCTTATTCCCACCTTGACATTCCCCTTTACTGGGACCTCTCCTAACCCTGATGGCCAACAAAGCCCTCCTCTGCCACATATGTGGTCCGAACCATGGGTCCCTCGATGTGTATCCTTTGGTTGGTGGTCCAACCTCCAGGAGGACTGGGGGGATCAGGCCAGTTGACACGGTTGCTCCCTTCATAGGGCTGCAGACAACCTAGGTCCTTCAGTCCCTTCTCCAACTCCTCCATCTGGGACCTCACTCTCAGTCCAAACTGAAACTTGGGTATTCGAACTTTTGGGCTAATATCCACTTATCAGTAAGCACATACCATGTTCATTCTTTTGTGACTGAGGTGCCTCGATCAGGATGGTATTTTCAAGTTCCATCCATTTGCTTGCAAATTTCATTAAGTCATTGTTTTTAATAGCTGAGTAGTACTCCATTGTGTAGATGTACCACATTTTCTGTATCCATTCCTCTGATGAGGGACATCTGGGTTGTTTCCAGCTTCTGGCTATTATAAATATGGCTGCTAGGAACATAGTGGAGCATGTGTCTTTATTACATGTTGGAGCATCTTCTGGGTATATGCCCAGGAGTGGTATAGCTAGGTCCTCAGGTAGTATTATGTCCATTTTTCTGAGGGTCCGCCACACTGATTTCCAGAGTGGTTGTACCAGCTTGCAATTCCACCAACAATGGAGGAGTGTTCCTCTTTCTCCACATCCTTGCCAGCATCTGCTGTCACCTGAGTTTTTGATCTTAGCCATTCTGACTGGTGTGAGGTGGAATCTAAGACTTGTTTTGATTTGCATTTCCCTGATGACTAAGGATGTTGAGCATTTCTTTAGGTGCTTCTCAGCCCTGCGAATTTCCTCAGTTGAGAATTCTCTGTTTAGCTCTGTTCCCCATTTTTTGATGGAGTTATTTGGTTTTCTGAAGTCTAACTTCTTGAGGTCTTTGTAAATGTTGGATATTAGTCCTCTATTGGACGTAGGATTGGTAAAGATCTTTTCCCAATCTGTTGGTTGCCGTTTTGTCCTATTGACAGTGTCCTTTGCCTTACAGAAGCTTTGCAATTTTATGAGGTCCCATTTGTCGATTCTTGATCTTAGAGCATAAGCCATTGGTGTTCTGTTCAGGAACTATTCCCCTGTACCCATGTGTTCGAGACTTTTCCCCACTTTCTCTTCTATTAGATTCAGTGTATCCGGTTTTATGTGGAGGTCCTTGATCCACTTGGACTTGAGCTTTGTACAGGGAGATAGGAATGGATCAATTTGCATTCTTCTACATGTAGAGCGCCAGTTGAACAGCACCATTTGTTGAAAATGCTGTCTTTTTTCCACAAGTGGTTTTAGCTCCTTTGTCAAAGATCAAGTGACCATAGGTATGAGGGTTAATTTCTGGGTCTTCAATTCTTTTCCACTGATCTACCTGCCTGTCGCTGTACCAATGCCATGCAGTTTTTAGCACTACTGCTCTGTAGTACAGCTTGAGGTCAGGAATGCTGATTCCCCCAGAAGTTCTTTTGTTGTTGAGAATAGCTTTTGCTATCCCGGGTTTTTGTTGTTCCAAATGAATTTGAGAATTGCTCTTTCTAAGTCTATGAAGAATTGAGTTGGAATTTTGATGGGGATTGCATTGAATCTGTAAATTGCTTTTGGCAGGATAGCCATTTTTACTATATTAATCCTGCCAATCCATGAGCATGGAAGATCTTTCCATCTTCTGAGTTCTTCTTCGATTTCTTTCTTCAGAGACTTGAAGTTCTTCTCATACAGATCTTTCACTTGTTTGGTTAGAGTCACACCAAGATACTTTATATTGTTTGTGACAATTGTGAAGGGTGTCATTTCCATAATTTCTTTCTCAGCCTGTTTATCCTTCGAGTATAGGAAGGCTACTGATTTGTTTGAGTTAATTTTATATCCGGCCACTTTGCTGAAGTTGTTTATCAGCTGCAGCAGTTCTCGGTGGAGGTTTTCAGGTCACTTAAGTATACGATCATATCATCTGCAAAGAGTAATATTTTGATTTCTTCCCTCCCAATTTGTATCCCTTTGACCTTTTTTTGTTGTCTAATTGCTCTAGCTAGAACTTCAATTACTATATTGAATAGATAGGGAGAGAGGGCAACCTTGTCTAGTCGCTGATTTTAGTGGGATTGCTTCAAGTTTCTCTCCATTTAGTTTGATGTTGGCTACTGGTTTGCTGTATATTGCTTTTACTATGTTTAGGTATGGGCCTTGAATTCCTGATCTTTCCAAGTCTTTTATCATGAAGGGATGTTGAATTTTGTCAAATGCTTTTTCGGTATCTAATGAAATGACCATGTGGTTTTTTTCTTTGAGTTTGTTTATGTACTGGATTACGTTGATGGATTTCTGGGTATTGAACCATCCCTGCATCCCTGGGATGAAGCCTACTAGATCATGATGAATGATGGTTTTGATGTGTTCTTGGATTCAGTTTCCGAGAATTTTATTGATTATTTTTGCATCGATATTCATAAGGGAAATTGGTCTGAAGTTTTCTTTCTTTCTTGGGTCTATGTGAGGTTTTGGTATCAGTGTAACTGTGGCCTCATAGAAGGAATTGGGTAATGTTCCTTCTGCTTCTATTTTGTCGAATAAATTGAAGAGTGTTGGTATTAGGTCTTCTTTGAAGGTCTGATAGAATTCTGCAGTGAACCTATCTGGTCCTGGACTTTTTTTGGTTGGGAGACTATTAATGACTATTTCTATTTCTTTAGGCATTATGGGACTGTTTAGATGGTTTATCTGATCCTGACTTAACTTTGGTATTTGGTATCTGTCTAGAAAATTGTCCATTTCATCCAAATTTTGCAGTTTTGCTGAGTATAGGCTTTTGTAGTAGGATCTGATGATTTTTTGAATTTCCTCAAAATCTGTTTTTATGTCTCCATTTCTAATTTTGTTAATTTGGATTCTGTCTCTGTGCCCTCTGGTTATTCTGGTTAAGAACTTATCTATCTTGTTGATTTTCTCAAAGAACCAGCTCCTGGTTTTGTTGATTCTTTGTATAGTTCTTTTGGTTTCTACTTGGTTGATTTTAGCCCTGGGTTTGATTATTTCTTGCCTTCTACTCCTGTTGGGTGTAATAGCTTCTTTTTATTCTAGAGCTTTCAGGTGTGCTGTTAAGCCGCTAGTGTATGCTCTCTCCAGTTTCTTTTTGGAGGCACTCAGAACTATGAGTTTTCCTCTTAACACTGCTTTCATTGTGTACCATAGGTTTGGGTATGTTGTAATTTCATTTTCATTAAATTCTAAGGAGTCTTTAATTTCTTTCTTTATTTCTTCCTTGACCAAGTTATCCTTAAGTAGAGCATTGTTCAGCTTCCATGTGTATGTTGCCATTGAAGACCAGCCTTAATCCTTAGTGATCTGATAGGAGGCATGGGATTGTTTCAATCTTCTTATATCTGTTGAGGTTTGTTTTGTGACCAATTATATGATCAGTTTTGGAGAAGGTACCATGAGGTGCCAAGAAGAAGGTATATTGTTTTGATTTAGGATGAAATGTTCTATAGATATCTGTTAAATTCATTTGGTTCATAACTTCTCTAAGTTTCACTGTGTCTCTGTTTAGTTTGTGTTTCCAAGATCTGTCCATTGCTGAGAGTGGGGTGTTGAAGTCTCCTACTATTATTGTGTGAGGTGCAATGTGAGCTTTGAGCTTTAGTAAAGTTTCTTTTATGAATGTGGGTGCCCTTGCATTCGGGGCATAGATGTTCAGAATTGAGAGTTCTTCTTGGTAGATTTTTCCTTTGATGAGGATGAAGTGTCCTTCCTTATCTTTTTTGATGACTTTTGGTTGAAAGTTGATTTTATCTGATATTAGAATGGCTACTTCAGCCTGTTTCTTGGGACCATTTGCCTGGAAAATTGTTTTCCAGCCCTTTACTCTGAGGTAGTATTTGTCTTTATCACGGAGATGTGTTTCTTGAATGCAGCAAAATGCTGGGTCCTCTTTATGGATCCAGTCTGTCAGTCTATGTCTTTTTATTGGGGAACTGAGTCCATTGACGTTAAGAGATATTAAGGAATAGTGATTGTTGCTTCCTGTTATTGTCGATGTTATTTTTACTTGTATGTGGCTATTTTCTTTTGAGTTTGTTGAAGGATTACTTTCTTGCTTTTTCTAGGGGGTAGTTTCCCTCTTTGAGTTGACATTTACCATCCATTATCCTTTGTAGGGCTGGGTTTGTGGAAACATATTGTGTAAATTTGGTTTTGTCATAGAATATTTTGGTTTCACCATCTATGTTAATTGAGAGTTTAAGAGTTAATTGAGAGCAGCCTGGGTTGGCAAGTGTGTTCTCTTAGGGTCTGTGTGAGTTCTGCCCAGGATCTTCTAGCTTTCATAGTCTCTGGTGAGAAATCAGGTGTAATTCTGATAGGTCTGCCTTTGTATGTTACTTGACCTTTTTCCCTTACCGCTCTTAATATTCTTTCCTTGTTTTGTGTTTTTGGTGTTTTCACCATAATGTGACGGGACGAATTTCTTTTCTGGTCCAATCTGTTTGGAGTTCTGTAAGTTCTTGTATATTTATGTTCATTTCTTTCTTTAGGTTAGGGAAGTTTTCTTCTATAATTTTGTTGAAGTTATTTACTGGTCCTTTAAGTTGGGAATCTTCACTCTCTTCTATACCTATTATCCTTAGGTTCTGTCTTCTCATTGTGTCCTGGATTTCATGGATGTTTTCCGTTAGAAGCTTTTTGCATTTTGCATTTTCTTTTACTGTTGTGTCGATGTTATCTATGGTATCTTCTGCTCCTGATTCTCTCTTCTATCTCTTGTATTCTGTTGGTGATGCTTACATCAGTGACTCCTGCTCTCTTTCCTAGGTTTTCTAATTCCGGGGTTGTCTCCCTTTGTGA
>CM052702.1:33578622-33620309 GCA_028551405.1 Uromys caudimaculatus | reverse complement strand
GATTTTAAATCTGAGTCTTGCTTTTCTGGTGTGTTGGGGTATCCAGGGCTTGCTGTGGTGGGAGAGCTGGGTTCTGATGATGCCAAGTAGCCTTGGTTTCTGTTCCTTATGTTCTTACCCTTGCCTTTTGCCATCTTGTTAACTCTGATGTTAGCTGGTCTTACTCTGTCTGGCTGTGGCTTGCCCCTCCTGCAGGCCTGTATGTCAATAGTCCTTGAAGACCAGCTCTCTCTGAGAGGTACTTGGACCTGGAGAGCCGTGGCATAGGGTCAGCTCTGGACAGAAACCAGAAGGATCCTGTCCCCAGCTATCCCTTGGCTCCTATGTCCTGATGGCTCTGCAAGGGTCCCTCTTGATCCCGTGAGCTTGAACAGAAGTGGTGGCCCTGCCTGTGCTCAAAGGTGTGTCAGCACTCCTGGGATACCAGCTCTTCCCTGGAGCCCCGCGGCCCAGGCTGAGGTACTCAGGCACTGATGGAAACCGGAAAGTTCCTTTCGCCAACTTTACCTCAGTCCCTGTGACCCAAGGGTTCCGGGCGGGTCCTGGTGAGCAGTGGTGTTCTCCCTAACCCCACTCATGACTTTTCCATGCTCCTGAGAGGGTAGCTTTCTCCTGGCGCTTCTTGGCTATGGACCCCTAGTGGCCCAGGCAGAGGTCTCCAGCCACAGATTGCCATACAACTTTTAAACTAGCTGTTATCATTCCATTTACGACACAGAGTTAATTTTAGTAGAAAAATTAATTCGAAACCTTTACTTACAATAAAAGGCTATTTGATACCATGTTGTTTAGAAATTTGAGTACTAGGGATGTGTTACTTGACAATAATTGATGAAAACACCTTGAAAATCTCTTTAAGGTGCTTGCTATATGCTTGTGGTGTACTCTTCTTCTATTGTGCACTGATGTTCTCTGGTTTTGGCTCCATTGTATCAGGACAAGCCCCTGTCTTCTCTACTCAGATGCCTCCTTCCCCCTTGCATAGTGAGTTCCTGAGGAGTTGCTATTTTTACCCCTAGCACCTAACACTGTGCTGAAAACTCAGTGGGTAACAATCTCCCTTTGTTCAGGAACATTGACTTTTATTTCAGAGTAGATGGAAGTGGGAGCAGTTGGCTGGATTCCAAATCATCTTTTAGTCCATTTCTCTGCACTGTGCTAATTACTACAGCTTTCAAAGAAGGAAAACAGCCTCAAACTTAGAAGCAAACAGTAGTCAATGACTTACATTGATTGGCATATCGATACAATTTATGTGATCTTAACAAATCAATTACTTCTTGGCTTTAAACCAGTTCCATGCTACTGTAAATTGGAGTAATGACTAGGCAGAGGTATATAAAATGCCCAGATGGTATGTCATTCTCGATTCGCTGAGACATAGGGATTATTGTGGGGTCCATTATATTTATTTTATTGCCTTCATTTAACTTCTTTATTAGTAGATTTTGTATGTATATGTATGTATGTATATGTATAATTCTATATATATACATATGTACATACAGATATCTGTGGTATGCTAATAAAACTGTGTGAGCGAACACATATGTTCATACCAGTCTAGAGGACTAGACTAGAAGACCCAGGTTTTGGTATTTCTTATCATGGTTAAGATAAATAATGTAAGCATTTTATTATGTAAGAAATGTTTATGAGATTTTCCTATATGCCAAATAATATCCAAACCATTTGTTATAAACCTCCAGAGGTAATGTGACTTATTTGCCTCTCATAAAGAGCTATAGCTTCATATAGAAAAATGAGTGCAATAAATCTGGACAAAAGTTTACCAAGTACAGTTTTGTTGTAGTAAATCAATAAAAAGTTGAGTTTTGGGACCTCATGAAGGTAAGTTTCCCATTTGAACATCTTGTGGCACTCAGCCTAAGCAGTGGGGTGCTCAGTAGCAGAAGCACGGTTAATTTCTGTCAGTGCAGAACGGATTCAGTGAGCCAGCTCATCAGACAGCAGCTCCCCACTCCATCATAGCCAGCCCTCCAAAGAGAACTGAAGGTTTCAGGACAAGGACAGCAGTATCCCAGTCCTCAGACTCCAATAGTCAACAAGAATTACCTTCCCCTCTCAGCAATTTACCAACTGTAGTCTGTTTCTGGTTTCATAGTATGAATTTTCTGTTAGCTATTTGATTTATAATTCCTTCACCCAATTGAAAAACAGAAGTCCCCATTGGATGCTTCTGTGAACTGATAGCAACTGCATTACCAGTCATATTCTGGAAAAGTATTTCTCCTTTAGCATGGAGTTACTGGTGAGGCTTTACAGGGTAGGCAAATCATGTGCTTGAGTGCAGAGAAAATCCACAGCTAATGAATGGAAGATTTCTACTGAAAACATGTTTAATGCCCAGTTCTCTCTTATTCCATATGAGGGTTGAAGGTGCTTGCAAAAGCACAAAACCTTTGTCCTAGAAGTAGTCAGGTGACTTCCTTGTGTCATTCCACCCCAGCAGAAACATCTGACCTCATAGATTTCTTCCCAAGGACACAGCCTGTGATGCTAGTCCACAGCTAGAATGGCTCAGCCTCAAGCACTTACTCTCTCGTTAGTGGGAGACCCAGTATTCTCCTGATTACTCTCCTGATGCGAGGATCTGGCCCGGAACCCGCTCAGTGAACCTCGGGGTAGCAGTGTTTTAGTGAGTAGGAGGAGTGCTGCTGCCCGTGCCCAGTTTTTGCAGTTCAGTGGCACTGAGCATGTCCCTGACAAATTAATCATCAAGCCCTTGTTTCTTTCTCTTCTCACATCCCTTCCCCGTATGCACCAAGTCCTTAATGGTTTCAGAGTGTTCGAGCCGGTCCTGCAATAAAGCTTGAGGGATCTCGGTCTGGGAGCCCGTTTCCTCTCTTCTCTTCTCTTCTCTTCTTTTCTCTTCTTGTTTTTTCTTTCTTTCTTCCTTCCTTCCTTCCTTCTTTTCTTTCTTTCTTCTTCTTCTTTTTTTTTTTTTTTTTTTTTTGCTTTCTCTTTAATTTTGTTGGGGCAGGGCCTCTCTCTGTTGCCCAGACAGACATAAAACTCACAACAACTGTTTTCCTCCTTCCCAGCTGCTGGGTAAGAGGTAGGAACCATCACACACAACTGGTATTAGGCTTTAACTGTGGCTAATCTTCTGGACACCTGAATTAATTCATGGCCAAGAAAATTGTTTTTATATATTGCTTTCATCCTGTTGTCATTTTTTATTACCATAACAATTTTAAAAGACCGGTTTTAATCCATATATTCATTTACCTGTTCCTTCAGACTACTTTTTGAACCAAGTACCTCTTGATCAACTTCATTAATTAACAACCAAACACAGTGATCACTCGGCCAAGTAGAAACAGTAACATGAATTGTGCTCATGCAGCTTACAGACTATTGCAGGAACAAACAGGAAGCAAATTAATCCAGAAACAACTGAAGTATGTACGACCACAGTGGAAGATCATGTAAAAGGCAGAGCTGGCCTAATCTGCCAAAGCAAGAAACGTTCTCCCTAGAAAGACACCCGAAACCACAGGTGAAGACACCTGGATCGCAGCAAAAGGGAAAGCCAAAAATGGAAGTAAGAGACTCTTCAGACCCTTACAGCACTCCTTTGCTAAGAAACATCTCTTAGGGGGTCAAAGGGATGGGTCAGTAGGTAGGAGCATTTGCTACACAGGCACGAAGACGTGAGTTCAAATCCCCAGCACCCAGCACACGAAAACTTGGCATGACTATGTGTGTCTGGAACAGCAGCATTGGGCACAGAAATATGCAGGTCCCAGATAGCTTGCTGGGCAATGGCAAGTTTCCAATTTAGTGAGACACTTTGTCTCACAGCAATAAGATGGAGAGCAAACAGACAGACGTTTTTTGTCCTCCTCTGGACTCTATACGTGTGTACATGTCTGCCCCCTGCCCTGCCCACACAGGATCACATTCACAAATTGTTAGGAGTCTATTACACAACAGAGACCATGTTTGCTTTTGAAAACATAATAAGTGCCCAGCCCAAATCCTTACTTAGCACTCAGTCTAGTAGGGAAGGTAGATATAACCACACAACCACACCAGGCTTTAAGTTACAGTCCAGAGGATGAGGGAAAGTAAGGCAGCTAAGAAGTCAAATTCTGGGTGAGCACCCTGACCTGAAAGTCTTGACACACTCTGAACACCTTCATGAGTTCGTAAGTGGACAAATCTATACCTGGCTCCATGGAGGAGGTGCAGATCAAAGTCAGGCACACTTGAAAATGATTTCTGGTGATGTGTAAAATTATATGTAAAACATGAATTTCATTTTTAGACTGGAATCTCAAACCCAAGATGTCCCATCATGTAGGTACAAATACAAATGTATGTGAAATTAAAAGCTCCTCTGCTCATGAGTGTTTTAGATGAAAGATGGCCAACATGGACAGAAATCTGTGGCTCCCAGAGGGCAGCAGAGATCATTTGCTGCTGATCTGTGTCTATGGACAGGCAGAGCCAGGAGTGTGACAATACTTTCCTGCTCTTCCTCATGATGAGCACACCAAGTAGCCAAGACCGTTCTTGACTGAGATCTTATTGCTGCTGTCACTTTCATTATTGTGGCAGCACTGCTCTGTTTTGCTTCCAGATTTTTGAAACAAGATCACACTGTATAGCTCTGACTGGTGAGGACAGGCCACCCTTTTGTCTCAGCAACCTTCAGTGCTGGCTTTTCCTTTTGTAAGCAGACAACACAGCTAGATCTGTCCTTGGGTACTGTAGACCCTCAATGTCTGTGAGTACACGTTGATTTCACTTTTCCCCCTTCTACTTGTCTTGTTCTTTTATTACAAGCTATGCTGATTCTTCTTGAACTCTACCAAATGTTTTTTCCAAAGACATTGGTCAATTATCTTTAACCCAGATTTGGTCCAGTTATTGCCAAAATAAAGTAGGTGCTGCTACTTGTTTTAAAAGGTTACCTTATATACTGGTGGGCTTTGTGTCAACTTGACACAAGCCAGTGTCATCATAGAGGAAGGAGCCTCAGTTGAGGCATGCCTCCCTGAAATCCAGCTGTAAGTCATTTTCTCAATTACTGATCAATGGTCAGGGGAGGCCCAGTCCTTGGTGGGTGGTTGGCATCCCTGGGCTGATTATCCTGGGTTCTCAAAGAAACCAGGCTAATCAAGCCATGTGAAGCAAGCCAGTAAGCAGCATCTCTCCATGGCCTCTGCATCAACTCCTGCTTCCAAGTTCCAGCCATACTTGAGTTCCTGTCCTGACTTTCTCCAATGATGGACTGTGATCTGGAAGTATAAGCCAAGTAAACCCTCTCCTCCCCAACTTGCTCTTTGGTCATGGTGTTTCATTGCAGCAATAGAAACCCTAACTAAGATACCTTATGCTTGTATTATAAAATGTTTCAAAGTACATTTATTATATTTATTCATATATACAATTATTTCTGTGTATGTATGGGGCAGTGGGGCACACTGGCCATGCCAAGTTTAGAGAAATCAGACAACTTTTGGAAGGTGATTCTCTTTCCACCATGTGGAGCCCAGGGACTGAATTCAGATTGCTCAGTTGGCAGTAGATGCCTTTACACACTGAGCCATCTTACCAGCCGCTGTTTGTATTTTTAGGTATTTAAAAATCAGTTCCTTTTTAATTTAATGAATCAAAGCACTAACACCCTTTTTTGGTATGGCTTGCCATTTCCTCTGTCTTACCTCGCCCTTCTTCCACATCTGACACTTTAGACTCAGTGGCATCCTTTCTTCTTTCTGCGAGAGCTGTATTTCACTTTCTTGAATTGTTTGCTTTTATATTATGCAAGCAGTGTGTTTAAGTTTTAAACTTAACTTCTACCTACCATCTAACTACCGTTGCTTTCATTTGCTGTACATTATCTTTGCCTTATTAACCACATCAACCACGGAATAAAAGCGCACTGCTTTTGTTTGTCTAACCTTCCTCCTCGCTGTTGTAACCTCCTGGCATAGATGTATGCTCATGATAACTCTAAATCCAGATTGGTCCACACTCCACTTTTTCACATGCTTATATTTAAGAACCATCTTAATTAATCTGCTTATGATCTATTCTTGGAAGCAGACTTAGCAGGAACCAAGGCCAGGTTCTCAGTTCCACAGTTGCTCTGTCTTCCACACAGATATAGATAGCCACCCAGATGTTTATTTGGTGTGTACTCTGTGCTAGAAGTTTAAACACTGAGAAGGATGGTGGGGCTGGCTGTGATCTCTCAGGCTTGCTGCTGGGTCATAGTACGTACGCAGAACAACAGAGGTACCTGGTAATGTTTATTCCCTGAGCTCATTTCAGTATTCAGTCTTTTGTCATTAAGTTGGCTTCCTTAGAAGCTAAAGATCTCTTGGAGAATTCTGGCAAGCTGTAAACAAATAAAAGTTTTTTTCCACTTTATTTACCATGAGTCTTGTTCTATTTATAATTTTTAAAACAAACAAGTGCAGGGTGGGGAGAAGGGGTCAGTGAAGAGACTTAATAAAAAATGGCTAGCTGTCCACAGAAATGCCCTGCTTGGTGTGATATTTTCCTTAATGGTATGCTGTTGATGAGAAGCAGCTGCCTCGTCAGGTAGTATATTACCCAGTATCCTTTCCTGGAGAGCAACCTGTGTGGTTGAGGATTGTCCAAAGGCATTGGGTGAATGGGTTGGGTATCCAAACACTACCTTTTCTTCCCATTTTTAATCGATATAGCCTCCCTTAATGATACTCTGAGAGCCACAAATTGGAGATAACCTGAGTTCTGTGCCACTACTTGGGGTCAAAATCACCTGGCCAAAAATGGCTCACCTAGGGCTGTGATGTGAAGGACAATAAACTCTCCATTTTGGTGGGTCTCTCATGTTAGAGTGACTCTCTATAGCAGTTAGTTAGCATTAGCTTTATAAATACATAGTGACACTGTAAATAGGTGACTAGAAAATGTATGGCCCAGCATACATTCCTGAGAACCCTTTTCCCACACCTGTGACAAATACATTAATTCATCATCTCTCTCCAAAGCTCTTCATTATGTGAGCAGTGCTATAAGTCTTTCAGCATTTATAGATGATCAAAATTAAAAGTTTATAACAGATTAATGCTAATTTCGTTCAGATTTGAAGGAGGTTAGAGTCATTTCCAAGTTCTGCAGTACAAACCATACTGTGGTCATTGTTCAGCATATTCAGAGGGACCTGCAGGGTACCTATAAAAAAAAATGAGCAACTTGTACCTAATGAAAATTAGTAATAATGAGCCCTAACTGAAGGCTATCCATCTATCTCGACTGAAATGCTTCAAAGAGAACATTTTGGATGAAGGTAAATTCTGTGGTTTTCCTCTCCATTACCCCAATCCATCCACTTCATGAGACACAACCTCATGCTACATGTTCTTAAGGTCCTTTCCTCCCAACATTAGCCATTAGCAATCAGGAACAGCATTTCCAGACTCATTGTAAGTGGGAGACTGCTTTCCACCACCCACTCGGTGCATAGCTGGGAAAGTCATAAAGAATCCTCGGACGCTGCAACTCGATCTTCAATCTGCCGTCACCGATGACAATTTTCTGCCTGATTGGGAGCATAATGTCTAAAAAGAAATCTCAGAGCCAGCTTTGGACAAGCTTTACTGTTGGTGACATCTGCCTTATTACCAATAAAAATGATGCATTGAGCAACAGCAAGTTACTCAGCAAGCAATTCCCAGACATCAGCTTTGCTGTGGAGTGTGAAACAGAACTCCACCCTTTCCTGACTGTCAGGAGGTTGACAGAGGAGAAGTGACCTATTGGCAGTTACTCAGTGGGAAGTGTCCCTCCTCACTTAGATATATGATGTTTAGCTTCACGTACTTCCTACCCATTGCAAAAATAAAATAGAACCATCAGTCCGGTGCTTGCAGAAGCCAGCAGAATAGAAACACATCCCTACTGTAGAGGAGCATGCTGCTGAAGAACACACTGGGATGGGGGGGGCACATTCAACCAACAAAGGCTGCCCAAAATGGACACCATGTCAGCAATTTTTAGTCTTAAAAATGTCTGAAGACTAATTTGAAATATCCTAATGAAGACAAATTTGGAACCAAGAAATCCCTAAACCTAGCAGAACATTTCACTGTCCAAACATTGTGAGAAAGCAAAAAACAAATAACAGTAGCCAACTTAATATGAACATCTCTGCATGATTTCTTCTGACTTGGGCAAGGCTTGGGAATCATCACTAAATGACATGAATTTGTATAACTTTATTTGGTTCAATAAAGACCTCATTAAGGCATTCAGGAGTTACCGGTTCAGATATATGAGAGAAAACATGCATAAATCTTGTTGCCAAGGGTGAGTTGGAATGTCTTAATTATACCCTGCCCCTGGTTTCAGATGTCTGTATGAGTGCATGTGTAGGTGCTTCTATGTGCTTCTAAGCACACATTGTGTGCACAAAGTAACACGTTCTTTCCCAAGCTTGGCATGCACTATTATGAGTCTGCTGAGAAACAGCTCCACGTAACCTAACAGGATGCTGGCCCCTTAACTTTTTAACACACTTCCCCAATTAAGCATTGTAGGCTCCAGACTTTAACAGCTGTTTGCAGCTGTTGAAAAGTGATTTATCATTGTCAAAGTTTGTGACCAAAACATTAAAAGGTTTTCTTTTCTTTATGCTTGGCAGGTTGACTTTCATCCGTACGGCTATCCATCCTCTTTAATGCTTTCTACTCACACTTGCAATAAAAAATGAAAGAAAATATTTTACTGAATAATTTTGAATTTTATTTTCCTCACATAGAATGCTCTAATGATTTGTGAGAATCTTTTGTGTAAGAGAATATTACTCTGAAAAATATTTGTTTTGCTTTATGGAGAGAAGTATAGAGTTTTGCTCAAAAGTCTTTTGATGGGAATCTGATTTTATTCATGCATAGGAAATTCTTTTAAATTCTAAAAATGTTCTAAGAAATTTAAAACCATTTCCTTGTTTGAATAACAAAAATCCTCCCCTTTTTAAACTGATGTTAAAAAGACTTCCACATCAAACATGTAGTGTTTTCACAGTATCATACTTTGCTTTGAAAGGAAACCTCATTACCTCAAAAGCGGAAGTGGGAGAACCCTGGGAGTGCCCACACCCAGCCTCCACTTTGTATTCTTGGTCCACTGATCTTGGAGAAACAGTTGAATTGAAGGCTTTCTGTTATTCATTCTTGTGGGGCAGAGGTCTCTTTATCTTTAACTCCTCATCTACACTTGTGGGAGCCCTTTACCAACCTCAGGGGGTGCTGGAATGACTCCACACACCGATGGGTGGTGCACCCCGAATTTTAAATGAGGTGGATGCACTTGCTTGCATGATTAAAAATGGCAGGGCTAGAGCTCTACAAACCCTAGGGAAAGAACCTGACATTCTTGTCACCCCCTTCTCCCTCTCTGACATCCAGTGGCTAATTAAAAATCACTCTCACTTTGCTATTAGTTTAATAGGATTCACAGGGCAAATTGACAACTATTATCCTGATGAAAAATGGGCCTCTGCCCTCCCTCTGTTGCGATGGCTGCCCCCAAACTATTCTTAAAAGAACCCATAGCAGGAGCCCCTTCAATATTTACTGATGGGGCAAAGAGGGGAGCTGCGGCAGTAATATACTACTTACCTGAGGATGAACCCCCTATCCTCCAATTCAAAGAGCTACCCCATCACTCCCCCCCCCCAATATAAAGAATTACATGCCATCTATCCAGCTCTAAAAGAACTCAAGGGCTCCCTTGAACTCTTCTCAGACAGTGTATATGCTGTCAATTTGCTTTCCTGGTTGTCAAGGTCCTTCATCAAACTAGATGCCAACCCGCTTTCCCCTCTACTTATACAGGTCTCCACCCTCCTACAGGAAAAAGCCTCCCCATCTACATCCAGCATGTCCAATCTCACAGTCCCTTACCAGGCCCTATATCTGAGGGCAATGCTCTCACTGACCAAACTGCCTCAACAGGGATATTCATGGCCTCCACTGAACAAGCAGACCAATTTCATTCACAAACACACACAAATATAAAGGGACTTCATGGCCGCTTCCCCCACATCCCTCTTGCTCAACTCCAAAGAATAATAAAGACATGCTCCTCTTGTGCATCCCTCATTACCACCCCAGCTTTCAAATGATGGGCACCAATCTCCGAGGCCTTAAGTCCAATGCCTTATGGCAAATTGATGTCACCCATATCCCCCAATTTGGTAGACAGAAATATGTTTTTGTCACCATAGATACATACTCCCATTTTATATGGGCTATAGCCCAAACAGGTGAAAACTCAAAAAGGTTGATTTAACATATGCTTTCCACCTTTACCATCATGGGCATTCCTCAACAGATAAAAACTGATAATGGCCCTGCCTTCACCAGCTCTCATTTCAAAACCTTCTGCACATGCTGGGAAATTGCCCATCATACAGGAATTCCCCACAACCCTCAGGGCCAAGGAATAATAGAAAGAACACATCAAACCCTAAAGGCCCAACTCCTAAAACAAAAGACAACCACCTATCCCCCTAATGTGCAATTAATGATGGCTCTGACTACCCTAAACATATTTAACACCTACAGAAGCTCCAAACACTCTCCTATCTCCCTCCATTGGCACACACCAGAATTAAGCCCCTCAATCCTAGTACGATGGCAAGATTCTTTGGATGGAATTTGGAAGGGATCAGACCCCCTCCTTACAACTGGGAGGGGTTTTGTTTGTGTCTTTCCACAGGATCAGCCTAAGCCTATCTGGGTTCCTGCCAGAAATGTCTGACATCACCCCACCAACCAAGAAGATGGCCTGCCTCTCGCTGGCAGATCAGAGACAGAAGAAGAGGAGGAAGCAGAGGAATCTCCACAACCAGAAGAACTATAAGATCTCCTGGAAGGACATTCATGACCTGATAACTGTTGCCCAGGCCATGTGCCCTCCACAAGCCCCCCTTTCCTATGTCCTCTTGGCTGTTTTTGTCATTCTTCATGCTAACTCTGCTACTGTCCAGTCTCTCCCTAACCTTCCCAATACCTACCACTGGAGATTCTACGTTAGGGAAACCTACAAGGGACTCAACAAAGTTATAGGGACCCAGGACTGTTTCACTTGAAGGATGTCGAACCAGGATTGAGATCCCTTTACATCCGGACTCTATCTCCACTATCACCAGCCCTTTTCTCTGCTTTCCCTACCGAAACACAGGTGAATGTCTCCAGGAGGTCTCCACATATGGAGGTTGCAGATACTGGAACTGCAGAATGGAATCCACCAGTCATGGTGGCACCATGCTTGCCAACCTTAAAACTCATTTTCAGCTTTCTATCAGCGATCCCTGGAATGAACGTTGGCGAACTGGAGTCATGGGTAAACTTTACCCCAATGGCTATGCCAAATATCCAGTAACTGACCTGCACATCTCCCGTGAGTTTGTTCCTGCCTCCAGATCAGTCTTTACCCATGCTAATATTATCCGACAGGAAATTCAGTCTCAGAAGGATCTCTGAGCTACCCTCTCCTGGCTACAGTACATCCAATATGCAGCTGACCTCCTTCCCTTAACTACCCACCCCAACTCCTCCCAATGCTTTTTCTGTGCTTCTCTCTCCCAACCATTATTAGCAGCTGTTCCCATTAGTATTTCCCTTCACGACCTCCAGGGACCCCTACCCATGAGGAAAGCACAAGACATTCCTCTCTTTGATCTGCGCCCCCCTCTTTGCTTTGTAGGACCCTCCTCAAAACCTCATCTTACATGTGTCCATGATATCACCATCACCAAATCAGTGTGTGTTAACTCTCCTGCCCTCCTCTGGTACAAAGGCACTACTGGTGCCTGTATTAACCCCTCTTTGCAAGGCTCCTGCACCCCTGTGATAATTGTCCCCCAGGTCTATCTCTACAAACTTGAAGAACTTGCTCTGCAGATGGGAGGAAGCCGAAAGAAGAGAGAAATCTTCATCCCTTTGCTCATTGGACTAGGCCTTGCTGTCTCACTGGGTGCAACAGGAACTGCTAGAGCAGTCCTTGTCCAAACACAACATCTGGCCAGCAACTTCCAGGACAAGTTTGATCAGGTGATGGCTTCCACTGCGGACAGCCTTGAGTCTCTTCAACGCCAGATAACCTCCTTAGCAGGAGTTGCTCTCCAAAACCGAAGAGCCCTGGACTTATTGACTGCTGAACAGGGAGGGACTTGTGTTTTGCTGGGGGAGGAATGTTGCTTCTATGTCAATGAATCTGGGCTAGTAGAACAAGATGTACACATGCTTAAAGAGCTCCGGGAGAACCTCCTGGTGCGCTATATTCCAAACACCCCTTCCCCTTGGTACTCTAACCCCTTGGTAGCTTGGCTTCATCCCCTCCTTGGCCCCATACTAGCCATTGGAGCCTTGCTTCTCTTGGAACCCTGCCTCATTCAGTTTCTAAAGCAGCAGATGAGTAGTATTGCAAAGTTCACCGCCAATCAGGTCTTGGCTCAGTATCAAACTGTTCCCAATATTGGAGACAGTTATTCTGATAACACCTCTCCCTTATAAAAGAAAAAGGGAAAATTGTGGGGCAGTTTTCTGTGGCAGGCAATCTGGCAACCGGTTGAGCACAGGCTGAAAACTCTGGGAGACCCAGTGGAATAATCCACGAGGGACCGAGAAGTGTTTTTGGCCAACGCTCCCAGAAGACTCCTGTAAAAACAGCTACAGCTTTCACAACCCCTACAGAGAGGCCTGTCATGTGGGATTTGTCACATAGGAGTAACACCAAGCCCTCCCACATGCAAATAAGGTGCCTCAAAGCTCTCAGACCAAGCCAATGGGAAGTATCTGTTGTCAAATCCCTGACCCCTCCCAAACAGTATATTAGACCATCCCAACCTGTGTAGGAAAGATCGACATCCAGAAGGAATAAAGGTGTGAAAACTACTCCGTTGTCTGAGAGCTTCTATCATAAGAGTTGTAACACTGCTGCTTGGGAAGAGTTCTGCTCACCCGAATCGCCACCAGAAGCTTTCCACACTCCTCGCTGGCTAGTCAGCCTCTCGTGGGCTCAGCCTGCCCCGACTCAGCACAGGGCAGTGGGTGCAGCGTCTTGGTGCAACCGAGGCGGCAACCTCAGAGACCAAGGTGGAAAAGACTTGGTCCCCGCTCACGCTCTCCTGCTTGTCGGAACCCTCGAGTTTGGCGGGCCAGAGATCCCTGAGGAAGGCTCCCAGCACGCAGCCTAACACATTCTTACCTTCTTTCTCTTTCCTGTAACTACCTAAAGTCACTAGGAGTCAGATACTATCTATGTTTGCTATTCATCTGTGTAGTCAACAAGGTCAGACATTGCATGTGCACATATGTGTTACTTTGGACTGAAACCAGGCCCCACCATGCAAGCAATGGCTCTTTCACTGAGCTCTCTCCCCAGCCCTTCACATTTTTTGTTTGTTTGGCTTTTAAATGGTGTCTCACTAAATTGTTCATGGTGACCTTGAAGGCATTCTTTAATGGAAACAGATCTAGAATTTGCCATCTTCCTGACTTGGCTTCTTGAATATCTTAGATTACAAGCCTGCATCACCAGGCCTAGCTCAACAAACATCTCTTGAATACCAACTGTGTGCCACGCCTTATAAGTGTCTACAAAGCAAACGTGCACGTCCTGCCCTCCAGAATTTTTGTTCTACTTGTCAGTCAACACGTCAGTCCTTCAAACTTTGGACAAGTCTTGTCTAGTCCTTGTCACATGGCCAACATAACCTTTTCCTCCTGAACCATCATTTTATTGTTTATGTTCTCAAGGTTCTGTGAAATACAATGTGCCAATTTTACTCTGCAAGTGAGTCTATGACTGAATCTGAAATCCATTTCCATCCCCCCAACCTTAGCACAGAGACTCCTCACAGGCTTCTCAGTGGATCCATCTTTCCTCATGGAAGCCTAGTTTCTCAGTAGATACCTTACTTTTGCCATGGAAACTGAGATTCACAGGCTGTAGGAGACGAGGTTTAGGAGCATTTTAAGTGGGACCAGCTGCCTTTAATCAAGATCTTTACCTGGCTTTCAGACTCTCCCCACCCCCAAATATTGGGAATCTTGTGTATGGACCTCTCAGTGACAAATGAATCAAAGAAAAAAGGTAAACTGACATAGAATGCCATTATGACACAGGCCACTAGATCACACACAAGGTAGAGACATGAAGGAAAATGAAGTGTGTTTGTGACCATTTAATGTCTTACTGAAAATTCAAGCTGATTAGTGGGCATAACTACTGCACAGCTCGCCTCAGGGACTCTTGGTTTGACTCCGGCCAGTGCTTCCTCTGAAAGAAGAGGAGCAAGGCTTGGAAACCCGTTTTAGCTCCCTGTGCCTGACATACCCTTTGTCTGCTGGCTTCCCTGAAGAACAGGCACTTGGCTATTTTCAGCAGTTTGGGCTATAGATCTGTCCTCCTGAAGATAATGATTTCCTTGAGTAGTTTCCTGTTTTAACAGTATTCCCTGGAGTGTTCATACCCTGAATTATAGTCATGACAAGGTGCCAGAAATAGCAAGAGCTGCATATGCTGCTCTAGTCATGACCTGCAAACGTCTTGGAAAACAAAGGGCACGGTAGAAAAGGTGGAAAATGACTCCAACTTTACCCATAGTTTCCTTTTCTGTGTCATAGGGTCATTCCACAGACTTTGACTTTAGGACTGCCTAGAAGAAGAAAGGCACCCTGAAGGATCAAAAAAGAACTAGAACCAGTGATCAAGACACATGCTATGGCTAGACATCTGCGGGTGACACAGGCTAATGTAAAACCTGCCAATCCCTCCTTCATAAGGAGAGGAGACACCCAGGGAATGCACTCTCTTGTGCATCCACTGACACACAGGATGCTGACTGCAGGTGGGTATGAGCACCAGAGAACCAGATGGGGAGAAAGGAAGCTTTGCATTCATTTGCCTACGTTTTCCTTTTTTCAAGTTCAAGAAAAGTTGGAGTTAAAAGTCTGAGAGGTTGTTTTTTTGGTTTTTTTTGTTTGTTTGTTTTTCTTAGTAAGAAGATGACTATTTAAAATGCCCCAGGAAATGTGATGAACTTCTCCAATTTATCTTTAAGGAACAGTACAACATATCAAACTGTTTAACCTCTTTGAGAAAAAAAGAAGGGACTATAAAATTAAGAGCCTCCAAAACAACATCTCTTAAGAAAAGGGCTTCTCGGAGTGTCTGGCTGTGTGCTTTTGAGCTAATGTTCAGATAGCGTTTGGGAGACATCAGTTCTGTTGCTGAGTCTCATCTCAAAGGAAGAAAGTAATTGCAATTCAAATCTTAAAAGGTTTGTTTTACACATTTATTTTCCTAACATCTTGTTTCCTCTGAGTAACTCTCTAAAGCCAAAATTACCAGTATAATTGGAGAAAAACATGTGAAAGAAATACAGGATTTTATGGATAGAACATTATTTTCTAAAGAAGATGACTCAAACCCATGCTGAGATGGTAAGACTCTGTTATCCAAGAAGACACAAGGAAGGTAAAAACCTACATTCTTTAATTACCCACCAGAGAGAATGTTTGCTCTGGAAGAGGTTCACATGTACATGTGAGCCTGCCCGTGCATGGTAAAGTACTCTGTAAATATGGGATCTCCTGTTGCTGCAGACCCTGAGAGGCAAGCTGCCTCTGCTCAGCGAGAGAAGGATGCGCCAGGCTCTTGAAAGTGTGATTCAATGGTGTGCGAGTTGAGCAGAGGGTGGGTGATGGTGCCGTGCCAGGGGACAGAAGGGAACAGAGAGTCGAAGGGAAGAGTGAACCATACCACTGAGGAAGCTCAAGAAATGTCCCCAATGGTTGACTGTGCTAACATTATTTTCCGCAGTCTAAAACAAAACAAAAGCAGTTGGTGTGAAAGACACTTCCCGGGAGAAGAAGCAAGCACTGTTATAAAAATCACGGAAATGAATCAAGAATGAAGGATAAAGGCTTTCTCCACACATTACTACTCCACTTGGTTGAGGATTGTCCTTATCTTGTTTTTTTGTCACCTTATCAAAACACTCTAACCAAAAGCAGCTTAGGGGAGGGAGGTTTATTTTAATTTACAACTCCAGCCTTTTGCAGGGAAGCCACAGTGGCAACTACTCAAAACAGCTGGTTACATCACATCTGCTGTCAGGAGCAAAGAGTGATATATGCACCCTTGCTTGCCTGATATCAGCTGGCTTTTCCCTCTCTTGCCAAGTTCAGGCCCCAGCTGATGAAAGGGTGCGGCCCAAGGTAGGTTAGAATGATTCACAGTCAAGACATGCCCCTGAGATGTGTTGATGCAAGCATCAACAAGATCTAGATAATTCCCCCGTTGAGATTCTATTTTCAGATGATGCTAGACTGAGGCAAGTCGACATTTTAAACTAATCATCACAACTATCAAACACTGGTTCAGGAAGGCTTCTGAAGCTGTGCGTCAGCTCGTCAGCAAGCAGATCTCTGGCTGGCTGGTGATAACTGCCTTGAGGAAAGGGGAAGATGGTATGAGTTGCGAACTGGAATGGGGAAAGTCGGGAGGAGTGGTTGAGGATGGAGTTGGACATAGCATAATGAGGAGTGGTCCAGTTTGATTTCTTTCCAAAAATATTTACGGACATGATTTAACCGTGATAGTATAAGAAATTGTGAAGATCATAAAATCAGGGCTGATTGCAGAGACATCCAAATCAGTGATTAGACAAAGTACAAAAGATGCTAGGATCAGCAGAAAGATTTCTCTACACCAGAAGTAGCTCTTTAGTCATTCTCCATGTTAGCTGCTGACACTCACTCCAAGAGACCAACTGGTGTATGTGCTGTGTGTGTGTGTGCGTGTGCTTTATAAAGCCACACGCGCGTACACACACACACACACACACACACACACACACACACACACACACACACACACACACACATCCAGTGACTTCAGCTCAAGTCCATTCAATGGGAGGTGCCAACAGATCAGTGGAAAGAGTCATACTTTCTCTGCTTAGGTCACTATTGGCAGTACCTGGCTTTTGCTACAAAGCTTACCTCTTGTTTGAGTGTCCCCTTCTACAGCTTAGCTATTATCCTGGACCCCAGTGGACCCCTTGCTTTTCCCACAATGCCTCTCACTGTAGCAAGCTGCTGCTAAGGTCTAGCTTCACTTTACCGGTTAGCGTCTTACATCATATTACAGAATCTTCAACAAACTTCAGAGATGTCACATCATCCCCACTCTCAACCCCGAACTGATTCAAAGGCCCAGGAGTTTCTACCTCCACTACTATCTAGGTATACATAACTAGAGGAAGCATGGGACTGAGCTGTGTGCCTTTAAGTACCCTTTCCTCCTGCAATTCCAATACAGTGTTCCCGTCTGTGACAATGAATGCTATGTTAGCAAAATTCAAAGAAGTAGACAAGTTAAATTTCCACACCATCTACCTTGCAAGGTGATCCTTTCCACTCCAAACCCCAGATGCAAACTATGTCAACGTTTGGCTCTGTTTCTAGCTTGATAGGATTAGGAGTGTTTGCAGGATAATTCCTTCCTTGCTTCTGTTGTTAAAGATCAGGATTTCCAGCAATGTCTATCTTGAAGGAAAAAGAAAATTATATATATATATTTGTGTATACATGTATGTATGTATATATGTATACACACACACATATATATATTAATATGAGCATTGTATGTTGTATGCACCATAAAATGATTTATTAATTAAATACTATTCTTCACATTGTCTCATAATTGGCAAGACCCAAACTCGAGCTCAAAGAAGTATCACAATGCCCACATTCTAAAGGGAGATTCAAGTAATGAAATCAAAACACCCTCACTACTGGGGTCATCCAGCAGATGAAAGGGCAAAGCAAAACACAGCCTCAGTAATGTCTCACGCTAATCATGCCGTTTTGTTTGCAGCGCAATGAAGCAGCAGAAAGCTAGGGCTTGCACCCTGGAGGTTACTCAGAGCCTTGTTGCTGTGTGGAACTACAAGGAAACTTTCAGCAGCTGCTATGATTCTTGTCAGCTCTCCCACATTCATGTTTCATAAGCATGGTTCTGATAGCCAAGATATGAAATTTGTGTTTGTTGGCCACATTTGAGTAGAGTTGTCCAAAATCCAACGAGCCCAGGGAACTGAAGTCCCCCCGGCTTTTTCATTCCTTGTGGTTTGATTGCTGATGAAAACAGCCGTTTGGATTCAGATGTTTCTATCACCATGCCGCCACTGCTCTGTTTTTAGACTTACAGCTTGGTCAGCTTTGGCTGGGGAGACAGGAAGAGTTCTAGGTGGTGCTGCTGTTATTAGGGGCGTGTTTCTGAATTGTGTCTCATTTTGTGATCTCAAGCAGTTGATGATCGTAGCTAAGATCCAGTAAGTTAACTAATCTTTTTAGCCAGTAGTGATGTTCTGATTTCATGACCACCTTATGACCGTTTATTTGGTCCAACGTTTTATAAAATGAAATTTCTCCCATTGCACCCTTTGGTTTCTTGAATGATTGTCTTGACTGTCTATTGAGTAGACCCACTGTGGGCAATGCCATTTCAGAACAAAGTACTGCACAGCATGAGTGAAGGGAGACAGTTGGGAGTAGGCCGGCAGGCAGGCAGGCAGGCAGGCAAGGCAGAGGCAGGCAAGCAGGCGGGAGGGCAGGCAGGCAGAGGCAGGCAGACTGGAGGGCGGGCAGGCAGGCAGGCAGGAAAGGGATTTTCCTTTTTAAAAAGTTTCTCATAGAGAAATGAATGGATTTTTCTAGGTTTTCATTATTAAAGTTCCTTATTGTTGCTCAGATTATTCATGCTTGGGCATTGCCACCATCTTTAATCTCCTGAGCCTGATAGTATACATTGTCTTATACAAGTATTTTTTTTTTTCTCAGTAAACTTCTCTGAGTGTAATTTCTTTTAGTAAACAATGGCATTCAGACAATACAAACTGGGAATTTTCGTTCCTTTGCCGATGTATGTTAGTTACGTTGTGGTTAGACATTCATAGTAGTATACAATCTGCAAGAGTTTGAGCAATAAAAATATTTAAGAATTTCATTAAGAAAAGATTCAGGGAAAAAGTAAGAAGGACCATTTTAATGTAGTTTGTGTACCAGTGAACACCAGCCTTTTAAGTTTGTTGTTGTTGTTTTTTTAATACACAGTGTTATCATTGTTGTGGCTCAGATAAAGGCTGCCGGGAAACTGAGACTGTCCTGCATTCTTCTTCAGCCCTATGTACATCAAGACTTTAATATTATCTAATTATTATTACTGGGATTCACATCCTACACTGTTGCATTCAGAAAGCAAAGAACAAAACGAAATGAATTCAAACTAGAGAAAGTATTCTAAAATTTTGGATTCTAGAAGTCATGAAAAGGTTTGTAAGTATCTGTAAATTTGATTTCCTACAAGCCCCTTCTGTGTATGTTCTGATTGCGCCCTAAGATGGGCTGACACAAAACTAAACAATGGAAAAAAAGAGGAAATGGTGGCACTCTGTCTGCCCCCTTGCAAGCAGAAGCAGAGCAGAGAGAGGTAGCAAGAATGATTGGTTGGACTTTCTCAAAGTTCTTCAGCTCCGCAGTCTCTTCATGATCAGCTTTGGGGAACCCTGGAAATCTCACTCTTAACCTCTGCTTCAAGTCTCCTGAATGCAGGACTTCAATCTTCAGTCCGAGAACACCTAGAGTTGCGCCTCTCCCCTGCCCGTACTCTGGTACTCTGGCATTACGCCTCTCCCCTGCCCGTACTCTGGCATTGGGCCTCTCCCCTGCCCATACTCTGGCGTTGGGCCTCTCCCTGCCCGTACTCTGGCTAGCTCCTTAGCACTCCGAGCTCCCCTTGAGCGTCTGACATGCACTCTGCCTCCTTTCTGCAGTCCATACTGATGAGCACAGGAGAGTGAGGAAACATCTCAAATCATGGTACATAAGGTAGGGTGAGTTCAGCCGCACCTCCTGGATCATCTCTGCCCCAGCTTCCAGATACGGTGTAAACTTCTGGAGAACCTAGGTAGGGGGCACAGGAAGAGAAAGAGTGCACGGCCACCCAGCTTTTTCTCCTTCAAATTTATATTTTTATAATTGACTATTTGTATAGACAGTAAGAATAGCTGTGCTCACCCCAGATGCCTGTGAGGGTTAACGGTGTGTCTGCTAAGGGCATTTAGACATCTGATTGTGTAGAGGTGCAAAAACATTTCAGAATGAGGAGATTTCATTTTGGGAGAACAATAATAACTGTAAAAATAAAGATGTGGTACAGACCACAAATGTAAGTATTTTAAAAGTTAGAACATAGAGATTAGAAGAATAGGTGAGCAAATCTCTCTAGGATCTAGTAATGGGAAAATAATAATGTGAACGATTGATACATGTGATGATATAAAAATGAAAATTTTGCCAACAAAAAAACAAAATAAGAAAAGAATGACAAACTAGAAAAATATTTGTCTTACATTTAAGCAAAAGGACTAACAAATAGACAGTTTTAAAAAATTATTTATTTATTTATATATGTGAATACACTGTAGCTGTTTTCAGACACACCATAAAAGGGTATCAGATCCCATTACAGATGGTTGTGAGCCACCATGTGGTTGCTGGGAATTGAACTCAGGACCTCTGGAAGAGCAGACGGTGCTCTTAACCACTGAGCTATCTCTCTAACCCTATATAGACATGTGGGGCAGTGATCTGTGATGACCCGGTTGAGCATGGGCTGGAAGCTCTGGGAGACCCGGTGGAACATACACCAGGGACCAGAATTTATGCTTCTGGCCAACGTTCCTGGGAAATTCATATCACAACCCCTGTATGGAAAGAGGCCTGGCGTGTGAAACTTGTGTATAGGTAAATGAGGCAACGATTAGGGCTCCCAAGCTGGCCAATGGAAAGTATCAACTACCAAGCCCCGCCCCCTCTCTCAGAACTATAAGTAGAACACCTTGACCCAGCTCTCTCTCTCTCTCCCCTCCTTCTCCACCCGCCTGCCCGGGGAGCGCTGCCTGCCATCTTGAACAAATAAAGCTAGAAACTACTTTGGCATCCGAGAACTTTGTCTAAGGGAGCTGTAACTCTTGGGGCGCAGGACACGGCTGATCTCGGTCCGCTCCCTTCCTACACCTCGGCCAAGCTACTGGCCGAGACCGGCAGCGCTCGGCAGCGTGCGGCTTGGGCACCGAGTCGGCGGACTCCATCAGCGACAGGGGTGCTCGACCCCGGCGTCTCACTCCAGCGGTGTCAGGCCCCGAGGCATTTGCAACGAAGAGGGCTGCGGTGGTGATCCTTGAAGCCCAGGGCATACTCTGTGGACCCGACCCCTGGCGGTCCCTGGACCCAGAGACTCCACCCTCACTGCGCTTCCCCCAACGGGAGGGAGCGCGACATAGACAGTTTTTAAAGAAAGAGTTTTTTTTCTTTAAAATTTGTTTTCATACAATCCATTTTGATCATGCTCCCCCACCCCTGAGAGCCTTCCAGACCTGCCCCTCCTTACTACCCACCCAATGTCATATTCTCTTTTTCTCTGAGAATAAAACACCTTACCGAAAAATTAGCTAAAGACATAAAAAAAACAAGAACTTTATAGAAAAAAATGTAACTATACTTCAGTCACATGAAAGATGCTCAGCCTTGCTCAGGATGAGAGAAGGGGGAACAAACTGTATTTAAACTCTGTCTCTCTGCAGTGTGGTCCACTGGGGGGACTGAGAGCAACACACATTGTTTCATGCAGGTGGTGTTTGTCATAGCCCTCTAAGACTAAGACACCTTATCCGAGGCATCAACATGGACAAGTGCTGCATAGCCAGGAGAGACAAACCCAAGCATCAGTGAGAAGAAATAGCCACATTGGACTGAAACACCAAATAGGCATTAATCCTCAGGTTAACGTAGTTAGGTAACACACTAACTGCTTATGGATTGGCTGTTGAGTGAATGGATGCAAACTGTTCTCCTCTGGCCTTAAACATAGGATCAAGGCTTTTTCTGAAGGTTGGCCTTAGGGTGCAGGCTTCTATTTGTCCAGTTTCATTAACCATGTCTATTAAAAGGTCCGCCTTCATCTTTTATGATAGTTAGCTCACTGGTGGCACTGGCAGAAAACAGCTCCAGAAAAGTAAGGATCCAAGAAATGTTTCCTGACTCCATTGGTCTCCTAGAGGCTTTCCTGTACTGGGTTAGCCTGATGTTGTTTGCATTCTGATGTTAATTCTGCTTCCTCGAGAGTTTGCCCCACTCCCAACTCCACAGCAGCCCATCGTGTACTCAGGTGACGTCATGTGAACCTTCTCCCTATTTTAACTGGTCAATAAAGGCTAGAGGCTGTGTGTGATTGGGCAGTGGAGGGAAAAGGTGGGACTGAAGGTTCCAAAGAGGAGGGGGAGAGAGAGAGAGAGAGAGAGAGAGAGAGAGAGAGAGAGAGAGAGAGAGAGAGGAGAATGAGGGGGAAACGAGAGGACGAAGAAAGCAGAGGAAGCTTCGATGGACTAGAACCATGTGGCTGGGAGAAACCACAAATAACAAGGGGTCTTGTATCTGGAAAATAAGTTAGTATAGGGCTATATCTGCCCAATCTAAGTATATAGCTTATAATTACAATAACTGTGTTGTGTGTTTTTATATGGGCTTATTAGGATTGGAGATTCCAGCAACACCTTCCTCATCCCTGAAGTAGAGCAGAAACCAGCTCCGGGCATCAAGTATCTCAGATCTCGATAGGACTCAGTTGTACATTCAAGAACACACATGAGGTTAGAGGCAGAGTGGAGCCTTAGAGTAAATAGATGCCAATGATGCTGACTCTCAGGCGTGTGCCACGAAGTGGCAAGTGACAAGATGGGTCAGCATATATTTTGAAAGCTCTTTCTTTGGCTTACCAGAAGCCCTGTGCTATACTTAGTATATATTATTATTATTAATACATTGTATTGATAAATACAACTGTATTTATTCATTTTGACCCTAATCTTGTGTTGTGTTTGTCATTTGTCTTTGTAGCTTTGACTGTGTCATTCTCTCTGTTGCCCTGGAGTCAAACACTTAGGCCACTGAGGACTTAGATCTCATTTCTTTAATCACTTTGTTTATCTACCTACACCAATCACCAACATATCCCTCCATACGATTCTATAGCTAAGGAAATTATCATCAGTGGTGCAATAACAATTCCTGACTAATCAACCATCTTTTGAACTAGATGACTTGCAATCAATGAGTTTTATCATTCTCAATAAACCTTATGTATGTTTTCCTCCGTATAAGTTTTGCAACAAAATATTTCAAATCCTCCAAATAAAAAAAGGCAAGAAAAAAAGGAGAAAAAGAAAATCAGACAGCCTCCAATACAGTACATGTGAAGTCCCAATTAAGGATATTTTAATAAACAAGGGTCCCAAACTTCACAGGGAGTAAACTCATTTACTGAGGTACAGTCAGGAGCTACTTTATACTAAAGCAAATTGAGCTCCAGAATTCAGTACAGAATCCATAGAAATAACAAAGTTAGTGATGCAGATGATGGTAGCATAGTCCCAGAAGGAGTTAAAGCACCTTCCAAAGTTGTCTGACCTATAGCCAGTAAGTTGCTATGACTTGTGAAAAATCTGTCCCAGACTTAAAAGAACTTATTTCAGAATTGTCCTGAAGGGCCCCATTGATCACCCAACCCTTCCTCTGCCTTCTTATCTCACGGCTTGGTAATTTTTATGACATGTTTTTCTTATTTCCCATGAAACATTTATGATATCCTGTCACTTTAAAATGTTTTTTTCTGATTCCAGCAGGCCAGTAGAGAACTTTTAGCAGGGAATGCTTGTCTCGTTTGACCAATGTCTCAGACACGTAAATGTCAAAACAGCTGGCGTTCTGGTGCAGAAAAATGTTGGACATTAGGGGGAAATTACATTAAGAATTGCAATATCTCCAGCCCATAAAATTCAATCAGAAAATCTTATGAAAAGTGTCTTTCTAGTAAAAGTTTTCAGAAACTTGACTATGACTAAAAATACCACAGAATAATTAGAATGAAATGGATTTCTGTATTCACAGGCTTCATTAGAAAATATTGCACGCAATCCTACAATGTTTCAAAACAAATGAGACCTCACACACATTTTAGACAGTCCTCAGAGAAACGTATATTGTTGAAGAAAATACTTCCATTTTCATGAGAAATTTGGTAATATCAAGACACCATTTACTATCACTGCAAATATGTCTTTCTAAATAAATGAGCAGTTGCTACTAATAATTCTGTGGGCTAGGGTCCAAGAGCAAATACAAAGGAGAAAGGAAATGCCAGCATACCCTGCTCTGTCTCCTGGTCTCCAAAGGTTAAGAGTTGTAGTCTCACGCTCCTGCTGCCCTGAACTCGGCTGTGCCTTCCCCATCCCATGAGCTGCGCCCTCTTCATCTGTATGTGACTCAGCTAAACTCTCTTCCCCCTAATTTCTTTTTGCCATGTGCTTTGCAATAGCATAAAAAGGGAATATACATCGCAACAGAATATAGCAGCATAGGGTGGTCCAGCCGCCAGTGAATGCTGCATCTCAGATTTTGGACATGGTGACATGCCTCACCAGAGTAAAGACACATGAGATGTACAGCCATGCTGGGCCGGTTCTAACGCCTTAGGAAATGCAGCTCCCTATTTTATTTCTCTTTACATATGTTGTCAGAAAAGTGAGACAGCTGTGCTCATTCACATGAAGATATGCCCTGGGAGGTCAGCGCCACAAACTAGCTGTCTCCATGGATCCCTGAAAGGCTTCACAGACAATCTACACATTGTCATCTTGTTAAATTAAAGGATAAATAAACTTCTACTACATGAAAGCCATTGCATTTGCACAATTCCTTAGCACTCACTAGGCCCCATGCAGTAGGCTTTAATAATACATATTGAATAGATGACGGATATACAAATTGAGCAATGAGCTTAAGACCAGACCAGACACACTGGCACAAGACCAGCACCAGTTCAAGTTGACGGTGTCCCAGCACTGTGAGGGAGAAGTAGGCATGGGGTCTCAGTCCTACCCAAGAGCTGTTTGCGATTGGTAACTGCTTGTAAAGGGCAGGTGGGTTTTCTTCAATGATAGGCCGTTGGTTCTCTCAATCACACTCAGAGCAGGCCACACGCTCAGAAGTAGCTGCCCAACATCAAAAGAACTCCATGTGGTTTTGTGTGGACCTCTTGCTTCATTTGTTTTGGCTTTTTTTTAAAATCTTATTGGTCTTTTTCATATTTGTCCTGATTTTGAGGTTTGTGGGAGGGTTTTTTCCTTTCTTTTTCTTTTCTTTCTTTTTTGAAAGAGTGTGGGTAAGGAGGAAGGGAGGACCTCAGAGGAATTGGAGGAAGGAAAAACATGATCAAAATATTTTGTTCAAAACAAAAACTTTCAGATTAAAAAATGAAATAGTTTCTAAAGAAACGAAAATTGAAGATAGCCAGGAGCTGATAGAAATGCATGTTCTGAGTTAGGAACACCTTTCAACCCGAAGTAAAAGATTTGGTTTTTAACTATGCATCTTAATGGCTAAGGCTGAAAGAGACTATTATACACATAAGAAACAGGGGCGGGGCAGGAAAAAGCAAGAAGAGACCCTAGATTCTAAAGTGACCAAGACTATGCCTCTAGATGAAGGTGAATGAGATGGTGACAGTGTGACTCAAGATTGTGAGGGGTAGAACATAGGCAGGGAGGGTAACGCAGGCAGGGGAGGGCTATACAGGAGGGGAGGGTTCTACAGGGGGGCAATGCAGGCAGGGGAGGGAGGGTAATATAAGGCAGGCTGGGGGTAGTATAGGAAGGTGGGGTAATATGAGAAAGGTTATGGGGTAATATAAGCTAACAGTCTCAAAGGTAAGCATTCCAAGAAACAGGGAGGACCTGTGGTCCAAGACAGCCCACCAGAACTGTGGTCTGCAGATTGAGGCAATCATGTTTTCAGTAGTCTAGCTATCATCTGAGGAAGAATCGCGGGGCCACAGGGTCAGTCAGTTAGATGAGAAAAGCAATGCTATGCTGGCAGACTTAATGAACGGGACCTGGCAGGGGAAAGACAGTCGTAAATATCCATGGGGTGAAGCAGGGTTACCATGTTGACTCCGGAGGATTTGAGGGTAGGGACAAGGGTTAGGGGGAAGGACCCCAGTGGAACAAGAGACAAGAGGCAAAGTGTGGGAGACATTGGATGGCGATGCAGGGGAATTACGGGAACAGGAAATCCGGGAAGTAAGGAGGGAAGCCAAGGGAGTTTGGTCTCCGAAATTCCTTATTTCATCCACCCACAAGAACATGGCTTACAGTGGTGCTCCCCATGGTGTTCTATAATGCTCCTGGCAAACTGATATTGAACTTATGTTTTAGCAGCACATAGCAGTTTGGTTGTGTATCATGGCAACAGAATAATAAGGAAGATTTGTGAACATTCCCACCCTGGAGAGGAAAACTCAGCTCATGTTGACCAAGCCTGTTCCTCTCACAGTTCTCCAACACTTAGGCTACAGGTTTATTTTAATGCCTTCTCATTGACTCTGTTATCTCAGTATTAAGAAAGAATGACATTCCACGGCTTCAGATCCAGGCTTTAGATCCATTTACCTTTGAATGCTTGTAAACTATAACCTGTTTGACAGTAATCAATTAATCCTGTAGTTCCTGGAGCTCTTGGACATTCATGTGTGTGGTAGATGGCACTTCCCCATCCTCCCCTCCTCTTCCCTCCTCTTCCCCATCCTCCCCTCCTCTTCCCTCCACTTCCCCATCCTCCCCTCCTCTTCCCTCCTCCTCTGTATCCTCTCCTCTTCAGCCTTCCCGTCTCCCCTTTCTCTTTTCCCCTGTCCTCCCCCCTACCTCTCTCCCCCTTTCCTCTTCCTTCTCCTGATGTGTCCAATATTTCAAATGCCCTTGATAAGTGTGCTAGCCAGTGGACAGTACCCAAATGCTTTATCTTAGAACCTTATTAATGTTTAATGCTGAGTCAGAAAACATTATCAAGAGGAGTTGCAGAAACATAAACAGAAAATGTCCTCTTGTGTACCAGATTTCTAAATCTCTGAGCAGCGAGCAGCTTAGACACAATGTGTAGATGTTGTGAAAACCAAATAGAGAGATGGTTGTTTAATTTATACCAGTCTTGAAATAAAAATAACAGCATAAGCAAATACTACTTTCAGTGTATTCAGTGGTGCTAAGAACAGAATGTCTATCACCAGCCCATTAAATGTTATTTAATTGCTTATAACCCAGCCACTCAAGGCAATAGCTTTTGAAAACATGAAGTTAACTACAGCAAGAAAGGTCAGGTATAATACTTTTAACAAAACTAGGATGATGTTGCAGCCACATATGCTGGCACAGGTCTGTAATTCCAGTACTTGGGAGGCAGAGGCAAGAAAGTCTTGACTTCGAGACCAGTCTGGAGTACATACTGAGACTCCATCTCAAAACAAAGAAACAAACAAAAATCAAAACAGCAACAACAAAAAGCAAATGTCCCCCTTCTTTGTGTAAGGCCCCAGGTTCAGTTCCAATACCATATGGAAAGATGCAGTGTCTTTGGGTGGAGCAAGACTTGAACTCAAGACTCTGTGTTTCAACTTTCAGCAAACTCATGATTTATCTTCTTACTGTTTGCATGTCTAAAAGGAACTTACTCATTCAACAGCTGATAAAGCTGTAGCTTAATTAGGAAGACTCCCTTAAATTTTAAAATTCCATGTAATCATACATCAGTTGATTCAACAGTATTTTCTCAAGTACTATAAGGGTCAGGCCCAGGGTACCCCACAGGTTGACAGGAACAAAACATGAAGGACCTTATCGGTCAAAAAAAAACTTGAAGCTGTTACACAGAAGACCGTGTGGAAACAAGGCACAGAGTTACCTGTGGAGGAAACGTCCTTGGCGTCGGTGAGTGGCAGCCAGCAGTCAGCTTTCCTCCCTTCATCCCTTCAGATTCTCAGTGCAGAAAATAAAGTCAGAAAGTGAAAAATCAGGTGAGCATAGCCCTTTCTCCTTAGTTTTCCTGGACAGACCTGGCTTCAGGGTCCCTGTCAGGATACTCCCGGAAGTCCTCTCCGGTTAGGCTACTCCCGGAAGTCCTCTTCTTGCCAGATCTTGTCCCGCTACCCTAGTCAAACTCCTTCGAATGTCCAAGGATCAGGGAAAAGCTGATCATCTTCAAGTTCCTTGAGGCAGAGTCCACAATTCCTTTCAATCAGACTGTGATAATACTCAAGGACCCTGGGAGAACAGTTGCTGTCAGAGGTTGATAGTACACCTTTCTCCACAAGAATGGAAGACACGCGCTACACTAGGTAGCCTGGTGAACTCAGCCCAGACTTGTGGCTTCTGGAGGTTTAAGACAAGAACATGATTTAGGAACACTTTGTCCACTTCTCAGCCCCTCTCAAGACAAGGTTCAGATAGGAATCGTGCGATCGAGAACAAGAATCTCTACCACTATAATTAAAATTAAATTCTTTGCTATAATTCTCCTTTAGAGTAATGATTGTCTAGTTGAATATATTTTTAAAAAAAAGACAGGAGGTTTGCTCTAAGTTCAGAAAAGACAGAGTAGCTTCATCTTTAAGGTACAGCCCGGATACAGGTTGAAGTAGAGGACTGACCTCAGAAGCAGTCCAGGCCAGAAAAAAGCAGGTTTAATACTTGGGGAGAAAGGAGTCTTGAGAAAGCATCACAGTGGTCTCTATGGATGCTGAGCATCTATTAAATGCATGAATCACCTAACCTAACAGGACACCTTGGCCACCCACGAACCATTACAGAACTTGACTCTAGTTTGATGTTTTTAGTGAGGTGGAGAGTGAAGGGTTGAGAGTGGACCGATGGGAACACTGCTGCCCCCCACCCCCACCCCAAGCCAGTGAGATGTTCCCATAGTACTCTAGGCGAACTCCCAAAGTCCATGTTCTAGAAAAAGAACTTTAACAGGTGAATTGCAAAAGGTTGTAAATCAGCACCATGGGAGTGAGTTAGTCATCAAGGCTCCTGAAAAAATGTTGAGTTCAGGCAGGTTCCCAGTCTTTGTTTCTTTCCACCACAGGATGAGGTGCCGCGTCATACCTAGCTAGGGAGGAACTCGGGGCTCCCAGCCTCTTGAAATGTAAGAGTAAACCTGATATTTGTTGCCTATTTAGTCTTGAGCATTTTGTTATAGTAACTTCAGAACAGGAGAAGGCAGGATTTTACTATGCATAAGGAATGCAACTCATGTACCTTGAAAGACAGAATTCTGTTTAGCAAACTATTATTATTAAGACTTTGTAATATTAATGCACACACCAGTTATTTGCAAAATACTTTTGCAGCATGAAAAATGGCTCTGGCCTCAGGAGTCTGCACTTTAGCTGGCGGGAACTATTAGGAACCACAGACAGAAGTGATCTCTTCAGTCCCACAAAGAAGAAGGGAACAGGGAAAAGGAGTTGAGAGGCGAGGAGAAGGAAAAGAAAGTGGAGAAAGGTTTTGTTGATGGAGTGGCATCTAGCAGGCACAGTGAGGTGACAACCCACTTCACAACTGAGAAGGTGGAAGATTGCTAATCCAGTGGCTTCGTCTGATTAAAAAAATATCAACTCTAAGGTTAATTTTGAATCACAGAAAATATATTTCCTGAGCATCATTGACTGTCTTACAACAGTCCATTTGTACCTTTGACATCCCGTCCTCCCCAAAGGGAGACAATTCCTGGCCTTTTCTTCCTGGGAGATGACTCTGTGAACACAGATGAGCACTAAGTTGCCCCTCTATTGGTCAGCATTGCAGATGGAGCTAGGGATTAGAAATGAATCGACTATGAGCTGTTCTCATGTTGCTCTGCTTCACAGAGAACTAGGAAAACAGCATTGGCTTCTGGTCACAGGCCATTTTTATTTACATTGCAAATAATATAACATTTCCAATACAAGTACTTCCTTCAATAGTTTCTACAAACCATCTTCTAATGTTTCCTAGACAGGCAGAAATGTGGGCTTTCTTCCTATCAAACCACACATTCTTGAACATAATAAGTCATTTGTTCACCTCATTCTATGAGAATTATGGTTGTCAACAGTTCACAAGTAAAAGGAGATTCGATCAGTTATGGGGGGGGGGAGGGAATAGTAATTATGTCCTAGTCCAATGGATGGTTTCTGACAATCAGAACTAGGAAACAGTCTTAGCCACTATATTGGTGATATCATTATTTGCATGTGGGTTTGTTCTGGCTGCTGTCTCAGTGGGATGACATGCTTATCTGACATTTCCTCAGGGAAGCAGAACCATGCTAATGATAGGAGTAAGAGTTTCTCTCTCACAGAAGGTATTTTTTTCTTGAAAATGCTTACTATGCCGCAGTTTATGCAAGCATGAAAGAGATAAAAATAATAATAATAATAATAATAAATATTTAGTGATTATAAATTTTAAGTGACACACAAATACATATGACATGGAATACATAAGCAATCAATAGATAACTAGATGGGCTAAAGGGACTAGTGTCATCAAAGCCCAAACTTTTTGTAAAAATAGGCCTCATGTTCCAAACTAGTTTTGAACTTGCTTTGTAATGGAGGAAGTTTTAGATTCCTGAAGGTCGTGCCTCCACCTCCTGACTGTTGGAAGTGACCCAGAAGAAAGGTGATGAGCTTGGATAACAGCAAAGAGGATCTCTATCTTCTTCAAGCCACATGAGACAGGTCACAGGCCACTCCCGGTGCTATGTCTATCTTGGCATCCACCAGTCAAGCCCGTTTGGTGGCTCCTAGTTCCACTCTCTGAGTTTTTGTTTTGACTCCATAGGTTAACAACGGAGCTACAGGCACCACTGCCATCACCAGCAGCTCTGTGCTTTGTTCTCCTGAGGCACTGGACTTGTAGATCTCAGCCAGTAGGAGGATAAAGGGTTGAGGACTGACACAGGGGGGGTGCTGTGGAAGGGGACAATGGAAAGACCGTGGTGCCTGAAGACCTGAGTATGGTTCTTTTTTCCCCATCTTCTTGGCTTTTCCCTTCAGAAACCATGAGATAGCAGCTGAGCAAAGAGCAGCTGGCTTGAGGACAGCAGTTCATGCTCCTTCATGTGTGTGACATCATGCTCCTTCATGTGTGTGACGTCTATCCCGGTCCAAGTACAGCCTAGATGTACTGGGAGAAGTTGGCACAAGGAAAGTAGTTGATGTAACACCTGTTTGTCTGTCTATCATCTGTCTGTTTATCTATCTATCTATTTATATATCATCTTTCTACCCATAAGTCATCTATCTAATTATATATTTTGAGTATATCTATTGTTTCGTCTCCAAAACATGTCACTAATCCCCAATCAAATATTACCAACTATGTAACATTGTTAGAGAACCTAATTTACATAAAATTAATCTATGATGTATAAGGCAGAAGAGAGCGGTTGTTTGCCTGTGTATTTAACTCCAGGGTAAGAAGCTACCTGAGGTTTGAGATAATGATGTCAAGCTGGGTGAGGAAGCATCCTGTCTTTGTGATTCAGAAGCAGAATCTGAGGAGAGCAACTGGGCAGCACAGACAGGTACAGAGAAAGAAGGACCATGAATTCCCTAGGCTGTTCTTCTCTACTGCCTGGCTAAAATCTGGTCTGGGTTTTGAAAATCTTTTTTTGCTCATTCACAGACAGGGTCAGCTACAGTGTCCCCATACTGAGAGTGACTGTATCATCGGAGTTCAGCTCCATCAATCTTGGATGAAAGTTAAGGAAAGATTCTTTAACTGCGAATTGAATTTAGGAAAGTGGCTTTCACCATTCTCACAACCTGTCCCCTTCTTCTCTGACTGTCTGTGCTCCACAGGCCCCAGAGAAACTTGCCACTAAACTAATCACTGGGTGGCACCCAAGAGCCAGAGAAAAAAAGACAGCTCAAATTGCAGGCCCTCAAGGATACACATATTTTAACAATTTCCTCCATCCCCAGTGAAATTATGCTAATATTTTAGTTGAGTTTCCTCAAGTCTGGAACTCAAATTAAGTCTGTCTGTTTCATTTTTATGATGGTGCTTGAAATCACTTGCAGGGGTTGTTGGGCCATGAGATTTACAGCGGCATTGCCACGGAGTCAAACGCATCCTGAGGAGGAGGAAAGCAATTGTAGAAGCAGTGTTTTCACTGCAATAAACTTTATAGCAGCATTAAGGGAGCAGTGACAAATCAGCCGGATGGTGCTGATTTCATTGGGAGTAAGTATATTTACACTTGTAAGCCCCCTCTTCATAATATCCCGAATGTTTTACACAATGGGGTTAGTGAAGGTTGGATCTGGGCATATTTCTCCAGAGACAAAATTTGTTTTTCTTTTTCCCACCCATCCTTGTCACTTTTCAGAAAATGGGTTTACAGAGGCTCTATAGGGGCCGAGTCAAAGCTGAGAAATGTTCTGACGTTTGCAACAATGTCAAAAATAGAATAGAAATGAAAACTAACTGTATATACTCTATGTGGTTAAAGATGAGAGCAATCTAAAGGAATATTTTAAAAAAGTACCCTTTAGATTAGTGATTACTTCTTATTGTAGTTAGTGTTGCAGTATTTTAATTTCTTATTGAATTTTTGTTTGTATTTTTAAAATTGCTGATTTGGTTTCCTCATTTAAAAGGGCAAAGCAATGTGGCTCTTCGATGGAGCAGGAGGTAGCATACACGAGTTCCCAGGTTCAATCACCAGTACAGCAAGTAAATAAATAGACAGAAAATAAATAATTTTTTCAGAAGTAAGACAAATTGACAAATTTACTGAAAATGTTTTTATATTAAAACCATTGATCATAAATTTTAAGAAGGGGCCAAGGTATACCTCAACACAAATTAGGTCTAAAATGAAATGTTTATGTTCAAATCATCTTCACTAATAACCAGCAATGTCTTATAGCTAATCCTAGGAAAGTGTACAGTTATGCTATTTGATTTACAGGGACAGTTGGTTTGCCTGTTTTTTATTTCCTTATCTATCCTGCCTCTTGTCCACTAGGTTTTAAACACCAGGGAGTCAGGGGCCTTGTGTCATTCCTAATTACATTCCCAGGGTACTTAACGCCTGACACTGGGTCCTCTAAGTTATTTTCTGAATATATTAGTGAATCTTTCTATCATTCTCAGAATTCTTTTATTTAGTGGAAATGGTTTCTTACTTTATGTTCTGTCAATACCGAGTAAATATTTTCTACTTTTATGAAATAGGTTCTAGAACCTTGCTTTTTGATGTATTTTTGTTCTCTAACAACTGCTTTGGATCCAAAAAATATAGGGCAAGAAGTAGGTGCCCATCTCCCAACAAATGAGAAAGCCACCCCCAGCTTATGAGCCTGCTAGGCAGAATGTGCTGACAAGAAGCCATAAGGCCTGCCTGGAACTGTTCTTTCTGAAGCAGATCACAGTGGCCTTTGTGTCAACCAGGAAGTTGTGGGACTTTGTTGTGGGGCTTTCTCCATGATCACCTTGTGTGTATATGTTCTTGTTTAAGTAGCCTTCAACCTCCATCTCTATAGAGTTTAACTCAGCCACTTTAAGGTCATATCATGTTTTGCCACTTTGAAAAAACAGACAGACTTAGAATAACATGCCAAATTGCTCGTTAGATTTAACCAATTATGTGGTAGACCAATTATTTGTGTATTTTTATTCTCTTTTTCAAACAAATTTTCTTGAGTTTTTTCTACTGACTATGAAAATAAAATTTATCATTCCATTGGAAAAAATACAGTAAATCACAGAAGAGGAAAAGTAGAATTACCTAAGTTCCTGCTATCCAAAACTAAGCACTTAATTTGGGTTTGTGCATGTTTCATTATATTTTTCAAACTGTGAGTATAAAACTTTACTTATTCTCAGCAAAATCAGTGTCATCCAAGTGAGTTGTAATTACTGTGTTGATTCTCCTGGCTTGTGTCTTGCTAGATTTACATGCATTTTGACACAGAATTTATACTGTGTATTCATCAGCTTATCACTTGACTACTACGGAAGACAATGCTAGCACTGGCTTAGAGACTCAAGGGAACTTCACTAAACCAATGTCCTACCAAACCACTGAAGAATACATAGATAAATAGTGTAGTCATTTTTCTTCATTTATACATATTACTGTGCCGTAGAGGAAAATGGCATTAGGGAGTAGTAGTGCCATGGGTGATTCCTGGGAAATCACATAGCAAGGTTGTGGAAGGTGAGAGTGGTGACACATGCTTGTCATCCAATGTTTGGGAGCTAGAGGCAGGGACGTCAGGAATGTAAGGTGATCTTCAGAGGCATAGTGACTTCAAAGTCAGCCTGTGTCACAGAAGAACCCATCTCAAAACCAACCAAACAAAATAGCCAAGATTATGTACTGTCTTCTGGGAAAACTAGTTGAATATTCATTGCAGACAACGTAGTCTGGAAAAACTATTTTACAATAAATCTCAGTAACAAGAATATCACTCAAGGTTAACAGCAGTCTGCAGATTCAAGACTACAAATGCCCACCAACTCAAATCAAAAGGGGATTTGGAGGGAAATACTACACTGTAAAACTAGTGTAAATGATGTGTCTTCTCTTGAACACTGCAGATCAACTCTATGGGGTTCTATTAGTGTGGCTTAGAAGGAACAAAATAACTTAGGCATCTGTGGGAGAAACCTGTGTGGAAATCCCTGGGCTATAAGACACTGAATAGATCTCCTCACCACTAACCTAACTTCCAAGTCATCTCCAGACTGACTATGATGTGAAACAGAATGGGAGTGTTGGCCTTGAGAATGGGTTCTTTCGGAGGCTTTGGCTAAATGTCTTCACCCACACATTCACTAATAAAACACTAACTCCCAGCTCTTCAGAAGGTAACTTTGTTGTTGTTTGTTTGTTTCGTATTGTTTAGGAAAGGGCCTTAAATGACATAATTAAAGTATAATTATGGTAGAGTCTGATTGGTGTCCTTATCTGAAAAGATGGGACAGTGAATGGTATCACGAGAAAAGTGTATTCAAGGACACAGGAAGACATCAGCATCTACAAGCTCTGCCTCGCCTCCTTGCTTCTCCCAGGCATCATTGAACATTGTTCACAAAATATGGAAGGCTATAATGGAGCATACTTGGACCAATCTGCTGACATGTAAGCTACATGGCTCTTCCCCTTTGGGCCCTTAATATTTTATTCAGTAAACAGCCTCTAAACTGTCCAGCACTCCCTGAGGCAGACTGAAGGGTTTTCACAAGCCTCCATCTTCCAGACAAAATCATTTTTTCCCTGTACTACAGCAGGAGAGCCCATCTATGATCATGTGGAGGCCTGAGGTTAATTTCAGATGTTCTGAGAGAAAACTCTAGAGAAATCCAACTTACATCTTGGTCTTGGGCTTCGGATCTTCAGAATCATGAGAAATTGAGTTTTTGTGACCTAACGGCACTTGACCTATGATACTTTGTCATGGTAACAATAGATAGCGATTTGTAACTTTATTTCAACATATGGAATGGAATCAAAATGGCTGGATACAGAATGTAGATGGCTGCCAAGACTCTCTCAGAGTGCTCTGCCTATGTGACAAAAGTCTCTGGTGCAGAAGGTTTTTTTCTCCCCTTTAGAAGTAGCTGGTAAGAGCGCAAGCTACATAGCTCCACTGTCAATACTGCACTGTGGTCCCATGAAGAGGACCACAGGATTGGGGGGCTGAGTGCACAGCAAGGAGGACAGGAGGCAGTATCAGGTCAAAGTATCTCAGGAGAGCACAGGGAACGGGAACTTGAGCAGTAGAGCAGCTATGCAGGGCCATAAGGAAGAGTGCTCGGGAGATGGGCCTACGTAGAATCCCATGCCTGCTTGTCTGGCTCTGTCCCCACTTTCTGTGCTTAAGAATCAACTTTACTTTCTGACTTCAAGGCACCAAACAACAAATGGCACTGTAAAACAGAATCAAATCTGCTAAGACTGGCAGAAGCCTAACCTTTAAAAATGTGTGCACGAACATGTGCTATTTTGTGTGTGCAGGATGTATGCAAAGATAGCAACCTGTGTGCTAGTAGGAAGTATCAATTAAGTTTAAGATAAAATAGCAAAGATACATGGGGCTGTTTTACAGCCTCCATTGCCAGGTAAGAATCTCTACAGCCATTTCCAGCATGGACTTGCTGTGTCCCCTTAGATAACGTAATTAAAGTCTTATCACCTCTGAAATGAAAGTGTGTTGCAATCCCTTGGGAAGTAGCACCAAAGGTCCTTGAGTGACGGTCAGTATTGGAGTGGAATGCTATGGTGCCCGTGTCATTCCTGAAAACAGACTCTCTTCAGTGTGCACCCCACAGGAACGATGGACATCAACACCCAAGTCAGAAATAAGCATTTTAAGACCTGTAGAAGCTAGAAGGACAGGAATGTGGGGCCTGGGACTCGCCGTCGGTGGGCTGCAGACCTTGTGTCATGATCCCTCTGCTTTAAACTGTTCAGGCTTGGGGAGCACTCAGAGGTTTGCTTCTCCCTCTGCCCAGTGTGCTGAAAGCATCCTTCCCATTTCTGCCTCAGGTCTCAGCTCTGAGGGAGACTCTCAGAATCACGTAGTCTCAAGCCTCCTTGATGTATGTATATTGAACAAAGCTAACAATGGAGAAAAAGAGAAAAGGTTATTAGGGAGGAGAAGGTGCAGGGGATGTGACCGCAGTTACTTTAGAGGAGAAGGCCTCAGAGGGGAGAAAGAAAGATAGGGGCGGAGGGGCCAGATTAAAGGTGAGAAAGCAAATCTAGAGCACAGGCTATGTAAGCCTCAAGGTCTTCTAGCCACTTGAGATTTGTCTATCTGCCAACAAGCAAGCCCACGGTGCCCAAGGAAGGTGTGACCATCATTGAAAACAAAGGCATTTATGCAACTATGTAATGTTACTGCCAAAGATATTCTGTGTGAAATAAACTTCTTACGATTATCAAGTGGCTAGATGTCCCAATTAGAAGTCCCAGTGCCACACAGCCCGGTTTTAAAACGCTGATGAAGTTGAATAGTGTCAAGTTATTTGGAGAAGTCTCTGTTGCCCTTTATGTGGTGACTTCTTTTTTTAAAGGTGCAAAAAATGACTTTAGTTTTTCTGAGAATGAAATACAGTGTGTTGAAAATTGCTTCAGCAAATGTCAAGCACGGCCATAAATTCTCCCATTGTGCCTTGCTTATTGGCCTGTCAACAGTAATAACACTTCATATCAAGATCTATTCCCCTCTTGTAGAACTGATCAATTCAGCCGTTTCCCTTCCCCTGTTATACATGAAGTGTGAGGGAAATGAGGAAGGCAGCTTTTCATAAGAAATCGATGAAGAAGACAAGTTCATTACTTTACACTGCACTGTGAGGAGTGACCTGGCCCGGCCCTAACACTGCATCGCAGGGGGACAGCAGCTCCTATTTTGTAAACATTTTCCTGTAGCATCAGTAGGAGGGGCAGACCTTTTGTTTCAGCAACTTCACACCTGTCACCAGAAGCTTGAATTGTATTTCCACTGTAAGCATTTACTGATGTGTATGTTCTCAAACTCTATACTAGGGCTTGTTCAAGTCTTTTCACTATTGTGCCTGGTCAGGACTTTCTACTAATAGTTTTGCCTCAATGCATTGATAAAAAAAATGAGTGAGAATTGTTTTAACAATAGTTTTGGAGATTTCTCTAGTACAAATTATGATTTCATACTTTGTTGTGTGTTTTACTTTCTCATTAACCCATTCATCATTCCTAAATGATCTTTGCTTATATCTAAAAGAAATAAAATATTATGCTCAACAATTTCGTATGTAAAGGGCAAATTCATCAAAATTCTTGTGTTCTAATCTATAACTGATTGGTAATAAGGAAATCAATTATTTCCCTAAATTTCCAAATGTGTCTAATGAGTTGTTTGTATATGGCTTTCTTTTTTGTTATTGTTTTTACATCTGCCAGGTAATTTGTTACTAAATCAGCTAATTCCAGCCAGCCATATAGCTGGCTTAGCAAGTAAAGACACTTTCGGCCAAACCTCACAATGCAAGCTGCATCCTCAGAACCTGCGTGGTGGAAGCAGAGAGTAAACTCCAGCAAGTTATCTCCACACACACTCCCCTTGGAGCGTGCACACGAACACATACACACACACACACACACACACACACACACACACACACACACGCATCATACTTTTTTAAAGACTGCTAAATTTTCAACATCCCAATGTCCAAGAAAAAAGATATATTTGTGTATTAATTTTTGTAAGACAAAAGATCGACAATAATCAGAGTCTTTTGTTCAAGAGAAGTATAATTATTCCCATGCTGGAATGAGGAAGGTGTTTCCTTGGTGGGTCCTTCTGGAGAGAACCCATGCACTGTAATACAAATGCCCTTGGCATCGTCTGTACAGTGTGGGGCAACTGCTTTCATAGTGCTATTTCTGGAAAGTACCTTAGTGCTTTGGAACCATGCACTAGAAACTAGAGGTTAGTCAGAACATGTCTAAGAACACAGTTATTAATGAACAAGCTCCCCAAACTTAGTGAACGTGCAGCTTAATGCTGGTAACAGTGGTGGCAATGATCATGATGTGGAGCTTGCTGTATTCCAGATTCAGTGTGCATCATACAGGCATTTCTATTTACTCCTTCAGTTTCACAAGCAAAATTTCAGTCTTTTAAGGAGCTCAGCCAAGAATTCTCAGTAAATGATGGTCAAGACCTGAAGCTCCCACTGCTGTTCTGATATGCCCCAGTACCTGATCAATCTGGCTCCTCACCCTCATCCTAACCACTGGGCTGACAATTAGCATGATGGATGAGTCTGGCTAGTCTGGATTTAGTATAAATTAAATAAAACAGAATTTATTGTTTCCTGTCTGGTATCTTTCCTTCCGTATTGTTTGTGTAATTCACCCATGTTCTTCTGTAGGGCTGAGATTTGCTTATTTTCAATGCTGTACAGTTTTCAGTCTGACCATTACTCAGTGGACATTTTTATTATTTCTATGTATATTGCTGCTGTGAGCATTCTCCTGTCTAGTTCTAGATGCACTGGTACACATACTGCTAGTATGAAAGCCATGTCTAAGTAGGGTTGGACAATAAACAATATTAATCCTTCAGAGGAAAATAGCTGTTGTTGAATTACAACAGAGTTACCTCGGGTCTCATAGATGAATCTATAAGAGGAGCTTGGGATGTGGAAGGCTCTGTAACATTTACCAAGGATACCCAATCCCAAGAACCATACACACACAAAATAAATATATTTGGCAAAGTGCTCAGCTCTGAATGGAATGTTTATACTTCTCTCTCTTTCCCCAAACCTCAGGGACTAGAGTGCACGGAAAGAGTGTAAAGCCAGACATCAGCAAGAAAACAGTATTTGTGAGACACAGTCATACCATTGCACACATGAATGGACAGCGGTTGTGAGTATGTAAATAAGACCTGCGTAAGAACAAGCCAGTCACAACCCCAGCACAGACGGGGAATGGGCTCAAAAAGCCCCACACCATATGGAAAACTATTAGCAACTGATAGCTGCTGAAAGTCAGTTCTCTTCAGGGATGCTTCATGTGAGAGACTACCCATGCTCCAGTACATGTCTCCGCATCCACACACATGCAGGCATCGCTAGGTGGACCTGGTGGGAACAAACAAAAACAAAGAAACAAAGCAAAGAAAGAAACAAAAATCAGCAGTGGAGTTGGGAGAAAAGTGCTAGGGGCATGAGAAGGAGCTGCAGGGCAGGAAGTGGGGGGAGATCTGATCAGAACAGATTATATGCTTGTATGAAACTCTCTAACAATAAAAAGATAAATCTATGCCATATCTAGGTGTGGTTGTCCTCTCTTCCTTTCTGTTCATAATTTTGTACTTTGCTTGTATCAGAAAAACAGTTCAAATCCATCAAATTAATTTTCTAATGAAAAAAAAAAAAATCAGAAACAGAGCCCACAAAGGCTTTCTACTTTTAAATGAAATTGCAGTAAATAATAACTCGGATTTCTCTGAAAAGAATTAGTACTCGAAAGAAATATTCAAGAAGTGCTGTTTTAACTATAGGAGATGGAAATGAGCTACTCCCAGCCTGTTGCTGTGAGCAGGAAGCCCTCTCAAGGGCTCCTTGATACCGCCGATCAGAGGAAAGCACTAAAACGTCTTTGAACTTGAATTTCAAGTGCCTTGAAATACTATAATCTTAATTAGCTATGACACATAAATTACTTCATTTTACGCCCACGACTGTTGGCATTCAGAATTCCAAGTCAGAGTTTCTGAATTCTCAGATTAATGTGTGTGCCAGGAAAGGCCATTATTGTCCTGGGAAGGAAATATCTTTCGCCTTCAGGGAAAAGGCACAGAACAGAAAGACAGAAAGTGATGCTTTCCACTTGTGGATCCCATGGAATTTATCAGGAAAATCGTCAAGCTACTGTCTTACATGGTACTCCTTAGATGTTAACAAATAATTAGTCAATTTCAAGAAATAAATATTAAGGCTTCTTAATGGAGACGCCTACAGCTCTCTTGGGAGATTTGCAAGCTATCTGTGGATGTATTTTAATTCTGTTTTTACTTATTCTGATGATTATCTTAAAAGCTAGCGTAGTTGTTGGGCTTATGTGGAGGGCCGAGACACTGAGCACTCATCCCAGGGTGCAAGTCTGCCTTATGGAACGCAGCATCAGCACCCCCTACTATACAGCTGAACTGGCTGAGGAGAGCTTAAGGACAATGGCCACTGCTGATGACATGCAGATTTAAAGTTAATTCAGAGTGATTCTGAATAATGAAAGGCTTGTATCACATAACACTCAGAAATTAAGGCATACTGAAGTCAAAAGATGTCAAAAGAATTTGCACTACAGTGCCCAGCTCTATTTTCAACAAAATGACAGTAATTAATATCATCAATTTGAATTTTACTGACTTTGTATTTATTTTTAATTTTTATTTTTAATTTTTTATTTTTGATATTTTATTTATATTTCAAATGTTTTCCCCTTTCCAGGTCTCCCCTTTGGAAATCCCCTATCCCATCCCCCCTCCTCCTGCCTCTATGAGAGTATTCCCCCACCCACCCACCCACCCACTCCCATCTTCCCTCCCTGGCATTCCCTTATACTGGGGCATCTAACACTCTCAGACCCAAAGGCCTCTCCTCCCACTAGTGGCAAACAAGGCCCTCCTCTGTCACATATGTGGCCAGCACCATGGGTCCCTCCAATATGCATTCTTTGGTTGGTGGTCCAGTCTCTGGGAGCACCGTGGGGGGCTGACCAGTTGACACTGTTGCTTCAGCCCCATGGGGCTGCAAACTCCCTCAGCGCCTTCAGTCCCTTCTCCAACTTCTCCACCTGGGACCCCACGCTCATTCCAACAGTTGCTGTGAATTGAATCATGGGTGTTTTTTTGGGCTAATATCCGCTTATCAGTGAGTACATACCATGTTTGTTTTTTTGTGACTGAGTTACCTCAGTCAGGATGATAATTTCAAGTTCCATCCATTTGCCTGTGAATTTCATGAAGTCATTGTTTTTAATAGCTGAGTAGTACTCCATTGTGTAGATGTACCACATTTTCTGTATCCATTCCTCTGATGAGGGACATCTGGGTTGTTTCCAGCTTCTGGCTATTATAAATATGGCTGCTATGAACATAGTGGAGCATGTGTCTTTATTACATGTTGG
>CM052702.1:33551564-33578122 GCA_028551405.1 Uromys caudimaculatus | reverse complement strand
TTCAAGTTCCATCCATTTGCCTGTGAATTTCATGAAGTCATTGTTTTTAATAGCTGAGTAGTACTCCATTGTGTAGATGTACCACATTTTCTGTATCCATTCCTCTGATGAGGGACATCTGGGTTGTTTCCAGCTTCTGGCTATTATAAATATGGCTGCTATGAACATAGTGGAGCATGTGTCTTTATTACATGTTGGAGCATCTTCTGGGTATATGCCCGGAGTGGTATAGCTGGGTCCTCAGGTAGTATTATGTCCATTTTTCTGAGGGTCCACCAAACTGATTTCCAGAGTAGTTGTACCAGTTTGCAATCCCACCAGCAATGGAGGAGTGTTCCTCTTTCTCCACATCCTCGCCAGCATCTGCTGTCACCTGAGTTTCTGATCTTAGCCATTCTGACTGGTGTGAGGTGGAATCTCAAGTTTGTTTCAATTTGCATTTCCCTAATGACTAAGGATGTTGAACATTTCTTTAGGTGCTTCTCAGCCCTTTGAGTTTCCTCTGTTGAGAATTCTCTTAGCTCTGTTCCCCATTTTTTGATACTCTGGAGTCTAACTTCTTGAGTTCTTTGTATATATTGGATATTAGCCCTCTATCGGATGTAGGATTGGTAAAGATCTTCTCCCAATCTGTTGGTTGCCATTTTTGTCCTATTGACAGTGTCCTTTGCCTTGCAGAAGCTTTGCAATTTTATGAGGTCCCATTTGTCGATTCTTGATCTGAGAGCATAAGCCATTGGTGTTCTATTCAGAAACATTTCCCCTGTACCCATGTGCTCAAGACTTTTCCCCGCTTTCTCTTCTATTAGATTCAGTGTATCTGGTTTTATGTGGAGGTCCTTGATCCACTTGGACTTGAACTTTGTACAGGGAGATAGGAATGGATCAATTCGCATTCTTTTACATGTTGACCTCCAGGTGAGCCAGCATCATTTGTTGAAAATGCTGTCTTTTTTCCACTGGATGGTTTTAGCTCCTTTGTCAAAGATCAAGTGTGTGGGTTCATTTCTGGATCTTCAATTCTATTCCACTGTTCTACCTGCCTGTCACTGTACAAATACCATGCAGTTTTTATCACTACTGCTCTGTAGTACAGCTTGAGGTCAGGGATGCTGATTCCCCCAGAAGTCCTTTTATTGTTGAGAATAGTTTTTGCTATACTGGGTTTTTTGTTATTCCATATGAATTTGAGAATTGCTCTTTCAAAGTCTATGAAGAATTGAGTTGAAATTTTGATGGGGATTGCATCGAATCTGTAGATTGCTTTCAGCAAGATGGCCATTTTTACTATATTAATCCTGCCAATCCATGAGCTTGGGAGAGCTTTCCATCTTCTGAGGTCTTCTTCGATTTCTTTCTTCAGCGACTTGAAGTTCTTGTCATACAGATCATTCACTTGCTTGGTTAGAGTCACATCAAGATACTTTATATTGTTTGTGACAATTGTGAAGGGTGTCATTTCCCTAATTTCTTTCTCAGCCTGTTTATCCTTCGAGTATAAGAAGGAAGGCTACTGTTTTGTTTGAATTAATTTTTTATCCGGCAACTTTGCTGAATATGTTTATCAGCTGTAGCAGTTCTCTGGTAGAGTTTTTCAGGTCACTTAAGTATACGATCATATCATCTGCAAATAGTGATATTTTGATTTCTTCATTTCAGATTTGTATCCCATCGACCTCCTTTTATTGTCTAATTACTCTAGGTAGAACTTGAAGTACTATATTGAATAAACAGTGGACAGCCTTGTCTAATCCTTGATTTTAGTGGGATTGCTTCAAGTTTCTTTCAATTTACTTTGATGTTGGCTACTGGTTTGCTGAATATTGCTTTTACTATGTTTAGTTATGGACCTTGAATTCCTGATCTTTCCAAGATTTTATCATGAAGGGATGTTAAATTTTGTCAAATGTTTTTTCTGAATCTAATGAAATGACCATGTGGTTTTTTTCTTTGAGTTTGTTTATGTAATGGATTACATTGATGGATTTCAGGTATTGAACCGTCCCTGAATCCCTGGGATGAAGCCTACTTGATCGTGATAAATGATCGTTTTGATGTGTTCTTGGATTCGGTATTTGAGAATTTTATTGAGTATTTTTGCATCAATATTCATAAGGAAAATTGGTCTGAAGTTTTCTTTCTTTGTTGGGTCTATGTTGGGTTGGTATCAGTGTAACTGTGGCCTCAGAGAATGAATTGGGTAGCCTTCCTTCTGTTTCTATTTTGTGGAATAGTTTGAAGAGTATTGATATTAGGTCTTCTTTGAAGGTCTGATAGAATTCTGCACTGAACCCATCTGGTCCTGGGATTTTTTTGTTTGGGATATTTTAATGACTGCTTCTATTTCTTTAGGGGTTATGGAACTGTTTAGATGGTTTATCTGATCCTGACTTAACTTTGCTATTTGGTATCTGTCTAGAAAATTGTCCATTTCATACAGATTTTCCAATTTTGTTGAGTATAGGCTTTTGTAGTAGGATCTGATGAGTTTTTGAATTTCCTCAGATTCTGTTGTTTTATCTCCCTTTTCATTTCTGATTTTGTTAATTTGGATACTGTCTCTGTGCTCTCTGGGTAGCCTGGCTAAGAACTTATCTATCTTGTTGATTTTCTCAAAGAACCAGCTCCTGGTTTTGTTGATTCTTTGTATAGTTCTTTTTGTTTCTACTTGACTGATTTCAGCCCTGGGTTTGATTATTTCTTGCCTTCTACTACTGTTGGGTGTATTAGCTTCTTTTTATTCTAGAGCTTTCAGGTTTGCTGTTAAGCCACTAGTGTATGCTCTCTCCAGTTTCTTTTTGGAGGCATTCAGAACTATGAGTTTTCGCTTAACACTGCGTTCATTGTGTCCCAAAATTTTGGGTATGTTGTACTTTCATTTTCATTAAATTCTAGGAAACTTTTAATTTCTTTATTTCTTCCTTGACCTAGTTGTCATTGAATAGAGTGTTGTTCAGCTTCCATGTGTATGTGGGCTTTCTGTTGTTGTTGTTGCCATTGAAGATCAGCCTTAATCTGTAGTGATCTGATGGGAAACATGGGATTATTTCAATCTTTTTATATCTGCTACAATTTGTTTTATGACCAATTACATGGTCAATTTTGGAGAAAGTACCATGAGGTGCTGAGAAGAAGGTATATTCTTTTGATTTAGGATGAAATGTTCTATAGATATCTGTTAAATCCATTTGGTCCATAACATCTCTTAGTTTCACTGCATCTCTGTTTAGTTTGTGTTTCCAAGATCTGTCCAATGCTGAGAGTGGGATGTTGAAGTCTCCCACTATTATTGTGTGAGGTGCAATGTGTGCTTTGAGTTTTAGTAAAGTTTCTTTTATGAATGTGGGTGCCCTTGCATTTGGAACATAGATGTTAAGAATTGAGAGTTTTTCTTGGTAGATTTTTTCCTTTGATGAGGATGAAGTGTCCTTCCTTATTTTTTTTCTTTTTTGATGACTTTTGGTTGAAAGATTTTATCCAATATTTGACTGGCTACTCCAGCCTGTTTCTTGGGACCATTTGCCTGGAAACTTGTTTTCCAGCCCTTCACTCTGAGGTAGTGTTTGTCTTTAACACTGAGGTGTGTTTCCTGTATGCAGCAAAATGCTGGATCCTGTTTATGTATCCAGTCTGTTAGCCTATGTCTGTTTATTGGGGTGTTGAGTCCATTGATGCTAAGAGATATTAAGGAATCGTGATTGTTGCTTCCTGTTATTTTCGATGGTATTTTTATGTTTGTGTGGCTATCTTCTTTTGGGTTTGTTGAGAGATTACTTTCTTGCTTATTCTATGGTATAGCTTCCCTCCTTGTGTTGGCGTTTTCCATCTATTATCCTTTGTAGGGCTGGGTTTGTCGAAAGGTATTGTGTCAATTTGATTTTGCCATGGAATATCTTGATTTCACCATCTATCGTAACTGAGAGTTTTGCTGGGTATAGCAACCTGGGCTGGCACTTGTGTTCTCTTAGGTTCTGTATGAGATCTTTCCAGATCTTCTAGCTTTCATAGTCTCTGCTGAGAAGTCTGGTATAATTCTGATAGGTCTGCCTTTATATGTTACTTACCTTTTTCCCTTACTACTTTTAATATTCTTTCCTTGTTTTGTGCATTTGGTGCTTTGACTATTATGTGATGAAAGGCATTTCTTTTCTGGTCCAATCTATTTGGAGTTCTGTAAGCTTCTTGAATGTTTATGTTCATCTTTTTCTTTAGTTTAGAGAACTTTTCTTCTATAATTTTGTTGAAGATATTTACTGGCCCTTTAAGTTGGGAATCTTCACTCTGTTCTACACCTATTATCCTTAGGTTTGGTCTTCTCATTGTGTTCTGGATGTTTTTGGGTCAGGAGCTTTTTGTGTTTTGCATTTTCTTTGACTGTTGTGTCAATGTTTTCTATGGTATCTTCTGCACCTGTGATTCTCTCTTTTATCTCTTGTATTCTGTTAGTGATGCTTGCATCTATGACTTCTGATCTCTTTCCTAGGCTTTCTATCTCCAGGGTTGTCTCCCTTTGTGATTTCTTTATTGTTGCTATTTCCATTTTTAGAATTTGGATGGTTTTGTTCATTTCCTTTGCCTGTTTGATTATGTTTTCCTGTATTTCCTCTTTAAGGGCTTCTAGCTGTTTACCTGTGTTCTCTTGTATTTCTTTAAGGGAGTTATTTATTTCCTTCTTAAAGTCTCCTATCATCATCATGAGAAGTGATTTTAAATTTGAGTCTTGCTTTTCTGGTGTGTTGGGGTATCCAGGGCTCACTGTGGTGGGAGAACTGGGTTCTGATGATGCCAAGTTGCCTTGGTTTCTGTCCTTACGTTCTTGTCCTTGCCTTTCACCATCTGGTTATCTCTGGTGTAAGGTAGTCTTGCCCTCTCTGGCTGTGGCTTGTCCCTTCTTCAACCTTTGTGTCAGTACTCCTTGGAGACCAGCTCTCTCTGAGAGGAATTTGTGTTTGGAGAGCTGTTGTACAGGGTTAGCTCTGGGGTGCAGACAGAACCCAGAAAGATCCTGTCCCCAGCTGTTCCTTGGTTCCTGTGTCCTTATGGCTCTGTGAGGGTCCCTCTTGATCGAGGAATTTGAATAGAAGTGGTGGTCTTCCTGTTCTTGAAGGTATGTTGGCACACCTGGGAGACCAGCTCTCTCCTGGCACTGAGTATGGAGCCCTATGTCACAGGATCAGCTCCCTGGCTGTAGAAGGAAACTGGAAGTCCCCTTAGTCCCTGTGTTCTGAGAGTTCTGGGCAGGTCCCTCTGTGCAGAGGTGCTGGCCTTTCCCCTGCTCACAGGCTTGTCCACACTCCTGGGTGGGTAGCTCTTTCCCTTTGCTATTTGGGTATGGAGCCACATGGCACAAACTACAGGTATAATCCGGAAGGCTCCTGTCCCAGGCTATTCCTTGGTCCCTGTGTCCTGAGGATTCTGGGCGGGTCCTGCTGAGCAGTGGTGCTCGTCTTAAGTCCACTCATGGGCTTGTCCACAGTCCTGGAATGCTAGCTTTCTCCAGGTGCTATTTGGCTATGGAGTTCTGTGGCACACACTGGGGTCCCTGGCTGCAGGAGAAAACCCTTTGTATTTAATTTATAAATGCTTTTTGTTGTTGTTGTTTATAGACATTTAATTGCCATAGAGATACTTATTTTTGTTTTGCCCTTATTTATTTTTCTACTTGGGGAGTATAAAGATCAGCATAGATATTATGTGTCAATAAAAAAAAGTTCAAAATAGAAAAAAATCAGAAATGCAAAAGGGTCTAAGAAAAAATGTTAATGCACGCACGCACATAAAATTACTCATCATATCAAGACAAAGAAGATAAATTTTCATATGGCATGTATTAATTGCACATACCAAACCCTATTTAAGACAAAAATTAAAATAATAATATAAATTAAAACATAGAGCTCATTAGAATTGTAGTCTTCCTTTTTAGCGTGGGCATGTGTTCACATATGATGTGTATACACATGTGGGCGTGTGCACATCCGTACAGAAGGTGCGCATCCCAGCTGATGTCTTTCTCTATGGCTCTCTTCTTGATTTAAAAAAGAAATGCTTATTTTATTTGTGTGCAGTTTGCATGCGGGGGTGGGAGGGCAAATGATCATATCACAGTGCATTTATAGATGTCAGAGGGCAGTTTTTGGGAGCCAGTCACTTTTCTTCATTCAGTCTGTGTGTCCTCAGGCTTGGTGGCAGGCACCTTTACCTACTGAGCCACCTCCCCAGCCTCAGGGTGTATCCTTCTTTAAAATATATTTTAGAATATGCACAATGGTATTTTCCAGGAATCCCAGAATTTGAGAGGATGACTCCTAAGAACAAAGAGAGTACCAAGCCAGCCCAGGCTACAGAACAAGATCCTGGCTGGAACAATCAGAGCACTCGTTAGAACAAATATGATGCCTCTTAGCATTTCTTAAGTTTAATGACACTTTTTTCTCTCTAGGAGGTCAGCAGTGAGAATATTATTTATGTATATCATTTGGTACCCTTAATGATAGAAAGGCCCTACCTATTGTTGACACCACCACTTACATATCTATTGAGCATAGAGACCTCTAGTTGGCCTTCACTCTATACTTATTAGTATAGTCATACTGGAATGCAAGGTACCCTGCACAACACCAGGGGATAAAGGTAGCCATCAACTCAGCTGCAAACCCTGTGATCTACTGTGGTGACCTGCCTGAAAGGTGCTAGTGCAAAGTGACACAAATGTTGTGGAAGCACCAACCACACTCTAACTGGATTTAAGGCCCACTCCACAAGATAGAACCCCATGCCTGACACTGCTCCAGGTCAAGAACTGGCCTTGGGACTAGGGGAAATTCAAAAACTGTTCTGCTAAAGGAACATTGCAATAAAATGACTCCTAACAATATTCTGTTACACCCATTGATTAGTGCCTCTCTCAGCCACCAGCAGAGAAGCTTCCTCTTGCAGTAGATGGAAACTAACACAGAGACTCACAACACAACAATATTCAGATTGTGGAAGATTGGAAAATATTCAGAGAATGCTTTGGAACATTCAATCCTAAATGGAATGTATTCGTCAAAGCCCTCCCTTGAGGGCTTGGGGAGCTGTGTGGAAGAGGAGGCAGAAAAATTGTAAGAGGGGATGGATGACTCCCAAGAAACTGGTTTTCATACACAATAAATGGAAGCACATAAGAACAGAAGAGACTGTAGCAACATACACAAAGTCCACACAAGTTGAAGCCAGACAGGTCACAGTGCTGAAAGGTGGAAGTTGACTTGGATTCCTAGCCCTAAACAAGAAGCTATCTTCAAGAGCCAACTGCTTACAAAGTAAAACTTAGTTTACTCCAATGGGTCCTCACTGGGTATATCAGCCACACTTAAGGATAGACCCCATGGCCAGCCCTTGATGGCCAAGATGAAATGAACTCAAATGGTATTCTTGGAGATGTTTTGTTTCACATTGCTTCATTGAGAAACTATTTTGTTTAACTGGTCTTTTGCTTGAACATTGTCTTTTCAGATTTTGTGGGTTTGTAGGTTTGGTTTTGGTGTGTGTGTGTGTGTGTGTGTGTGTGTGTGTGTGTGTGTGTGTGTTATGTTTTTCCTTCACTTAAAATTTTTTGGGGAATTTGTGTTTGTTTGCTTTCTTGTTTGTTTTCTAAAGAGAAGGAGCAAGAAAGGAAGTGGGGTTGGGTGCGTAGAGAGGTAGGAAATTATCTGAGAGGAGTGGGAAGAGGGAATTCAAGATCAGAATATATTATGTGAAAAAATTATTAAAATGAGATTAAATAAAACATCTCTCCCTAACTAGTGTACAATAGGTACTATTGAGGGCCTGTGTTATGCTAGAAAAATTATGTTTATACAAAAGAAACAAGATCAGAGAGGTGGGAGTCTTGAGAGACTTGGTAATTTTGTCATGAGGTGTGGTACTAGACTGCATCTCCAAAGAAGCCATCTTCTTCTCAAAAGTGTGGGCAGAGGGAGCTTAGGCTATAAACCATTGCTGAGGCAGACAGATGGACTTCACAAAAGCCCACCCAATGTCACCCCACGTTAGGATGTTTGTCATTATGCAGGCCTGGACCACTTTGTTGTTTATAGTTTGCTTCTATGTCTGGCCTACTCTGATTACCATTCTTCATCTCAGGTTTCAACTTGGAGAGTGTTTTCTCTCACTGTCAAATACGTTGTGCTAGGACCTTTATTTTTGTGTATTTGTTGCTAGAGACTGAACTATATGCCAGGCAAGGGGTTACCACTGAGCTAGCTCTCTGGGCCTCTTCATACCTGCCCTTGAACTTGCTCTGAACCCAGCAAACCGTGAACTAGAAACCCTCCTACTTCAGCCTCCATGTAGCTGAAATTACAAGTCTGAGATCCCAGGCTCAGCTATGGACTGTTTTAGACCAGTGTTATTGCTAGTTCTTCAAAAAAGCTGAACACCAGAAAAAGATCATGGGATGAAAAGTACAACATAGACCCCATGTTTGTCCCACAAGACCCGGCAAGCCGTGCACAGAGGAGACACAAAAGAAAAAAAAGCAAAGAGCGGTGTATTTAAGTGAGCACAACTGCTTCTCTCCTAAAGTCAAGGTGGCATTTAATGGGAGTGGGAGTTGTCTGTTTGGTAAGGTCTTCCACATGATACCACTGCCCTGAGTAACAAGGACTCAAAAGCAGAGGGATGATATGAAAGAATAGTGAGGTATATTTCAAGTCTTCTTCTAACAAAAAATAAAATGCTAAAGGTTACCTTAACAAGATGGTTCAGTTTGATTGATGGAGTAAGTTCTGGACAGTAAATAGAAATAAACACTGGATGAGAAGTTAAAAACATCAATTCCAAAACCAAATAAAATACATCAAGTTGAATAAATCTCCGTGTCCAACTGAAAATACTCTGGTTTCTCAAGTTGTATATAGCTTATGCTTTCCCCCTAAAATGAGATTTTTATGTGCTAGGTAATTCTTCCGTGATTATTTATCTTGAAATCTTTTCCAATTTGTAATGATATTGTGTGAAAATTTAATATAAAATATTTTAAAGCACAATAAATGAAATTTTTGTGGAGGTCTATATATAATGGAACAGAATATAAGACAGAGGAAATCTATATATATTCTATGCGGATGAAGAGAAAATACATCACTCTCCCTGACACAATGGGATTAGTCTGTAATTGGTCATGTAGGAGACTGAGGCAGGAGGATTGCTTAACTGAGGCCAGTCTAAGCTACATAATAATAGCTCATCTCAAAGAGAAGAGGAGCAGAAGGAAGTTCGAGGGACCGAAAGAGAGGGAGGAGACAGCTTGAGGGAGGATGGAAAGCATTAAAAGCCTTTCCATATCTTTCTGTGACACCCAAGGAAACATTACCATAAAGTTTGTCATCAATAGTCTCATGGAATTTTGTTTATTATTCCCTTGACTTTCATCATAAGATCATAACACATGTAGCAACCTCTGAATATCTCGTAAATTACTGATGTGCTTGAATTAGTTTCCATTGTAATATTCTTTTATCCATTCTACTTTTCTTTCTAAGAATTTTCTCTGATATAAATTATTTTTTATTCTACATTTTACTTAGACTGTTGTGTGGACTTCAATGAAGTGTAATTGATTCTTGTTCTTATTTTTAATATTCTAACACAGAGAGACAGAGAGAGGGAGGAGTGTGTAAGTCTGGGGACTTTCTAGAAACAAAGCATTCAGAGGAGGGGGGGCACATGTGGTTATGTTTCTACTTATGACACTATTTCAGACAGGTTGGACTCTCTATGGGGTGCAATCACAAGTCTTCATGGAGCCGAGATCCAAGCTCAATGGCCTTGATGAATACCCTGGAGGCCAGATTTGATGTGGAAAGAGTTCCTAGTTCTGAAAGAGACGTGCAGCCTTAGACAGTGAGCACACAAAGTGGTGCGCAGGGCTGACATGCCAAGGCTGCTTTCACCCTTGCTTTAAATCAAGTGCTCAGATTGGATTACAGTGCCAGGTGGAAGATGTAAGCATCACGTGTGCGCAAAGATAGAGGGGGGATCTCCTAATAATTTTGATCACTAGGACCCAGAGATAAATGTTAATTGCTTCTTAAGAGAAATTCTTCTTGGATCTTATCTGCTGCAAGCAGTAAACAGACATATTTCTGTCATGTAAGACTGGATCTTCATCTTGAAACCTAAAGTGTGTTCCATTCCACAACAAAGGAGCTTTTTAAATCAGTGATTAAATTAAGGTTCTGGATTGTTTGGGTTACAGCTTTCTAGCCTGTGGTTCTCCAGCCCATGTGAGGTCAGGTAACTACGTGTGGGGATCGAGGAGAGTGGCAGCACCCCCAAGTTTCTAGCACACCGTCACCGGAAACCAGCTAAGAGTCAAACGCATAACGGCTCTGAGCAACTTCAGGCAGTGCTTGTCTGTGAGGAATTATGCAAGCTCAGCAGAGCCTTGGTTCCAAACACACAACACGAGAACTCCGCTTTGTGCATACTGCCATTCCACACAATGCGTACAAATGCCGTCCAAGACACTGCAGTTCAGACTTGAGATTACTCTAAATTATGGTCTGCACTGATAAAGCAGTTACTATAGGTTACCAAGTCAAAGATGTGAGGGTCAACGTAGCCCGCAGAGGAAGCCAGGGCTAGAAGTTTGCAGATGGATAAGCCCGATTCTTAACCAGAGCACTGTCGCTGTACAATAGCAGGAGATGGGGCATAAAAACTTCAGATAATCAGTAGGAAAAGAATGGGGACAAGATCAATGCATTTGTTGTTGAAGAAGTAAGGAATCCACCTTTGCCTAAGGATTCTTCCAATACCAGAAGCCTTAACGCGAACACAACTCCTGGTAAGAGTCCAGGAGCAAGAAGTGATGACCCTAACCCTGGGAATAGTCACTGACTAATAGATCAATACAAGAAAGATGCCCAAGTGCTTAGCCTCTCTATAAGAACCCAAATTTAGATTACAGAATTTCAGTAACTACAAGCAAATCTTCCGAGTATCTGCTCTCTATACCATGCAAATGCTAGGCAGAGTGTATACAAAACTAACCAATTTGAAAATGTGCATCTCTCCTGGCTGCTTTGGTCTACTGAAAACTACAAGGTCTACACTTAGGTAGTCAAGAACTGGAAGGTAATACCACACTGACAGCTAGCCAACAGATCAGATTGCCCACAGGGAGCAAGAGTGATGGCTACTCTTCTGACTTTGGTTAAGGAGCAGCAACCTGGGCACCAGTGGGAAATTTCTGGACTCCAGGCCTATTACCAGAACTACCCGGGCAGAATTCACTAGACCACTCCTGCCTGGGAGACTCAGCAGCATGTAGTTAGTGGAAGCTCCTTTGGGACATTGACTGTTCTCACCATCCTCCTATCAACTTATCTATCTCCCTCTCAGACCCACAAGAGTTTAATTCTCAGAAACTGTTAGACCTATGAACAGCAGTACCACTGGTTTCGTGACCTGTGATCATGAAGTGTGGATGCTGGAGAGTCACAACAGTGGGGGAGAGATGTGTCAGCAGCAAAGAATTCCCAAAGTAGCAACAGCAAAGTGGAACAGGAGGCCAAAGCCAGAAGCATGAGTCACCCCTCTTCGTGAGTTACTCCGACATTAAAGGAGTCCCTGTCCCACAGAAATATTTATCCGAGAGGAAAACAAAATGAACATTTTATGTTTCATCTGTTTTGACAAATACATAATTGCCCCAGAGACTGGCAAATGTTTTCCTTGTTGTCTCAAATGAAAACTGACTAAATGTGACATGAGTTTAGAATTAATCCCTACTGTAGCTAGGATTCGCTGCAGAGCAGCTGCTTCTTATTGTCATTGCTTAGGGATCGTGTACTGATTATTACAGACTTATTAAGTGTCTTCAGGAGGCTATCAGGGAAGCTGTTTGAGGCTGTCTGTGAAAGTTCCTGAGTTTTATCACACGACTTCTGCTTGGTTCTCTTGATCTCGGGGTGGTTTATATTAAATAACTGAGAGATTTAATCAGTAAGAATCAGCATGCTTCAAAAATCTGAAACAGGGCTATTTTAATCAGTGTATTTTTGCTTAAATTACTTTTAACTTACTTTTCAAAGAGAGATTCCAGATTTCTAGCATTTCTAATTTTTCCCCTTTAAAACATTACTTTGAAGTGTGCACAAATCACAGACGGTGGCTCTATCTGTATAATGCAATCACAGGTTTAAAAAGAGAACATTCTGCCAACATATAATGACTTCCTGCCTTGCTCAAGCAACGCACGGCACCCTTGAATGTGTCCCTCAGTCATGAGCAGGGCTGCAATAGCTCTCAACAGTCTTCCACTAGGACTCGGGCACTTTCTCCTCCACAGTCTTCCTCTAGGACTCAGGCACTTTCTTCTCTGGACTCCAAACTTTGTCTTTTAAATCTCCATATTTCTCAAGTTCCTACTGCCAGCCTTTCTCACTAAATCCTTTCCTGACCTGTACTTCTGCTGAATATTAATGCATTCAGTATATTCATTGCTCAGTAGTCAGACTCCAGAATTATTCCTATATATTACTGATGTTTATTCTACAGTCAGTGTGCCTAAAATATATATATATATGCATATATATGACTAAATGTGACTATATATATATATATATATATATATATATACACACACAAAATATATATATATATATATGAGTTATGAGTAGAGGGGTCTATATTATATATATAAACAATATATAAAAATATAAATATATGTATATTACATGAACATGTATATGTATGTATGTATGTCTCTGTGTGACAATATGTATAATATATTATTCCTAGAGACCACATAGAATTTCTACAGCTTCATTTAGTATGGGCTAACTATGGCCTAAGTTGGCCTGGCTAAGATCTTTGTTTCTATCTCAGGACATCTATACAAGGATACTTATTCTCTTTTAAACTAGGGTAGTCCTAACAGAGTTCCCTTGTGCAAAGGGTTAATTATTTGCTGTGAAGAGTACCACATTGACTTTAAGGCTAATGCCATTCACAAGTAAGAAACATCAAACACTGTATCTGGTAAGCTAGGACAAATCTGGAGATTTAGCTGATTATTTGCAAGTCATTGTTATTTTGTTTTTAATGAACAAGTTGTATATAGCAAAATATACACTTTTGAAAGAATGTATGTGTGTGTATATGTGTGTGTGTGTTCCATGGTACATGTCCCAAACTGTGTGTGGAGTCAGATCTGTTTCTTGCTAGCACATGGGCTCCCAGGGATGGAACTCAGGCTGTCAGGTGCCATAGCAAGTGCTGTATCTCATCAGTCATCTCGTGAGTCCTAGTGCACAGTTCTTACATTTCCATTCCATACTATTTCATCATCTGACACAAGGTACAGAATATTTCTAATATTCTGTGGCTTTTCTGTGTTCCTTTTCAATGAGCACACACACAGCCTTGAGATTGGGGACTTCTTACTTTTAACTGTGTTAATCAATCTCTGATGGGAACACACTTCAGAAAAATGTCAATATTCATGTGTTGATGCACAGACCTAGAGAAGAACAACAACAACAACAAAATGTCTCAGGTGGGCCAGCTCAGGTGATTTGAGCTCAATATCTCAATCTAGATCTAGATCTAGATATATAGTTATATATGGTGCTACCCAATAGACTGTTCCTTTGGGTGTGTTTTGCTCAGTGTGCTGCTTTGCTTTTAACATGAATATATATATATATTTGCATTTAACATGAATATATATATATATATCCATACTCTCTCTCTCTCTCTCTCTCTCTCTCTCTCTCTCTCTCTCTCTCTCTCACACACACACACACACACACACACACATATATATGTTTTCTACCAGTAATGTGTAGGGTTTCTATTGATTGATTTTGCTTTGCCGAATCTTATTTCACTGTGAATATACTGGTTGAGTCATTCAATTTTGAGTGGATGGCTGATCTGTTTCTTTTTTTTATCCTCTAAATTATTGTTAATGAAGTTGCTATGGACATTACATAGAAGGCCTACAGTAGACAGTGTAATACAATAAGCATTTGGTTGTCTATACTAAAACTGACAACTTTGCAAAGTATTTCTGTCACTATCTGTGATGGTTTATATGAGCTTGGCCCAGGGAGTAGTACTATTGGAAGGTGTGGCCCTGTTGGAATAAGTGTGTCACTGTGGGTATGGGCTTTAAGACTCTCATCCTAGCTGCTAGGCATGAGAGGCAGTATTCTGCTAGCAGCCTTCAGATGAAGAGTAGAACTCTCAGCTCCTTCTGCACAATGCCTGTCTGGACACTGCCATGCTCCCGCCTTGATGGTAATGGAATGAACCTCTAAACCTGTAAGCCAGTCCCAATTAAATGTTGTCCTTATAAGAGTTGCCTTGGTCATGGTGTCTGTACACAGCAGTAAAACTCTAAGACAGAAGTTGGTACTGCAAGTGGGGTATTGCTGTGATAGGTCTGACTATGCTTTTGTTTGGAAGAGTGTGGATTTTGGGACTTTGGATTTGGAAAGCAATGGAATGCTTTAAATGGGGCTTAATGGGCTGTCCTAGTAGGAATATGGAAGACTTTGTTACTGAGAGTGATTTGAATTGTGTGGACCTAGCTCAAGAGGTTTCAGTGGAAAACTTCAATGTGGCCTAGAGATTGTTTCTGTGGTATTTTGGTGAAGAACGTGGCTACTTTTTTGCCCTTGTCTGAAGAGTTTGCCTGAGGTTAAGGTGAAGAGACTCAGATTGTGCCGACAAAGGAAGTCTCAGAAACGCCCATCATAGACTTTGTTCTCTGGTTAAGTCTCATGAAGAGCATTTTAAACAAGCATAACAAGCTGAAAAAGGAAAAATATAAAATATATGGTTCTAGTATTAAAGGGACACCGGGAAGTGAAATGGAACTGAATCCTGTGTTCAAGGATATTAAATTGAATTAAGGGAGTAGTGACTTTGGGGTGAGATCCCACCCAGCTAAATTTAGGTCCAGGCATGGTAGTTTAAGCCTTTAATCCAAGGAGGCAAAGACAAGCAGATCTCTTGAGTTCAAGGACAGCCTAGAATAGAGCAAGTTCTAGGTGAAGAAAAACTTAAATCTAGGCTTGGGGGACCACAACATAAATCCCAGTGCTTAGAAGACAGGCATGCAGATCTCTGAGTTTAAAGTCAGTCTACAAAGCAAATTCCAAGACAGCCAAGCTTAGGCAGTGAAGGAGTTGGAAAACAGAAAGCTAGTGATAATATAATAGAACAAGGAGGGCCATGTTCCAGCCCAGCAAGCAGCAGAACTTGGCAGCTTTGGCCATGTGGCTCTGGCTTTAAAGTCTAGAATTGAAGGGACTACTGGGACAATTGATGCTGGTTAGCTGGAACTAAGGAATTAGCAGTGATTAAGAAGAGATCAGCATCACTGAGGTGAAATCTTCTGGGAGGTGTTTTTTGAGAACACAAAGAAGCTATGTTCCAGAGATAGCAAAGGTTGTACCTCGTGCTGCAGCCGTACTTAGTCATATGTAAGTCACCCAGGTGGTACTGGGTTTGAAGGCATGAAGGATTCATGAAGAGCAGCTGAGGCTTGGTACTATGAGAGGCCATGGAAGGACATTGGTGAAGGTGCAGCCACAGTTGCATTTGATGGCTCAGGACTGAAGGGGTCATGCAAAGGACTTGAGGCTTGATACCATGAAGAGAGCCTGAGAGGCTATTGGTGAAGCCTAGTTGCAGTGGAAGACCCCAGCATATTTGAGATGCCAGTACCATGGGATAATCACCAAGAACCGCAACAGAAGAGTAATGGATCAACATGAGCTTAAAGTGCTACAGAGGCCAGAGTTGGAGAAGTGACACCAGCTCTTTGAAGGAGCCCAGAAGATCATGTGTGAATCCCAGACATTGAAACAAGAAGCTGTAACACAGAAGTCACCTTGGAGACCCCAAGATGTTTGAGATGCCAGAGCCATGGGCTATCTGGTGAGAAAGCTGCTAACAGGGAGTAGAAACAGCCCAGGAGAAAGAAGTTTGTTGCAGTCAAGAAAGATGAAAAAGAAGTTAGAGATCTGAAGACTGCTTTGACATCAGCCATGGAAATGCAGAGTTTGGAGTTTGCAAGGCTGGTTTTCTGTCTTGCTTTGGGGATTACAATTTAGTGATTGGATGAATCTCAGAAGAGACTTTGAACTTTGGACTTTTAACATTGTCAAGACTGCTATAGACTATGGGAACTTTGGAGTTAGACTAAATGTATTTTTCATTATGCTATGTTTAGGTATAGCCCACATAGCCTCATATGTTTGGACAAGCCTATGGGGGCCAGGGAGTGGAATATGATAGTTTGTATATGCTTAACCCAGGGAGCGGCACTATTAGAAGGTGTGGCCCTGTTGGAGTAAGTGTGTCACCGTGAGTGTGGGATTTAAGACCCTCATCCTAGCTGCCTGGAAGGCAGTATTCTGCTAGCAGCCTCCAGATGAAGATGTAGAATCTTCATATCTTCCTGCACCATGACTGCCTGAATGCTGCCATGTTCCTGCCTTGATGATAATTGATTGAACCTCTGAACCTGTAAGCCAGCCCCAATTAAATGTTGTCTTTATAAGAGTTACCTTAGTCATGGTGTCTGTTCACAGCAGTAAATCCCTAACTAACTAAGACACTTTATTTTCATAATGAAGTTTGAAAGTCACAACTGTTCATTTTTGACCAATACCTGTTGATGTTAGTTTTATAAAACCAAGTATTATAGGGGTAATGTTTTCTCATAGGTGTTTAATGTGAATTTTCCTGATAAATAATGATATTGAGTATGTTACATGTGCTGGCTGGTATTTATATTCTCATTTTGTAAAGTTCTCATTTAAGTCATTATTTTCAAATTTGTAATTTGTATTACCAAATGCAAACATATATTTTTAATCTGATCCCAGAAAACAAGAAAGCAGTACCCTTCGAGGTCTCTGCCTGAACACCACCAGATCCCGGGATAAACCTTTAAGAGCAGCCAGCATGTTTTACAGTTTTCAGGGATTCCAGTGGGACCCATCATGAGCAGTTGTCCATTAATTATTTTTGTTTATTTGTTTGTTTGTTTTGATTTTGAGTCAGGATCCCATTAGGAACCCTAAACTGACTCAGAACTTGTGATCCTTCTGCCTTACCTCCCAAGTGCTGAGATTATAGGTATGTACCACTATGCCCAGTGCTCATTCACTTTAAAAAAAAAAAACAAAAACAAAACTGTAATAATGAAAGCCTTACTCTGCAGAGTCAACGGGCATTATCTTTGCTTTCCTGGATCTTAAAGTCTAGGACAAAGGTAGATGTAAAAATATTTATAAAGTAATTATAAGTAAGTAAGTAAGATAGTAAATGTTGTAAGGCAAAGGCCGTAGGAGTAAAGGGGTACCTGGTGTCCACTGAGGGGACAGGAGTAGCAATGGACTAGGATAGAAAGTTGCACACACTGCTTCCCTAAGAAAGCAAGGAAGGAGTCCTTCTAGTGAGTCTCCACAGTGAGTAAGGCTCGGCTGAGTTGTGTTGGCTATTTTTCTGTTGCTTTGATAAAACAAGATGACCAGGAGCAAGGAAGACCGACCAAAAGGGACAAACTTAACAAAGAAAGGCTCTATTTTAGCAAATAGTTCCAAAATGATGTCATCATCAGGGTAGAAAGGCACGGCCTGGCACAGGAGCAGTAAGCTGGCTGAGTGTTTAACCTCCACACAGCAAGCAGAGAGAGTGAGCAGAAAGGGGCAGGAGGCTAGACAACCTCAAAGGTCTCTCCCAGTTCCCCACATCCTCCAGCCAGGCTCTATCTCCAAAAGGTTCCATAATCGCCCCCCAAAGGACCAACTGGGAATCAGTGTTCATACACAAGCCTCTGGAGAGCAGTTCTCACGCAAACTGCTATACTGGGCAAAAAGAAGAGAGTACGTGTCCCCAGACTGCTGAAAGGGTTAGTGGAACTACCTGACCACACTTCACATTATGCAGTGGGACCATTCTATCTTAACACTGTGTTGCGATGGAAAAATTAACTGGGAGCTTAAGTGCCTCTAAGTCTTCCTGTAGCAGTAATTGTTGATTAGAAAATTTCCCAAACCATACACAGCACCCTCAAAGATCATTGTTTCCTTTCGGTCACAAATACCCTGGAAACACAATAGCCTTGTTTTGTTTTGTTTTTAATCTATTCTCTCTTCATGTTGACAAAACAGAAGCCTGTTGAGTTTACACAAATTCGTCTCAAGAGAAATTTTGATCCCTCACTGAGCTGACCAGGGCATCCCACACAGCTTCAGTGTCCTTTATAGTGAGACTATTATAATGTTATCTGTAACCCATGGTGACATTCTACCACATCCCAAGCAGTTATAGACACCTATCTTGCTCCCAAAAGAAATTCAGATAAATTAAGGCTTTCTTATAACCAAAGATTTTTTTTTTCTTAAAGAAAACACAGAAAAAGTCGATGACACTTAATTTCAATCATTAACTCGATGAAATTAAGTTATTTCGCGGGCATGCCTGAGGGATTATCTTGATTAGGTCATTTAGGTAGGAAAACTCACCCCTGTGGATGGTCCCATTCCCTTGGCTGGGATTCTGAGATGCACAAGAACAGTAAGCTAAGATGAGCCGTTTACTGCTTCCTGTTGCTTGATTGCTAATTCGATGTAGCCAGCTCCTCAAGCCTCTGCTCTGGGATACAGGCAGGCTTTAGCATGCCAGGCTTCATTTGAGGCTAGTTGCTTATGATAATTTCTCATTTACATCACTTTTCCACCTTTAACTCCTCTCACATTATTGTGGTAGATACATTGTTACAACTAATACAAATACACAAGCTAACACTTTAGTTTTGTATCAGCAAGACAAAATAGTAAACATCGGCAACCTAAAAGGAGGATTGATTATCTCAGCTCATTTTTCCAGTCCATGTTTGGCTTGGATATCGTTGGATTTGGAGTTAGACTGAACATCAAAACAGTGTGAACTGTGGCAGGGAAGGCTGCTCACCACGTGGTGGTTATAAAACAGAGGGGGTGGCAGAAGGTGTACCCTTCCAAGGCATAGCCCACAGTCACCCACTTCCTCCAATTTGGCCCTGTTTCAAGTCTCTAGCTTGCCCTAAGGATGCCAGCACCTTATGAATCAAAGTATGTTAAACAGCTCCCATGAGCCAATTACCTCACTGATTGGCCTACCAGTGAGGAGACAAACATTCAGTGTCTCAGAGAACACTTCAAAACCCAACATCATTGTTGTGGTTCTGATCTTGAATGGCCCTAAAGCTCTTGTGTAAAAATTTTGAACATCATCCTGTGGAAATTCAGAAACAGAGCATTGACAGGATGCCTTACGCTGAGGATTGCTGATTTAAAGGTTTCCCAAGGTAATGCGCTGTTCTGTTAGTCAGCTCTCCACCACTTTGATGGAACACCTGAGATAAACATCTCAAAGGGAGGAAATGCTTATTTTGCCTTTTAATGTCAGAGGTTTCCATCCTTGGCCCCTCCTTAGTTGGCTTTGAGCCTCTGGCAAAGTTGCTGAGCCCTGCAGAAGCATGAGGTGGAGCAAAGATGCCTGCCTAAAGGCGGCAGGGAAGCAGAGACAGTAAGCAGGGCAAGAAGGGGGAGACTCACAGTACCTCAAGATATCCTCCATGGCTTGACTCCTTTCCCCAGGCTTGGCCTCCTAAAGACTTCTTCACTCCTTGATGCTTCTTGGATAGTCAGACCATCCCATGCCAGGGTTTGTTTGTTTGATTGATTGATTGACTGTTGTTGGTTTGTTTGTTTGTTTGTAGTCATTTGGTTGGTTGGTTTTTGGGTTTTGGTAGAAAAGAGATATTTTTCTTCATTTCCCCTGTGTCTCACTGATTGCCTCTTCCTCCTGGCTCATGCCATCACCCACCATAAATCCTGGATTTGCAAGAAAACAGCCTGTGAGGACCCACACCTCTCACACATGCTACTCTTCTCTGGAAACACTGGGTGGGACTCCTGCTTTGATTGAAAGATTTCATTACTTTTTGAAAATTATCTGTTGCCATCTAAATAACATTTCCATTTAGTATTATAATTTTCTATTATTTAAATTCTAAAATTTAAGATTTGCTATTTACAATTATTAAATTGAAATTTCGGTTAAGTAAAAAAAACTTCATGAGTTAATGAACAAAGTCTATTGTAATTATTTAGTGAAACAAGTGTAGATATTTAACAAGCTACTTTGTTGTAAGCATTTCAATGCGTCCTTAGTGTGGAATAGCACTATTTGATTCTTACCAAATGCTTTTCATTTGTCTTTGGCTGTGGCCACTGATTTCCAAGGCTGGATTAGAGGCTGTGGTGATGATAGCTCATGGTCAGCCAGCCGATGAAGGAAAGTCTGTGGATTTTCTTCTCTCAGGGGAGCCTCCATTTATAGAAATAGGAGGGATTATGGTACAGCTCTGTGCTAGATTTGGTATTTGAATCAGAATTCTATCTGACTGCATGATTGCTCCTTCTCCAGTCAAGTGTCACGTGCTCCTTAGGCCTTCTGAAGGAAAGGTTACTCCCACTTGTCTTCTGTTCCATTCCTGCCCCAAACTTCTTCAGACAGCAATGAAGGAAGCAATTCCATTATCCCTTTTCTGGGAAAGACAGGGAAGAAGGACAGTCCAACTGAAAAGAAAAAGAAATATAGGGCACAAATTAAGAAAATTCTAAATTGACCTAGTTTCACAAACATGCAAATTTATAATTACATCAGTTGGATTGTACAGACAGTGCACATTCACATAAGAGTACTCACAAAATCCATAATCAATATACCTTGCTCATTTTATTTGTCTCTACAGACTCTAATGACATTAAAGAGGTAATCTGGGGAGAAATCAACACAAGAGAGCATGAATTGCAGAGAATGCCTCTGGATTCTCAGGGGAGTCACTCGATAGGTTTCTTTTCCTACAAAACAAACAAAGAAGCAAGCAAGGAAAAGAGCCCAAGAGAAGGCACAAGAATCAGAGACACACTCAGGAGTCCCATAAAAACATTAAACTGGAAGTCATAATACATTCAAAAAGGACTTGTAAGATAAGAGAAGAAAATATATAAAAAATAATTTTAAAAATAAGATAAGTTTAAATTAAAAAGAGCAAAGAAAGAGCTATAACATGGTATTGTGAGACAAGGAACCTCCATAGATGCCCTAGCTCCTATTGGCCTCCTACTGCTGGTCATGCAGCCTACACTTTGAGGAGTTTGAGTCTCCAGTGAGACTCCCCTGGAGGAAACTCAATGTTCAGTTGAAAGTGGGTATCAGTTGGAGATTGCTCTTGGGATGTCTCCACTTCTCCTTTCAGCTCTAGGGGCTGTCTGGTACAGATCCATGTGGGCCCTGTGCATGCTGCCTCAGTCTCTGAGTTCACTCATACATCAATCTTGTTGATTTAGAGGGCCTTGTTTACTTGCTCTCCTCTATCCTCCCTGGTTCTTACATGCCTTCTGCCTCCTTTTCTGTGAGGGTTTCCTGACCCCTGAGGAGATGGAATTGATGGAGACATCCCATTTAGAGCTGAATGTTCCAAGGTACCTCACTCTCTGCATATTTTCTGGCTGTAGGTCTCTGTATTTGTTCCCATCTGCTACACGAGGAAGCTTCTCTGATGGTGGCTGATCTATGAGTGTAGCAGAATGTCAATAGGACTCATTTTGTCACTGTTTGTTTGTTTGTTCTAGAACTGTGCTGTTTGGTTTTACTCTAGATCCCTGAGCTATCTAGTCCCGGGTTCTTGGTCACCTAAGCCGTAATGAGAGTGGCCTTTCAAATTGCACAGAAAGACATCCATGGAGCAGCTAAGAAAGGCTTTCCTAGCATAACAAAGATTCTCCAAAGTTCACCTCTCTGCTGCGTGAGCTTTACTTTTGCAAGGAGCTTAGACAAAAATCCTTTTATCTAAAAGTGTCAACTTTCAGGAAGCTGTAATCGAATTTAAGAGTCTTGTACTAATTTATTGAGGATCAGGCACTATGTAAGTCCCGTCCTCACATGTTATTTACTTTAATCCTTTGTCACTTTCCATAATAGTTTTACGGTCAGGCCTTCCAACCAGCTGGAGGAGACCTGAAGTCTGGGGATGATCATTTGAGTGATGAAATGGCAAGAAGACCATTTTGTCTGAACAGCTGTGGGACAAAGAAATGAATAGAAAGAGAAATGGGGTCCCCATCCTCGAGAGGTTCAGAGCTGCCAGTTGGGCTCTGCGCTAAGCAAGTGCCAGCTTCGCGAGATCCCGCCATTCACTAGAAGTATGAATGCTTGTACTCGGAGGCTAACAGAGCTGATCTCAAGGCTACTCTTTGCATTGACCTTTGCAAAAGTAGTGGTGACATCCTAGCCATGTCAACAGCTGCTGTATGAGGAACTTGGTAGATTTTATTTTAATTTTATAACTTGTTTGATTTGTTGTCTCTCTTTATATAAGAGGCTAGGTTTTATACCTAATTTTATATTTATATTGTATCTTCATTTCTTATGAAGGCTGTTAAAGGGTCTGATTGAGAGACCAGAAAAAACCTGGACATTTGTTTTATTTTCTTACCATCCAGTCACTGTTGGAGGGCTATCCTCTGAGACGGTTTGTCACCTTCAATGGGCAGTTTTCCTCAGCCAAAGTTCAAACCTGATATGATAATCTTGATTATCAAGTTGATGGGATTTTTGAATCACCATGTAAAAATATCTGTGAGCGTGCCTGTGAGAGATTGCACAGATAGATGGGAAGACCCAGTAGGCATGACTGTGAGAGACTGTATACATAGATGGGAAGACCCAGTAGGCATGACTGTGAGAGACTGTATAGATAGATGGGAAGAACCAATCTAAATGTGGGTAGGACTACTCATGGACTGGAGTCCTGGACCAAACAAAATAGAAAGCTATCTGAACACAAGCATTCATTGTTCTCTGTTTCCTGTGTGTGTGTCTGCTTGCCTGTACATACTGCATGCTGTAGAGTCTATCCATGGAGGCCAGAAGAGGGCATCTTATTCCCTGGAACTGGAGTTACAGCTGTTAGAGGCAGACATGAGCCAACCTGTACAGGTACTGGGAACGGAGAACAGATCCTCTGCAAGACTAACAATTCTGTTAACTTAATAAACATATTTATAATATTTAGGATGAGTAAGAGAGTGAAGGTATTCAGTTAACAGTTACTAATTTCCATCTTACCCCTCAAAATACCATAAGCTAGAAAGAATAGAAAAAGTATTAAGTATGGTAACCAGCACCTAGAGATTTTATAAATAGCAAATATAATATGAAATACTTTACCACACTTGTAAAATAAGATGAAGTTAAGTGTTTGAATAAACGAATACACTGTTATAGTGTTAGGAAATGAAACTTGCTCTGTGTCATTCATTACCATCACTACATAGTTTTCACTGAGGAATTCATCAAGGGTTTGTGGGCATCTAGCATGAACGGCCAAGACCAGGATTTCCTTTCTTTTGTTGGGTCACTATCAATCTTAAATTTTAATCCGCAATCTAATTTCCTGGAAAAACAAGCACCAGTCTCCCCCCCCCCCAAAAAAAATGGTTTTGCTGATTGAGATTTTGTAGCAGACACCTGTGACTTTTGCAGGTTTGCTTCTGGTGGCAGCTCCATGGAGATCCCTCATTCTGTCCTTGCTCCATATGGTTTGTATGAAGCTGTCTTCTTTAGTGGACATGAGGCTTATTTGTGATGAAAGTAAATTCTTGCACACTCTTTACCCAAGGAGTGGTTTGAAGATGGATATGTGTATCAGTTCGAACTAACTAGACAGCAAAGCCTGTCCTAGTGTTTTTTAACTGAATGAGTCCATAATATTTTTTTCTTTATTTCAAGACAATTTTAGTTGAATTTCCATCACACACAATTTTAAAAGTTCTAATAAAATATTGACTTCCTTATAATAAAAGCATCAGGTTCCTTCGTGTTCTTAAAGTATTTCAGTCTTAGATGATATCAAGTCCATTTTCCAAATGCTTCAAGCTGTTTTCCTCATAGCTCAAAGACCAATCAGAAAGCAGTATATCAGTGGTGTACAAGATGGCTTCTATTTAAATGTCATTGATAAAATCTTTCATGTTTTGTGTTACAACAATTACAGTTTATGCTCTGCTGTTTGTTTCTTTGCTTTTGTTTCTATAATATATATTAAAGTTACTAGAGTCAATATAATAACATTTTTAAATGGTATTAAGTGATAGGTAAATCAAGAATTCAAAACTAGAAAATCGCATAGAAAAGAGAGATGATTGCTTAGGAATGTAATGTTGGTGCTCTCCTTGGAAGCCAGGAGTAAAAGAAAGTCAAAAGGATTTTAAGAAGTTCTGTCTTTTGATAAAAGAACTCATGCTTGTTAAGGGGAAAATTAAACATATTTACTTTAGTGGAGGTTTCCCACACACACAGACTCAGGAGTCTTACCTTTTAATTTGGAATCTGGATTTCTGTGAGTCCCCTGGTATCTTTTGCTTTGCCTTTCACTCTCACATTCATCAAGCAACTTAGTAGCAACTGGAATAAAATGCTGCGATAACATTTTCCTGGCTTCCCTAAAGTCTAATGATTAGAGAAGAGACAGAAACCAGCTGGCTTAACCTCCAGCCAAGGCTTCAGCTGTGTATCTTAAAAGACAATTAAAACCACGTGCACGGGCTCTGACCCTCTGCTTTTCAGGTCAAGGGGGTAACTTGTGAATTCGGGATGCTTCAGAAAGCTTTTTAACAGGACTTCTGGGTGGTAAAATCTTGGCCAAAATGAGTTCTTCATGTTCCCTGGAAACTCAAACCCAGGACTTTTTTGCACAGAGTCTGGACAAGTGTGGTTAGATGTGACTGTATTACATCAAAGCTTCCATTGCACTCTTAAAGATAAAGGAAAACACCAGATCCTCAGAACAAACGAGCCAGTGTCTCTGCATAATCCTTCCTGGATGCAGTCAGCAGCCATTAACCTTACTCCCAGCTCGGACCCTCTGCTTGGGATGCCCGGAACTCCAGCGCCCTATCCTCTGTTGACATTCTCTTTGTCTCGGTTTCCTTTCCTTTCTTCAGCAACAAGTCTTTTGCCTTTAATCTAAGTGCACCATCAAACAGTTTATGTGATTCAATTAGTCTCTTTCCCATTTCTTCCAGAAATCTGTGTCCTTAGATTTGCCCTGAGCATCTGAAAACCTTGCTCACCTCACCATTCATTGAGTGTGTGTGTGTGTGTGTGTGTGTGTGTGTGTGTGTGTGTGTGTGTATCCCCAAAGCTTAAATAATTTGGGCTATTTATTAATAATTTCAATAAATCTGTCTTTTAATCTTGACCATCTCGTAAGTCTTCAGAAGCAAAAATGCAGGGAACAAGAAGAACAGAACAGTATTTGAATGAGATTTGTGGTTTCCCGAGAAGTTCCGCCATGCTGTGTTACGCTGCTGTGGAAGCAATCCCCCTCAGAAGCCCATCGTTCCTGCCACTGGAGTGCTTCTAGCACAGATGACCACGCCTGTATTCAGTGATTCTCATCCCTTCCTAGGGACAACAACAGCACACTGTGGAGAAGAACAAGACAACTGCAAATGACAGACCCTGGTGAATGAGAAATGAGAAGAGCAAGAGAGTCCCTCTTACATCTTACATTCAGGAACCCATTTGTTTATGTACACTTTGATAGTTCTCACTGATGAATTCTTAGCCAAAATTTCAGTCTTTGTCATACTTATGACTCTTTTCTGATTCTTTGTTTTTGTTTTTGTTTGGTTTTTTGGGGTTTTTTGTTTTGTTTTGTTTTGGTTTGGTTTTTTTGTTTGTTTGTTTGTTTTCGAGACAGGGTTTCTCTGTGTAGCCCTGGCTGTCCTGGAACTCACTCTGTAGACCAGGCTGGCCTCGAACTCAGAAATCCACCTGCCTCTGCCTCCCAAGTACTGGCATTAAAGGCATGTGCCACCACTGCCCGGCTCTTTTCTGATTCTTAAATTGGTGATAGATATCTACTATCCTGGGAGAACCTTGTACACAGAGACCATAGATTAGGCTAGCCATAATGGTCCTCATGACAGCCTGCATCACAAAATACAAAGACATAGCAACATATTTCTCCATATAAGGAGTTAAGAGCCATAACTGGATTGAAGTGGATTGAAAGAAATGTTGAGAGGAACTGTCTGGGAAGAACTCTTTCCTCTTTCTCCACATCCTCACCAGCATCTGCTGTCACCTGAGTTTTTGATCTTAGCCATTCTGACTGGTGTGAGGTGGAATCTCAGACTTGTTTTGATTTGCATTTCCCTGATGACTAAGGATGTTGAACATTTCTTTAGGTGCTTCTCAGCCCTATGAATTTCCTCAGTTGAGAATTCTCTGTTTAGCTCCGTTCCCCATTTTTTGATAGGGTTATTTGGTTCTCTGGAGTCTAACTTCTTGAGTTCTTTGTATATATTGGATATTAGCCCTCTATCAGATGGAGGATTAGTGGAGATCTTTTCCCAATCTGTTGGTTGCCATTTTGTCCTATTGACAGTGTCCTTTGCCTTACAGAAGCATTGCAATTTCAT
>CM052702.1:33509023-33551064 GCA_028551405.1 Uromys caudimaculatus | reverse complement strand
TTTGGATCCTGTCTCTGTGCCCTCTGGTTAGTCTGGTTAAGAACTTATCTATCTTGTTGATTTTCTCAAAGAACCAGCTCCTGGTTTTGTTGATTCTTTGTATAGTTCTTTTGGTTTCTACTTGGTTGATTTCAGCCCTGGGTTTGATTATTTCTTGCCTTCTACTCCTGTTGGGTGTATTAGCTTCTTTTTATTCTAGAGCTTTCAGGTGTGCTGTTAAGCCGCTAGTGTATGCTCTCTCCAGTTTCTTTTTGGAGGCACTCAGAACTATGAGTTTTCCTCTTAACACTGCTTTCATTGTGTACCATAGGTTTGGGTATGTTGTAATTTCATTTTCATTAAATTCTAAGGAGTCTTTAATTTCTTTCTTTATTTCTTTCTTGACCAAGTTATCATTGTGTAGAGCATTGTTCAGCTTCCATGTGTATGTGGGCTTTCTGTTGTTTTTGTTGCCATTGAAGACGGGCCTTAATCTGTAGTGATCTGATAGGAGGCATGGGATTATTTCAATCTTCTTGTATCTGTGGAGGTTTGTTTTCTGACCAATTATATGGTCAGTTTTGGAGAAGGTACCATGAGGTGCTGAGAAGAAGGTATATTCTTTTGATTTAGGATGAAATGTTCTATAGATATCTGTTAAATCATTCTGTAAGTTTCACTGTTTCTTTCTTTAGTTTGTGGTTCCAAGATCTGTCCATTGCTGAGAGTGGGGTGTTGAAGTCTCCTACTATTATTGTGTGAGGTGCAATGTGAGCTTTGAGCTTTAATAAAGTTTCTTTTATGAATGTGGGTGCCCTTGCATTTGGAACATATATGTTCAGAATTGAGGGTTCTTCTTGGTAGATTTTTCCTTTGATGAGGATGAAGTGTCCTTCCTTATCTTTTTTGATGAGTTTTGGTTGAAAGTTGATTTTATCCGGTATTAGAATGGCTACTCCAGCCTGTTTCTTGGGACCATTTGCCTGGAAACTTGTTTTCCAGCCCTTTACTCTGAGGTAGTGTTGTCTTTAACACAGAGGTGCATTTCCTGGATGCAACAAAATGCTGGGTCCTGTTTATGGATCTAGTCTGTCAGTCTATGTCTTTTTATTGGGGAATTGAGTCCATTGATGTTAAGAGATATTAAGGAATAGTGATTGTTGCTTCCTGTTATTTTCAATGTTGTTTTTATGTTTTTGTGACTATCTTCTTTTGGGTTTGTTGAAAGATTACTTTCTTGCTTTTTCTAGGGTGTAGTTTCCCTCCTTTTGTTGGCGTTTTCCAACTATTATTCTTTGTATGGCTGGGTTTGTGGAAACATATTGTGCAAATTTGGTTTCACCATCTATGATAATTGAGAGTTTTGCTGGGTATAGCAGCCTGGGCTGTCATTTGTCTTCTCTTAGGGTCTGTATGAGATCTGTCCAGGATCTTCTAGTTTTCACAGTTTCTGGTGAAAAGTCAGGTGTAATTCTGATAGGTATGCCTTTATATGTTACTTAACCTTTTTCCCTTACTGCGTTTAATATTCTTTCCTTATTTTGTGTATTTGGTGTTTTGTCTATATTGTGGCGGGAGGAACTTCTTTTCTGGTCCAATCTATTTGGAGTTCCCTAGGCTTCTTGTATATTTATGTTCATCTCTTTCTTTAGGTTAGGGGAGTTTTCTTCTATAATTTTGTTGAAGATATTTACTGGTCCTTTAAGTTGAGATTCTTCACTCTCTTCTATACCTATTATCCTCAGGTTCTGTCTTCTCATTTTATCCTGGATATCCTGGATGTTTTGGGTTATGAGCTTTTTGCATTTTGCATTTTCTTTGACTGTTGTTTCAATGTTTTCTATGGTATATTCCGCATCTGAGATTCTCTCTTCTATATCTTGTATTCTGTTGGTGATGCTTGCATCTATGACTCCTGATCTCTTTCCTAGGTTTTCTAACTCCAAGGTTGCCTCCCTTTGTGATTTCTTTATTTTTTCTATTTCTATTTTTGTTCCTGGATGGTTTTGTTCATTTCCTTAGTCTGTTTGATTGTGTTTTCCTGTAATTACGCCTGTTTGATTGAGTTTTCCTGTAATTCTTTAAGGGATTTTTGTGTTTCCTCTTTAAGGGATTCTACTTGTTTACCTGTGTTCTCTTGTATTTCTTTAAGGGAGTTATTTATTTCCTTCTTAAAATCGTCTATCATCATCATGAGATGTGATTTTAAATCTGGGTCTTGCTTTTCTGGTGTGTTGGGGCATCCAGGGCTTGCTGTGGTGAGAGAACTGGGTTCTGATGATGCCAAGTAGCCTTGGTTTTGATTCCTTATGGTCTTGCCCTTGCCTTTCTCCATCTGGTTATCTCTGGTTTTATCTGGTCTTACTCTCTCTGACTGTGGCTTGTCTTCCTGCAAGCCTTGGTGTCAGTACTCCTTGAAGACCAGTTCTCTCTGAGAGGAATTTGGGTTTGGGGAGCTGTGTTACAGGGTCAGCTCTGGGGTGCAGACAAAAACCAGAAGGATCTAGTCCCTGGCTGTTCCTTGGTTTCTGTGTCCTAATGGCTCTGCAAGGGTCCCTCTTGATCCAGTGAATTTGAACAGAAGTGGTGGTCTTGCCTGTGCTTGAAGGTGTATCGGCACTACTTGGATACCAACTCTCTCCTGGCACTATTTGAATATGGAGCCCTGTGTCACAGGATCTGCTCCCAGTCCACTGAAAGAAACCAGAAGACCACTCCTCAGTCCCTGTGTACTGGGTATTCCATGTGGGTCCCTCTGAGCAGCCAGGCTTGCCCACACTCCTGGGAGTCTAGCTTTCTCCCCACAGTATTTGGTTATGGAGCCCTGGTGGCCCAGGCAGAGGTCTCCTGCCACAGATGGTAACCGTAAGATCTTGGTTTTTTTGTTTGTTTGGTTGGTTTTGATTTGATTTGGTTTGTTTTTTTAATTTGTCACCTGCCTTCCCTTACTGATATCTGAGTGTGGTGGATAGGAGAATTTTGCTTCCATTCAAGTAACTATATCACTCTTCTTCTTAGAACCCACAGGGAAAGTTAACTTTGTTAACAGGATTTAACAATAGTTGTTTGCTGTCTTGTGGCAGTCCCAAAAGTTCAATACTGTTTAAGACGAAACTGTACTTTGACCTTCCACCCTTCAGCTCTTACCTTCTTTCTGGCCCTTTCTGGTCTTTTACACTGTTTCCCCAGCCCTGGGTGGGAGGAAGTAAATGTAGATCTGAGTGCCTAATGCCACTTATTCTCAGCACTTTAAGTAAAATGACATTGTCCATTGCACATGTGAACTTAAGCAGAGAAGGTTACTTGTTCAAGACCTGCATAAGATTAAGCATGTCAAAATTCAGCATGGATTAGGGAGGAATCTCTCAGGTCTACTCCTAGCTAAGGAGCTATTGAATTGGATTCAGTTGGTTAAAAAAAATACACAATTTTGTGAAGAAGATGCATCGGAGGGAAGACCCAGGGGAGTTGGGACAGATTAGGATGTAGACAGGATCAGAATACATTGTATACATGTGTGAAATTTTCAAAGAGTAAATTTAAAAATATATTGTAAAAAAGAAATGGGACTGGAGAGATGGCTCAGCGGTTAAGAGCACTGACTGCTCTTCCAGAGGTCCTGAGTTCAATTCCCAGCAACCACATGGTGGCTCACAACCATCTGTAATGGGATCCAATGCCCTCTTCTGGTGTGTCTGAAGACAGCTACAGTGTACTCACATACACAGAATAAAAATAAATTTTTAAAAAGAAACATTTTTAAAAGAAATTTTCATGTGAAAGATTGTTAGTTTCCTGTCAACTTGATACAAGCCCAGGTCATCTGGGAAAAAGGAACCTCATTGAGAAATGGCTTCCATCAGATGGGTGCTATAGGTAAGCCTGTGGAGCAGTTTTTCAGTTAATGATTGCTAAGGAGGGGGTCAGACTGCTGTAAGTGATACCGCCTCAGGGAAGATAGATGGTCCTGGGTTGAATAAGCAAGCAAACTTAGCAAGTTGTGAAGAGTAAGACAGCAAAAGCCTCCTTCTATGGTTCTTGCCTCTGTCCCTGCCTCAACTTCCTTCAGTGATGGACTGTAATTAAGACATGCAAACAAAACAAACATTTTATTCTTCAAATTACTTTTGCTCATGGTATTTATCACAATAACAGCAAACTAAAACACATTATTTAATTACAATTCTATGCCATTGAATCAAAAATACAAGAAACTATATAAAATACCTATTTTAGTACAATTATAGGTGAAAGACCTATAGATACAAGATTGTTGAACTTTTACTTATCCATAATGGCTCTAATGGCCATGAAATGGGACTAATTTGAGGTACCCACATCTGACTACATGTTATTAGAGCACATGCACCCACATTCACCACTGGATAACTGCATGTCCCATAAAACATGTCTTTGGTTCTCTTTATGCTTGAACCCACTTTCTTGTTGCTTTTATTTCAATTTTAACTTTGATTATAATTGTTGTATTTAATGGTAAGGTATCAATATAAAAAATACATTTGATGAACTGTCAATGCTGGAAAATCTGCTCTTTCGCTTGATATTTTGGCTCTCAGGAAGCTATTGTGCAGGTATACTGAGAGGTATGACTCAGGAGGTTTTAAGAGGAGAAAAATCTCATCAGGCGTGCCTTTTATCCCAGGACTTGGGAGGAAGAGACCGGTGATCTCTGTGAGTTTTGCGCTAGCCTGATCTACATAGCAGGTTTTAGGCCAGTCAAGGGTAAATAGGTAGACTCTATCTGAAGCAGAAGGAGGAGAAGAGGAAGAAGAGGAGGGGAAAGAAGAGGAGGAGGAGGAATAAGAATTTCTTATAGAATTATTTTGGATAGCTAAAGATTAGAAGCAATCTAGAAGGCTGTCAATTCTTGACTAGAAAAACACAAATAAAAAGTAAAATCTCTATGACTCATATTATTTTTGCTTTTAAAATATTTTTAATGTGTGTGTGTGTGTGTGTGTGTGTGTGTGTGTGTGTGTGTGTGTGAGATTGTGTGTGTGTGTATCTGATATCTTGCTCAATTGCTTTCCTTTATTTTATTTATTTGGTTGGTTGGTTTTTTTGTTTTAAGACATGTTATCTTTCTGCCTCTGAACTCTCCAGTTGGCTGGACTGGCTGGCCAGCAAACCCTATGAACAGTATCCTGTTGTTCATGAAAGCAAACATTTTGCCACGCAGTTATCTCCAGGTCCATCATGAAAGTAATTCTATCGAACCCTGTAGTGGGAACCCTGTCAATCTAACCCTGCTCTGGGAACTCTGATTCTGTAGTAGGGACCCTATGGATATAACCCTGTAGTGAAAAGCCAGCTTTGATTTCAAGCCTTCTCTAACCAATGTGCAAACAACTGAGAAAGCAAATGGTAAGCTTGAACTCAGCATTCCAAACACTAGAGAAGAATAACAAATAATCCTAACATGCATTATTAATGCATTCAATGCACATTCAATATGTGTGGTTCCCATTTGATCTTTATTATAATAGTTAACTTATTAAAATTTTTATTTAATGCTTCATAAGTAAGTGCCTAACTGAAACCAAACACCTCTGCCGTCCTTCAGGACCTGCAGCTACTCAAACAGAATGTGCTATGTTAAAACCTTTTTCAGCAGCACTTCTTTCTCTATGGGATAGCGATGTCAGTAGCAGATAAAATACACTAAACACCAAAGGCCTCTTGTACCAGGAAAGCAGAAAGATTGACTGCAGATCTTCCCCTCCCCTTTTGTTTCCCATCCAATCCCCTGAGTCTTATCCCCAGTTCTGTAGCAGAACACCTGCTACAGTCTCTCTTTCCTCTCTGACCCCATGTTCAACAGATCACAAAGATCTTCTCCTCCAACCTGCCTTCCTCCAATTCATCCCAGTATCCCAGCCTCCAACACCAGCAGGCCTTTCCTGTGAGGACACCAGCTGAGCAAGCACTATAGCCAACCTACCAAGGTGACTTCTCTTCAGTGTCAAACCCCATTCCAAGGAGAATAAATAAGGAGGTATTATTGATTGAATACTTTGTTTTTCTTCCTCCTGTGAACATTTTCAGACCCCTAGCCTATCCCCATTCCTAAGTGCCAGCTCCCAATACCCCAAAAAACATTTTACCCGATGCTCCAGTAGCCACATTTATCAGGTCAACAGAATTTTTCTTACCAGTCAACACACAGTCATCACACTCTCCTAAACTCCACCAGGAAACAGAATCCAAGGAATAAAACATTCACCCAACAAAGACAAAACCAGAAATCAGTACCTAGACTTTTAATCACACCAACCCCAGATAACATCCAAGTCATAGGTCTCCACTAGAGGCCACCAATCCTATCATAGCAGGCCCTGAATATTCTAACATAGCTGAAACACAAGAAAAAGACCCAAAAACCAGTTTTATGAAGATAATAGAGATCCATAAAGAGGAAATAAATTGATACCTTAAAGAAGTCCAGGAAGACACAAGCAATAGTCGAAGAAAACAAACAAGATTGTTCAAGACCTGAAAAAGAAAATAGAATTAACAAAACCCAAACTGAAGGAATTCTAGAAATAAAAAAATTTAGAAATTTTAACAGGAACTACAGAGGCAAGCTTCAGCAACAGAATATGTAGACAGAATCTTGGGTATTGAAGACAAGATAGAAGAAATGTATACAGTGGTCAAAGAAAGTGTTAAATTAAAAAAACTCCAGGAGCAAACATCCAGGAAATCTGCAGCACGATGCAAAGACAAAACCTATGAGTAATAGGAATAAAGTAAGGAGAAGAAACCCAGCTCAAGGCCTAGAAAACATTTTTTGACAAAATCATAGAAGAAAATTTTTCTAACCTAAAGAAGGAGATGGTATCAAGGTACAAGAAGCATTAATAATGCCAAATATACTGGGCCAGAAAAGACAGTCCCCTATGCACACAATAATCAAAACATTAAATATACAGAACAAAGAAAGAATAGTAAAAACTGCAAGGAAGAAAAGATCCAGTAACATAAGTGTGATCTACTAGAATTAGACCTGACTTCACAATAGATACTCTAAAAGCCAGAAAAGCCTGGAAACATGTGCTGCAGACTCTGAGACCTTAGACGGCAACCCAGCAAAGCTTTCAATAACCATAAATGGAGAAAATATGATATTCCATGATAAAGCCAAATTTAAACAATATCTATTTACAAATACAGCCCTACAGATTGAAAAGGAAATGAAGATTAACTATAATCATAAAAACAAAGGGAATAAATCATCTCAGACCAGCAAAATCCAAAGAAGGGAAACAGTCACACACAGAACACCACCAAAAACATCACCACCACCATCATCATCATCATCTTAATAATAATCATAACACAAATCAACAATCATTGATCCTTAATATCTTTCAATATCAGTGACCTTAATTCTCCAATAAAAAGACACAGACTAACAGAATGGATGCAAAACCAGGATTCATTCTTCTGCTGCATCCAAGAAACACACCTCAACATCAAGTATAGGCATTACCTCTGGGAACAGGGTTGGGAAGATATTCTAAGCAAATAGACCTAAAAGGGAAGCTTGTATAGCCATTTCAATATCTTAAAAAATCAGACTTCAAACCCAAACTAATCAGAAGAAATAATTGAGGACATTACATACTCATAAAAGGAAAAATTCAACAAGATGACATTTCAATTATTAACATCTATGCTCCAAACACAAGGACACTGAAGCTCATAAAAAAAAAAAAAAAAAAAAAAAAAAAAAAAAAAAAAAAAAAAAAAAAAAAAAAAAAAAAAAAAAAAAAAAAAAAAAAAAAAAAAAAAAAAAAAAAAAAAACCACTCCTATGTCTTAAATCACATATTGACCCTCATACACTGATTCTAGGAGACTTCAATGCCCAACTTTCACCAAAAAACAGGTCATCCAGACAAAAGCTAAAGAGAGAAATGCTGGAGCTAACAAATTCACAAAACAAATGGAACTAACAGGTATTTAAGTCCATTTGATCATGAAACTAGCAAACACAAAAATATACCTTTATTCTTCACCTCCTGAAACTTTATCCAAAATTGACCACATACTCAGACACAAAGCAAGTCTCAACAAATACAAGAAAATTGAAACAACTCTCTGCATCCTATCAGACCACCACAGATTAAAGCTGAATCTCAACAACAGAAACAAACAAACAAAAAAAAAAACAGAAAAAAGGGGAAAAAAATCCCTTTACTGAATGAAAAAAATGGTTAAAGACAGAAATAAAGAAATAAATTAAAGACATTCTAGAATTAAATGAAAGTGAATACACAACATTCCTAAACTTATGGCACAATGAAAGAGGTTTGAAGAGGCAAGTTCATAGTGCTAAGTGCCTACATGGAAAAACTAGAGAGCTCTCATGCTAGCAGCTTTACAATTAATAGCACACACGAAAGCTCTAGGATAGAAATAAAAAAATCACACTTAAGAGGGATAGATAGCAAGAAACAATCAAACTGAGGACTAAAATCAATAGAAGAGAAACCAATACAATAATTCAAAAAGAATCAATGAGAAAATATTTGATTCTTTGAGAAAATCAACAAGATCAACAAGCTCTTATCCAAATTAAATAAAAGAGTGAGAGACAATATCCAAATTAGCATGGTTAGAAATGAAAAGGGAACATAACAGACACTGAGGAAATCCAGAGGTAACACTTTAAAAATTTGTATTCTGCTAAATTGGAAAATCTCAAAGACATGGAGACATTTCTCAGTAGTTAGCACTTACCAATGCCATGTTGACATCACATACGCAATATACTAACATATAACTCCTAGTGAAACAGAAGCAGTCATTGAAAGTCTCCCAACCAAAACAACCAACCAACCAAAACAAAACAAAAACAGGGCCAGGTGTTTTCAGGACAGAATGTCATTATACTTTCAAAATAGAATTAATACAAATTCTCCTCAAACTATTTCACAAAATAGAAGCAGAAGTAACAATGCCAAACCCGCTTTCTAAGGCCACCATTACCCTGATACCAAACCACATAAAGACCCAACAAAGAATAAGAATTACAGACCAATTTTTCTTATGAACATAGATGCAAAAGTATTCAATGAAATACTTGTAAACTGAATCTAACCATTATCCATCAAAAAGATCATCCACCACTGCCAACTAGGTTTCATTCTAGATATGCAGAACTAGTTCCGTGTTTGAAAATCAATACATGTAATCTACCATATAAACAACCTGAAAGGCAGAAAACATATGATCATCTTATTAGATGCAGAAAAGGTCTTTGACAAAAGCCACCCCATCTTCATGATCAAAGTCCTAGAGAGATTATGGATATAAGGTACATATCCAATCATAATAAAGGCATATTACAGCAAGTCTATAATCAACATGAACTTAAAGCATGAGAAACTCAAAGAAATTCCATTAAAATCGGGAACAAGGCAGGGTTGTAAACTTTCTCCATACCGATTCAATATACAGTATCGAAAGTCTTAGCTAGAGCAGTAAGACAACTGGAGGAAGGAAATCAAGGGATACAAATTGGAAAGGAAGAAGTCAAAGTATCTTTACTTGCAGATGACATGATAATATACATAAGCGACCCTAACAATTCTACTAGGGAACTCCTATAGCAACGTGTCTGGAGGCAAAACTAACTCACAAAAATCAGTAGCCCTCCCATATACAAATGACAAATAGACTGAGGAAGAAATCACATGACAACATTTTTCACCTCAATGTAAAAAAATTTGGAGTAACTGTAAACAAAGCAAATGAAAATTTTAAAGAAGTCTTTATAGAAAGAAATTGAGGAAGATACCAGAAGATGAAAAGATCTCCCAGCTCCAGTGCAATCCCCACAAAAATTCCAACAGAATTATTCATGGCTCTCGGGACAATTCTCAGCTTCATAAAGAAAAAAAACCTAGGAGAGCTAAATCAATACTGAACAACAAAGGAATCGTGGGAGGTATCACTCTTTCTGATTTCAAGTAGTACTATAGAGCTATGGTAACAAAAAGTTCATGGTATTCGCATAAATGTAGACACATTGATCAATAGAATATTATTGAAAACCCAGACTAAAATCCATATATGTATTGACACTGATTATTGATAAAGAAGTCAGAAATGCACACTGAAAAAAAAAAAAAAAAAAAACAGAATTTTTTAACAAGTGGTGCTGGTCAAACTGGGCGGCTGCATGTAGAAAAACGCAAGTAGATCCATATTTATCACCCTGCACAAAACTCAAGTCCAAATGGATCAAAGATCTTAACATAAAATGAGATCCATTGAATCTGACAGAAGAGAAAGTAGGAAAGAGTCTTGAATGCATTGGCACAGGAGACAGCTTTCTGAACAGGACACCAATAGCATAGGCATGAGATCAATGATGAAACTGAACAGCTTCTGTAAGGCAAAGGGCACACTGTCAATCCTACAACATGTCAACCTAAGCAATGGAAAAGGTTTTACCAACTCCATATCCGATAGAGAACTAATAACCCAAATAAATAACTCAAGAAACTAGGTATCGATAAAAACAACAAATAATTCAATTAAAAAATAGGGAACAGATCTAAACAGAATTCTCAATAGAAGAATCTCAAATAACTGACATTTAAAGAAATGTTCAACATCTTTAGTAATCAGGGAAAGATAAATCAAACTACTTTGACATTACAACTTACACCTGTCAGAATGGCTAAGATTGATCACACAAGGGATAGTTCATCCTGGCAAGGATGTGGAAGAAGAAGAATACCCCTCTACTGCTGGTAGGAGCACAAACTTGGAAAGCCACGGTGAATATCAGCATGGCGGGGCCTCAGAAAGTTGGGAACAACTTTTCCTCAGGGTCCACTACTAGGCATACATCCAAAGGACCTTTCATTTACCACATGGACATTTCCTCAACCATGTTTATTGCTGCTCTATTAATAATATCCAGATGTCCCTCAACTGAAGAATAGATACAGAAATGTGATACATTTCCACAATGAAGTATTACTCAGCAGTTAAGAAAAAGACGCCATAAAATTTGCAGGCAAATGGATGGAACTAGAAAAATACTTGTCCTGGTTGAGGCAACCTAGATGCAGAAAGATAAATGTAGTATGTATTTGCTAATAGGTGGATATTAGCCATTAAATAAATGATAACCAAGCTGCAAGCCATAGACCCAGAGAGACTTGTTGTAAAGGAAGGGACACGGTGTGACACATGGCTCTCCCTGAAAAAAGGGGGTAGGATGGATTTTATGGATGGACTGGGGGCGTTGAAATGGGAGGATCAGGGGGGAGGGGAGGAAGATGGCTTAAAGGAAGGAGTGCAATGAGACACTAGAATTGAGAGGTATTTGAGATGCTACAGGCACCTCGTTCAGTGGAACTTCCTAAAATATATGAAGGTGATATTAATTCAGTCTCCAAATAATGAGGGTGATGTTGTTAACTAAGTTTGTCACTTGTCACCAAAAGAAGCCTCCACTATTGGGTCTGGGTTACATCCAATTGAGTTGTTGGCCAGTGGGGTCCCATAGAATCCCCAAACAACCCAGGCTGTTGCCAAGACAACATGCTGCTCTCCATAAACTGACAGCAAGGCCCCATTGCTGAAGACAACACCCACACAACTCATTGAGCATGAAGAGGAAGAATTGGTGTCTGCAGAACAGTTTCCCCCTTCCCTGCTGTCTACAGTCTTCTGCAGCAGGAAGATACTCTCCAGGCCATCAGAGTGGAAGCATAAACACTAAGCTAGCCACAAAACTTTTGCCCTACATACAATTTTTCTGCCTGCAAGACATGCTAAGGCAATGGTGGCACAAAGCTCTGTTGGGTGTAACCAACCAATGTCCGATTTGACTTAGTGCCCATTTCATGAGATTAAGCACACATAATACTGCTTGGGTGACTAAGAACCAGGGACTATATAGCCCAGTGCCCTAGCATAAAACCAAAGACTACTGGTCTAAAAAAAGTAACAATAAACTATCCTAATGACGTTCTGTTATACTCATAGATCACACATCAGAGATGCACCTGCTGCAGCAGATGGTGCATTACACAGAACTGGCTCCATCAAACCCCTCTCCCCAGAGCTCAGGAACTCTGAAGAAAAGGAGACAGAAAGAGTATAAGAGCCAAAGAGGATGGAGGACACCAGGAGATCAAGGCCTTTTAAATCACTGAGCAAATCTTATATGAATTCAGAGACTGAAGCAGCAAGCAAGGGGCCTGAACAGGTCTGCACAGGTCCTCTGCGTATACAGTATAGCTTCCAGTTTAGTACTTTTATGGTACTTCTGAATGTGTGCAGAAGGCTTGTGCCTTCTTCTAGGGATCTTTATTTTCTGTTGGTTTGCCTTGTCCAACTTTGATGTGATGGGTTTTGTTTTATCTTACTTTTTTTTTTTTTTGGTTACATTTGGTTGTTGCAGCTTAGAAGCTGGTTCTTTTCTAATGGAAACAGAGTGGATCTAGATAGCACAGGAGGTGGGTAGAAACTAGGAGAAGGAGAGGGGCAAACTCTAATCATGATATAATGTATGAGAAAATCTATTTTAACAAAGGGGGTGGCGCAACAACCCCAAGAGAAAAGTCCTCCCAGCCCTGGCCATGCGGGTTCAGGAGCTCTGTGCTTTCTCAGGTGTTGTCATTCACCCACAGACATGTGGGCTCCATATTCACTCCTCAGTTTCCCTGACTACTTATAAAGCAGACTTTTCAGCACAGGTTTTGGTGGGAAATGGTGAGACAACAGTGTCTCTTAAGGGGACAGTGTGGATGACCTGTGCTATGAGCAGGTTACAGATTCCTCAGTTTGGACAGGCGGTCTCCTAGGTCCTTTTCCTGCTGCTGTGATAAATATCTGACAAAACAATTTAAGGAGGAAGTGTTTGCTCTGGCTCACAGCTTTAGGCTGCAGTCCATCATGGTGAGCATATCACGGCAGCAGGAGGGTGAGGCAGCTGGTCACAGTGTCTACCATCAGGAAGCAGAGTGTGATGAATGCTGGTTACTCTGGATCTCAGCAAGTTGCCAGCTGAGATCATCCATCACATGTAGGTGCCATTGAAGGGACCCTGCCACACCTACTGGTTTTCCAAACAGAGTTTCGGGGAATCCTCTAGGACAGTGCTTTAGCTCGGTGACACAGAACTATGAGACTTTCTTTTTAAAATTATTTATTTATTTTATGTATATGAGTACACTGTAGCTATCCTCAAACACACCAGAAGAGATTCCACTACAGATGGTTGTGAGCCACCATGTGGTTGCTGGGAATTGAACTCAGGACCTCTAGAAGAGCAGTCAGTGCTCTTAGCCGCTGAGCCATCTCTCCAGCCCTATGAGACTCTCTTAAAGCAAAGTGATCCTGTCTTCAGAACAGGAAGCAGAGCTCTCTTCTACAGCCCACACTCTGATATGCCTGGGTCACAGCCTACTCTACTCTCCCCAGTACTCCTCTCTCCTGCTTGTCCTTCACCCACAGACATGTATAGTCTCCTCTGCTTGAAGCTTGGACCTTGAGATGCAGGGTCAAGTGTGTCGGGTTCCCTGGCAGATGCCCTGTAACCAAGCTGAGGACAGGACAGCAGTGACTCCTCTTTCTGCTATGGAGTTTTTCCTTAGGAGTTCAGAGTATAGCTTAGCTTTGTGGGTATATTCACTGGTGCACTTCACAGGGGACACCCACAACGAACCTCCCTGGATTTACTGACGTCATTATACACATTGTGCCCGTGCTTTGCCTTGTTCCCACCACATTCAGTTCAGGTGCTTGCTGGCCCCGCCCACTGCCCTTCCACAGTAGCTCATGCATTTTCCTTTTCTCAAGTGTTTCCCAACAGACAACACATAGCCTCCTAAGCCCACCTTCATTCCACCAATGCTAGCTGACAGACAGATGGGATCATGTGACTCCCTTTCATTTCCTCTCTCTCTCTTTTGCACTTTCTGGTTACTACAAAATAATATGGCTTCTCCACTACTTGTACCGTGTCATGCTGTCTCAAAGCTGTGGGGCCAATTATTTATGAGCTTTCCAATTCCTAGGAAACTACAATCCAAAACTGTCTTCTTTTCTAAAGTTGACTGCCTCAGGTGTTTTGCTACAGTAACAGGAAGAAAAAAATACACCTTCCCTCCTTTAATGATTCCATGTGTATATCAGTAGATGGCCTTTAATTACATTCTCTTCCTTTAGCAGGTTCTGTTATTTTGTGTTCTAAACAAAACTTATTTACTCTCTTTCTGGTACTATTAAGTTTCCTCCTTTCCTTCATCTTCAGCTTCGTCTTCCTCCTCTTCCTGCTCATCCTCAGCATCCCCATCATCATTATCAACATCTTTATTATCTCAATGTATCCTCAAGCAAAGCTAAGTGCGTCTAGCTTGTTCCCCACTTTGCCCTATAAACATAGTGCTTACCCTGGCACATAGCCGAAGCTTAATAAATACCTGCTGTTTCAATGGCTGCATAAACAAGCAAGCCTACTGTTGATCATTTATGCAGCAGGACTTTTTGAGACACTTGATTCGATTCGATATTATCCCCTTAGCGACATAGTTGAAAACACTTATTTATCACTGAAGCATTTAACAACACACCAGGGATGACCCAAGAAAAGCAGTAACAAAAGCCAGGCTGCAGCAAAGTCGCTGACAGACCTATCATCCTCTCTTGGATCAATAGTTTTAAAATAACCTGGCCAGACATCTATTGCAGCCACTTGTACAGTCGCAAGTAGGGACCACAGCATCATCAAAGACAGTGTTTGGGTTGCTTCACTTGCCTGTTCTTCCTGCTGGGTTTGTCCCTCAGACACCCATGCAGCCCCTTTCACCTTCACAGGCAAAGCACAACAGCGTTTAAAACCCATGAGGAAGTATATTAGGCCTTATATCACAAGAAAGAGAGGTGTTCTTACTCCCAAGTCCCCAGTCCTGCCCATGCTGATAACTGTGTGCCTATGTAAGTGACACTGTCATGAAACCTCCCCAGTGAAGCACACTGCAGTCCCAAATATCCAGCTGCAAATGGCTCCTGTCTAGCAGCTCATAGTCAGAGTCACCTCCTGTAAATGAACTGTCATGCAGCTGACACGACTGTGTGTCTGTCAGACCCAGGGAAACTGAGTTTCTGCTGTTCTTTGAGGAAAGAGAATAAATGTAAAATGACGGAAGAAATGGGAAGGAGAACCGGAGAGGACAGCAGGAAGAACCTACAGGAGAGGGGGGAACGCGTCGGAAAGCGCAGTAGATCCTGGCCTCTCCCTCCCCTCGCTTGTTCTCCTACAGGACCAGTCCTCCAGGACCCTCCTGCCTGTCTCCAACTGCCCCTATACCTGATTAATGCGTCAACCTTGGAAGACAATCAGTGGCTCAGGCTGCTCACAGCCTCAGGTCTGGTGGTTATTCTGTACATTAATACACCCAAAGCCTACTTTAACCCTGAAAAAACACATTTTGTTTCTCCAGTTCAGTTCTAATTAGAGCATGTCTACTGTAGAGTTCAGCATGACCCACCCATGGCTGAGTGGACAGTAATTAGAGCCAGAGAAGATGTAGGTGCACCCCTGCGAGGCTGTGTGTGAAATGGGGCTGGGAGTCTTACAATAATGGCTATCACCACAGATGAGTGCCAGGAACACCGAGGGAGAAGGGACCATGGAGCTTTATCATGACTGAGTTTAAAAGAGAAGAAATAAAACAAGAGGCCATCTATAGGGACCTAAGCAGTTTGCATGAACTTTTATAAAATTGCTACTAATACAGGAGTTTTAGTGTGGGATCAGCTGGGTAGAAGATGGAGATTTAACTTTTTAAATACCTTTACAAGAAATCAACCATTTATTTTGATTCGGGAGTGAGTACTACTACTTTTAAAAAACAGTCATCTGTATCAGAAACAATTTTTATCTTTAATTATACAAAGGTGGTTAGTTTATGTGAGAAAAGATTTTTTATTTCTTTGTTGCCTCTTTCCTAGGTGAAGGAGCAGAGCTCAAAAAGTTGAACATAATTTGGGAAGGAAACTTTCAAACTAAACTTTAATGATTTCCAGGGCTGATAAAGCAAGCAAAGAAGGAAGTTCCACACATTTTTCTATGCTTCCTAGCCCTGTTATTGCACTGCAGACTTGACAAGAAATTAAAATGGAGGGGGCTGGGAACCATGGCAACAGCGAGTGTAAGACAAAGGTTGAAGAAGTGATCTGTAGAAAGGAAACTGAGACAAGCAGGGGACATAGTCATAGGCTATGGTAGCAATGAGAGTGTTCCCACGTTATCAGTAAGATACAGGCATGGCAGATGCTGGAGTAGCGGCTTCCCTATCACTTCAGCTGTAAACTGGAAGCTTGCATCTCCTCCTGTGCACACCATGTATGATAACAACCTCAGGCCCCAATGTTGAAAACTGTCATAACCCATAGACACGGTTTGACATGGCGTCGAAAGAGATCCCATAAGCTTGGACGGTCCAACAGTGCTGGCTCTGACGTGTGAGCTCATCTTTGCTGAAAGGCAGCTGTTACGGACGGAATGTCTATGATCCAAGCTCCTGTCCTTAGGCTGAAACCCTGTTTTCTAGTGTGACTCAGTGAGAAGGTGTCATCTACAGGCAGTAACTGGCTTTAGATTACTTCACAGAGGTATGGCCCACACAGTGGGCCTTCCTTTTAAGATGAGAAAGAGAGATTAGGGCTTCCTTTCCCTCTGCCATATGAAGACACAGAGAACAGAAGGCTACCAGATCTGTGAGAAAAAAAAATACCATTTAAGCACCCCATTGGAGATGTTTTGTTACAGCAGTTCAAGCTAAGACGTCTATTTTCTCTTGACTTAATCTACTGCTTAGCTTTGAGAGCAAATGCCCTTCTAGCCTTACCCATGGCATGACAGTGTTCCGCTCCTGATCTGGGTTCACTGGCCAGCCTGTGCTGCCTTTTTGGGCTACTATCTTACTCCCTTACTCTCTAGTTTCTGCCAATTCTGAACTAAATAGTTGAAACATCCCAGTGAGGGGCGGGGAGAGTACTGGCTGTCTTCTACCTTTGCCTGCAGCCCTTCACTGGGCAGTCACACAGTCAGACTGCTAATCTTCTTCTGTCTGCCTTTGTTCCAAACCCATGTCCCTGAGAGCAGCAGTCTCCCCACACACATGGAAGTGGCCAGCGATGGTCACAGTAAAAGCCATATGACTATGGGTCAGGCCATCCACCAAGAAGTTTGTGCGTTCCCCGGAACATTTCACCTTCTCCCACAGATGCTGTTCAGTGCAGCCATTCTTACCCTTCCTTTACTGAGGAGGAAGTGAAGGCAAATGTGGTCCTATAAAGCAAGCTCTCACAGGAGCAGTAAAGCTGATTGCCAGGGGTAACTCAGGGCCAGCCAATCTGTGTCTAGAGGGGACACAGCTGTTCTGGAGATCGAGGTAGACCTGTTGGCTGCACTGTGGTCTCCATGCAGAAGCAGAAGCCTTCAGGGTGGGGACTGGACGACTTTTCCTATGTGCTCCTGTCTTCCACGGGAGGAAACTCCCCATGGGACCCTGCCAGATGCTGTGGGATGGGATCCCAGAATCTGTTCTAGAAAAGCTGGAGGAGGGCCCCTCTTTCTGCCCTAGTAGCCTCCATCCAATGTTGCTGTTTCTACTGAATGACGTCATCGTAAGCACTGGCTACATTCTCAGCCCAGCTGTAATGGTAGCCAGTGATAAAGGCACAGCACTGGATAACTTCCTGCAGCTTTCTAGAACTGGCGCCCACATGGGTACTTCCACAGGGTTGTAGATTGTATGATCTACAGCATGATGGCCATGTGGATATCAGTGATACCCATGCTTATCATGCCTTTTCAGCAGGTGACACTGAAGCATCTTGGGTGTGTGTGTGTGTGCACGCATTGGGTTTTGTCTGATGTATGGTTTGCTTGGAGTCCAAGTCCCATATAGCCTGTGCTGGCCTTAATTCTCTTTATATGGACCCAAGGATGATCTTGACTTGTTTCCTGCTGCCACCCTGTAGATGTTAGGCTCACAGGCATGTGCCACCATGACCAGCCTAGATGTCATGCACCTTCCCCAATGCTTATTACTACTGTGTGGAAACTAGTGTGGAAACTAGCAGAGTGAGCGGGGCCAGACTTTTCAGCAAGCTGCCTTTGAAGGGCAGCAACTCCACCATGCTCTAACTCCCATGTCCCCAGATAGACTAAACACACTAAGTCCTTCTCCAAGACCTTAACCTAACCCAGACCTCCGGAGCTACTCACTCTGCTTTCACCTGGCTCCAGACCATGGCTAGAAAAGCTTGCCTGGAAAAGCTGAATGCTACTCACTGGCAAAGAGCAGGGGGTGGCTAAAATAAATATTTTACTTTCATTATTCCTAGGTGCATAAGGAGTAAGGAAAACAGCACCAGATCCCAGTTAACCCACAACACCAGGAAACCCCCACTGGATCATTATTTTCATTTCGTCTTTCCCTGGTCTTTAAAATAAACTAAATGAGTTCAGAGACATTTCCTAATATTTTATACAACAGAGAACTTCATGTAGCCCAGGCTGGCTTCAAACAATGTAGCTGAAGCTGGCCTGAAACTTTTGGACCTCCTGTCTCCACCTCTCAAGAGCTGAGATTTTAGGTGTGCACCACTTCATAGGGCTTAGAAACTCCCTTTTGACAGGCTGAAGGGTGATGTGAATGAGGATGAAGCCAAGGACATCCCAGGTTATCTTCACAGCTTATCAATATTCAAATATTCAGAGAGAGTGATATCTTACCACAATATTGCATAAGGAAGAGGGATAGGCCAGGTAGAAGAGAGATCTATACAGGATAATGATGCACAGAAATCTGGCAAAGGGGAAACTCTGAGCTGGATCTTTAGAAAAGTCTTCTGTACCCGTTTCCTCCAACCTGAATTTCCTTAAGAGAACTTCAAGAGAGTGAAAAGGGACAGGAAAAGTCATTAGAGAGCAGGTTGCATCTGGAAATGTGGCTCTAGGGTAATCCAGAAATGTTGGGTGCATTTCTTTTTTTTCATGTCGTGTCTGTTTTTCCTATGCCTTTCTTGGTCAGTCTTTCTGAAATGCCATTACCTAAAAACTTATTTCCAGTGAGTTTAAGTCTGACAAGAAAGAAAAGCTATGGTTAAGTGATCTCAAGGGAAGCTTGAGCCATCTCCATTCCAAGTCCTCCACTGACAATGTGTAAGAGTGTCCAAACGTCCAGTTAGAGAACCACATCGCCACTAAGTGAGGAAGGGTACTACACATATTAGTGGGAATTATCTGTCCCTAAAACTGAAGCTGCTATCTGAATATTCTAAATCTACATATTAAAACAAAATATAGCAATAATGCATTTTTCCTAATGCCATGGCTCCAAAATGGTTAACTCAACTTAAACATATACCAGCAAATGGGGTAAAAATGAATTTGAGACATTTCCAAACAACTAAGGTCCTAAAGAATATCAAATGGAGACAAACTATTGTAAACTGAGACAAGTTTAGTTTCCTTTCACTGAAGGAAACCTTACCTATGATTCTCATAATGATCGTACACGCTGCCACCAGGTTTGCTTTATTTCACTTAGTAGCAATTATTAGTAACACTAATTAGCTCTGAGTCAGCAGTCATCGCAGGTGTGAAGCTCTGATAAATGTTGCTGGGTTGATATTGTTAATGAGGCGCTGCCCTTCCGTTATTAATCTGGATTTTCCGTGATGAAAAAGATTTGTGACATTTGGGGGATGATCTCAGGTTCATCTTTAGAGTCCAGTGTTTACATGTCACCTAAATGAGTCTGTGTGGGAGATAAAGGGAAGAAGGAGGGAGGATGACCTTAAGGTTAGGGACAACATTTAAGTTCACTTAAATCAATGGCCCCTGTTTATTTTCCTTTGTGCCTGTAGGATCCATCGGCTCTCATCACCTCTGCACCTGCATCTGCTGGGTTTGTTGACTTTCCACCCGTGACTGCATCTGATAAACAGAGCTCAAAGTGAATAGCAAGGAAGACGAGGAGCTGGAGAAAGCAGTCTTAGGAAATCCCACCTTCATGTGGAAAAATTCATTTGAGTAAATAAAAATAAAGAGCTTGACCTTAACTCAAGATTGGAATGCTATATTAAGTCCACAGAGGAAAATAAGTGCACTGGAGAGCGGACCTCGTCACTGCTTTAAGAACAATTGAAGTCACTGTTGGCTTAAATTGTAATAATAGAGCCAGCTTCCTTTATGCTCACCTGAGGAGAGCGCTGGGAGCTCATGTGTTTTCTTTTGTTCAAGAGAAGCCTTATCATCCCTGCTGCAGGATTAGGTCTTTAGAACTACTCGGAATAGCTATTTAGATTAACATAAGACCTTTCCTGTCCCTGAGGCTAAGAGGCTTCTGTATGTTTTGTCATTATTTCTTGATGTCAACCAGCATAAAAAAAAAAACCTAAGCCTTCTGCTTGCAGAGATTGTCCACTTTTGAATTAAGTTACTTTGCTCTTCACTGAGAAAACTTATTTGAGGGAAGATCCTTTTAGATCGGGTTTCTGGCTGGTGAGGTGGCTCAGCAGGTACTTGCTTTCAAGGCTGAAGTCCTGGGTTCTGTTCCTGATCCCACAAGAAAGGATGAGAGCTGATTCCCCAGAGTTGTTCTCTGACATTTACTGCACATCGGCATGTCCATAGGCATTTCCTAACAGTGATTTCAGGAGAACTATGTGCATATTACCCTATAAAAATGGTGACATCTCACCATTAAATATAACGTGAACAATGAATAGTAGTAAAATAATAAATGTAATAACTCAATATGCTTCTGTAGCCACTAAATGTGATAAGATTAGAAGTTTGATCTACATGCAATGGGAAGGCATTTGATAAAATCTGGTAGATCAAGAATATATTATGAGTAGTAACAGAGAAGAATTACATGCATGTTCTAAGGAAGATATTTGAAGCACAATCATATACAAATATACATAACTGTGTACACAAAGACGCTAAGACACTGGCTAGGTGGTAAGATTCTCATTGGTGTTGTTTTGCGTGTCTGTATTTTCTCTTTTTACCTGTAAGAAACTAATCTTCTTGCAGGAAGAACTCAGTGTGGAAACACATGTGAAAATACTTCAATGCTTTGCTTTTTATAGCAAAGAACACGAAGCAGTATCATTTCAAAGCCAAACAGAGCTAGTGTGAAAGCGTTGCTTCTGCTTCCTCCACAAACATTAGGATGGCGTATGACACATGGCTCAGTGGGACTTGAAATACTGAGTTCTGGAAGGGTTACACCAACACACACTTAACGGTCTCTTGGGGTCTATCAACTGTTTTATCCTTAGGTTTATCATCAACCTTCATTGTTTTTCAAGAACCCATCCATTTCTTTCAGAAACACTGTTTCTTAGGAGGCATAGACTTATGGAACACAACCCAGACTCTCTATTCAGAAGCCTGAAGAGTGATTACAGCAAAAATGATGGTAGGTTAATGTTCCATCATGAGTCAAGTCCTCCAGCCCAGGCACACACAAGGATAATGAAGGAACATTTCCTGGGCCAGAGAAATGGTCCAGCTGCTAAAAGCAATTGTCACCCCTGGAGGATGCTGTTCTCAGAACCTCAGTTTCATCCTTGGAACCCACGCAAAGGTAGAAGGGGACAACTGACACCACAGAGTTGTCCTATACACCTCTCTCTCTCTCTCTCTCTCTCTCTCTCTCTCTCTCTCTCTCTCTCTCTCTCTCTCACACACACACACACACACACTTCCTCACACTTGCAAATAGTCCACCTCCTGGCCTAAACTGTGAAGAAACAGGGACTATTCTACTGGTTCTCCTGTTTGTTGTGAGAGCCATTAAACAGGGTTGGCTGGATTCCAGGGCTTATGCCCGTCAACACCAGCACCTGAATCAATGATGGAACCCTTCTGTGCTTCAGATTTTCTAGTGCAAAAATGTATGTAATGGCTTTGGAGTTCTCCTCTGTCTGGGAAATTCTATGGTGTTACAGTTAAAGAATATTCACTTACTGCTAATCCAATACCCACTATGCACAATTATCCAGTACCCACTATGTGCAATAATCCAATATCCACTATGTGCAATGCATTATGTGGGTTACTTTGAGAGATACAAGGCTGAGTAACATGTAACTCTCTCCTGAAAACTTCTAATGTGACAGGAGATGCTAGTGACAGATAGCATGCAGACAACAAAGGTAAAATGACAGAGGCTCCTGAGTAGGCTCCACCCAAGGCCCCAGATCTAACTGTCTTTAGCTACTTTGAATTCTTTGGGCACGTAGCTATTTAAAATGTGAACAGGTTTTTAAAAAAAAATTTCACACTCAACATAACAAGCCAATAAAAAAATAAAACTCATGTAAGTACTAATGAGATGTATCCTGATAAAATAAAATAAGACTTCAATAATTTAGACTAAGAAAGGTGGAGAATTGGAAATGTGTGACATTAATTTTAGGACGTGAACGTTGTGTGATTTTAATTGACCCAAGTTTTACTATCCAGTGCTTACAGAAACACCATTTAGGCATTTTTACAAAATGCTTTATAGAAAGAACATGTAGGTAACCCTTTTAGTACACAGACTGGGAAACACACAAGTGGGCTGAACCCTAAAAAGAGGAGTGTTTTCAGATAACAGAGCAATCTTTACAAACTGATGACTGATGGATTCTGTTAAAAGTCCCCTATTCCTCATCTTCTCCATGTCTCACAATAGTGTCTGTCTACTTAAACTGTGTGTAGGAGTAACATTTGGTAACAAGGGGCATTTTCCTCTGTTTAAGGCTCTGTCTGTCCTTGGCATTAATGCTCCTACTTTCTGTTCTGATAGGAAGAACCCTGAAGAAAAAGCAAGGTCAAACCCTACTAACTCAGAAGAGTTCTTGTAGGGCAGAGAGAACCAGCCTCTCATCTTAGCCCATCAGGGGAACTGGTTGTTGGATCTCACTTGGGACATGTGGTCCAGGTGTCTTAACCCAGTTGTCTCCCCTGTTCAACAGCTGAGACTAAATTGCAACTTTGTGAATTCATTCTTTGAGATATAGGTTTGAGTCACCAGATGTCATGGGTAAGAGATAATACAATGAGACTTTATCTCACATCTTAAGTCATGAGAAATTTCCCTTATAGCCAAAACCCCACATTAGCAATTTACTGTAGTTTCCTGTGGTTGGATCTATTTTTTTGAAGTCCTGGTTTATTGATGTTGTCAGTGTAGCAGTTAATAGGATTCTAAGAAAAGGGAATATGAAGAGTTATATTTTGACAGAAAAAGAAGTTAGAAACAGAGGCAGGGGCAGTAAAGATATGGGTAGATAGCAGCTAAGGAAAGGGTACAAACAGACAAATTAGTCTGCTCTATAACTTGTTAGACGCTAGCTAAAATAGTCTGAAAGAAGGAAGATATGTGAGCTCTGATATAGGTAGCAAGAAAGGAGCATAAGAATAGCCAAGAAGCCATTGGAGCCTTTAAGAACTGGCAGCTGAGTTGCTTACAGACCTACTAACTACAGTGATTCCAAGAAAAGAAAAATCTCTATTGGTGGACAGACAAGAACCCGGAGAAATGCTGACTTTATTTTAGGCTTGAAGATACTGCAGGAAACGTGATGTATTCAAAGTAGATTTTAATCCCACCCCCAAGTATGGCAGCTCCGACGTGAATACAGGTGTTCCCTGGCCTCCGGATACCTCCACCCTCTTGTCTAACTCTTGCACACAACCTAATACTTATCACATGTGCTTAAGTTCGTATGCAATAATTGGCTCCATTTTTCCCTGTCTGAACAGGAAGTGGAAAGGAATGAAGGATTGAGCGTGTTCTGGCAGGAGACGAGACGATCCAAAGGCAGACCTGTGAGCCCCTTAAACTACAGACTATTAAAACAGTGGGACCAAAGACATAAACCTTTCCCAGAATCCTGTGCTAGAAAGAAACAAATGCTGGTGCCTGTTGCTAGCCAGCAGAGGAACCTGTGTCCAGAAAGAGACTTCACATGGTTCTGCTCATTACATGGACATATGCATCTCTTGAATTTTCTTTCCTCCTTCCTTTAAGTCTGTAACTGCTGCAGAGAAGGTGGACAGAAGCTTTGTTTCCATGGTTTGGCCACACTGTGAATAAGTCTACTTGCTGTTATCAGCTGAGTTCTAGTTTCCTTAGTAAATGGGGTTATAGATCTAGTGCTCACTGTAAACGGACGGTTGGTCACCAGGAGGGTGGGTAGTGTGTGTGTCAGAGCTCAAAGGCAAGGTGGGGAAACTGGATCACTCTGTGGTCAATGACAAACTAAAGTGGAATATGTAAGCAGAACACAGGAACACTTTAGAGACCGTGAAAAGACCGAGCTTTTGAATTAAGGGCATAAAGAAATGTGAAAAATACAATACAAAAAGTATAGAGAATATTTTCAATAAAATCATAGAAGAAAAAATTTTCAAACCTGGAGAAAGGGACACTCTATAACCCTTTAGACAATTATCTTATTGTAAGTATCACATTATAAGACTCTGGTTTTTAAATGTATTGTTTATAATTTGTTTATCAATGATTATTGGTATTGGTTCCATTACTTTATAAAGTAAGTACTACATAATGAGCAGATACTTTATGATGTAAATACTACACAAGGAAGAAATTTAAAGGTCAGAATTTTTATTACTGTAGTTTGTTCGTTGCCAGACTTCTGTGGGTTTTTTGTTTTTGTTTGTTGGTTGGTTGGTAACACTTGATATTAAAATATTAGATTGCATAGAACCCAGGAGCTTAAATTTAAGACTTTCCCTAATACATATGTTTTTACCTGGCACAGAACGGAAGCCATCATCTTGTGAGTAGACGGAAAGCATGCCCGCCCTCCAGGCAGAAGGCAGTCAACTCCAGGAACATCCACCATTGCTCCGGGGCACTCCATGGCAACCACCACGTCTCCTTTTCCTGTCCCCACTCCAGGAATCCGTCCTATACATGATGCTGACTGTTCGCTGATCCAGACCTTATTCATCGTAATCTTCATCATTTTCTATTTACATTGTATTTTGTACTTGCATGGGTGTATCTGTAGTATAGGCCTGTGTGTACAGTATATGTACACGGTTGTGTCCATGTTCCTGCTGACACCAGAGGAGGAAACGTGTCCTGCTCTGTCTCTGTCCCTTGAAACTGGATTTATCACAGAACCCTGAGTTCACTGGAGTTTTGGCTAGACCTACTGGCCAGCAAGCCCCAACAATCCTCTCGGTTTCTGCCCTACTCGGTGCTGAGATTCCAAGATGACAACTCCTGGCTTTTATGTGGGATCTGGGGATTTGAACTTGTAGCCTCATGTTCTGTAGCCAACACTCTTACCTGCTGAACCATCTCCCCTTTCTTCATTTTAGTCATCCCCAATCACAAAGGAGTATTGATGCGCTGAAATCAGGTATATTTGACCAAAGTTGTGAAATTCAGCAGTCTGCCATAGTATAGTACGGATTACCTTCTTTACTCTGGTTTAAGACTTGTGATGCTATCAAAATTCATGTCATGGTCTGAGAAGTTTTGTTGCTACTGTTTGTTTGTTAATATGGCATTTTCTTTGTTTTCTTATTTCTTCTTATTTTTAAAATTAATTTATTTCACCCGTCCCAGTTTTGTCTCCACCTCCCACAATCCGTCCCTTATTCCGCACCCCTTCTTCTCTGAGGTAGCCCCCTCCCAAGTATCTCTCCACTCTGGCACATCAACACTGCAGGGCTAGGTGCTTCTCCCACTGAGGCCAGACAAGGCATCTGAGTTAGGGGAATGGATTCTGTAGACAGGCTTGAGGGATACCCCCTCCAGATAATTGGGACCCACATTAACACTGAGCTGCACGTATGTTACATATGTGTGAGGGGAAGGGAGCCTAGGTCCAGCCTGGGTATGGTCTTTAGTTGGTGGTTCAGTCTCTGAGAGCCCCCAAGGATCCAGGATAGTTGACTCTGTTGGTCTTCCTTTGGAATTATTATCCCCTTTGGGGTCCTCAACTCTTCCATAAAAGTCCCTGTGCTCCATTCAATGTTTGCCTATGGGTCTATGCATCTGTCTGAGTCAGCTGCTGGATGGAGCGTCTCCGAGAACAGCCGCTCCTGTCTGCAGGCATAATAGAATATCATTAATAGTGTCAGAGATTGGTGCTTGCTCATGGGATAGCATTGGTTCTTTTTTTAAACTATTAAAAAAGTTCTAATTTATTACCAAATTGTGCTATCCTGGGCATTAGTTGGATTCCATAGTACAGAATACTACTTTCTAATACTATACTGTATATATAAACATACATGCATACATGTCTGATAATGTATGTGTGCAATTAGTATTAACACTCACTTACAAGCAAATACTTTCAGATCCAGGAGTCAAAGGCAATAATTGCAGGCTTAGGATACTCAAGAACATGAACAAATCATCTAAGCTCTCCCATGCTCAATTTTCCCATTTTAAAAAATGAATACACTGCCTTACGCTCACAGCAAAATGTGTCATGTTCCAAGCCGAAGAAAATGGCATTAGCCTCCTCCGTGTGCACCAGCTAATGAGCAGGGTTCCTGGAGCTACCTGGCCAGCCAGTCAGCCAACTCAGTGAGCTCCAGGTCAACAAGAGAAGCTGTTTCAAAGGCAGATGGTGGCTGACACTCCTGCGGGTGACACCTGAGGTTGTCTTCCAGGCTCCCAGAGGCAGGTGCACACTCACTCCATTGTATGCATAGAGGAAGTGAAAAGAAAAAGGACCCTTCTTAGAGCTCTAAAATTTCCAATTTCACAGCCCCCCTGTATATATCTTTGCTCATTTTTGCTGGCATATGATAATCTTCCCATTTGCTTAAATACAGAAATATTTTTGCTTTCTGCCCTGGAAAAAGGCCTCTAGATTCTGGGTGCTTAGCAAACATCGTTTTTCCCAAATAATTGATAAATGCTATCATAGTCAATAAAGTTTTGAAAACAGGAACTTGGACTTCCCTGGTACCCTGAGTCAAGGACAGTGTCAGAAATAGAAACGAAGTTGCTGACCCATTTTCCTGTGGTCTGCCAGCTCAAGGGATCTTTCCTTTAATACCTCTGTGTGGAATTACATGTTCAGTTCTTCAATCATGTATTTTTCCACTGCTTGTAACTTTTTTGCTGATGGCCAAGGACACTAACTCCTTCCTTTGTTAGGTAGGATAATCTTGAGGGGGAAAAAAAACCCTCAGAGAAACTCTATAACCCTGAGAATACACAGGGAAACCCTAAGACAGCAGACTTTTATTGGCTAATGATAAGAAAAGCTGCCCCGCGGGTTTGATACTGAGGATGGACCACTAATCTCAGTGATACATCAAATACAAAAGTCACTCTTCCAAATTCCTGGAAATATCATGTTGCCTTTTGATGGTCTACTGTCTTCTCTTCCCTGGAGACTGATTTATCCCCACCTTCAAGTGCATTCATATTCCCCTAATGACCTTCATGAAGTTATCAAATTGTTCAGTGATGGCAAAAAGGTTCTCAAAGCCAAGGGCAGCAGAGCCATCCGTCAGAGCCCTACACAAGTCTGACAGTCGCTTGTGTTTGGAAAGAGACTCTAAGGGACAGTACACACAATGGGTTGATAGTTTATTGTAATGTTTCCAGTGCAGCATGTCTGACCTCTGCCACACACACCTTTCAAAAGTGCGTGGTGACCATACTGAAAAGGAAAGAGCCTGAATTTCAACCTCAGTGGATCAACCCATTGTTGACAGGTTAACTCATAAGGGTTGACACACAGGTGAACAGTTTTGAGAAATTAAGGTTTTATTAATGGTCTTAATTTTGGCAACTTTGTCTAAATTAGAAATAAACAAAAATTTGCTCAACAAAGATCACTGCTATAGGAAAAGCCCTTCATCTTCTGGAGATGTTTCTGCCACTCAGAAGGCTGTATGTTAGCTATAGTGAGGCCCTATGGAAAACCAAAACCCCAGCGTGAAAAGAATTGCCCTCTCAGCTGCTAGGGCTCTGTCTGAGCAGATGCAATAGAGCTTCTGCTCTGTGCTGGATGGTCATGGCTGTTCTGCAGCCCTCTTCTCTTCTCCACCCGACCTTCCTTCTTATGAAGAGAAGCAGTGATCAAATCCCTTAAATTATCTACTGCAATCCTGGTGCAGGGGCACACAAACACAACACACTGGAACAGACAATTAAAATGAAGTGGACTTTTCTTCTGCCCAAAGCCTTCCAACAAGCTGTGAATAGAAAACACAGCCATATAACAGAACGTCTTGAAGAGAGGGGGGTAAAGTGGCAAGAGGTGGAAGCCATAGACTATTTGTTGCCCATAAGAGGTAGGAGCAGCTGTGTATTCTAAATGCAATCTCAGTGACTCCAATGTCCCATGGCCCTCAAGATTTATGCCATTGGGCTTCTTTCTGGGGATTTGCAGACAGTGGATCAGTCAACTTGTGTTCAATATATAGAACATACTATCAAAGTTTTGATTCTCATCATTGCGCTTGTCTGCGCTGCATATATTCTTTGTGGATATAGATTTATATGTACCTGTAGGCATTGCATGTACGTATTCCTGTGCGTATGGACCCATGCACCTGCAGGCACACATTCACATACATGTATTCACGTGTGTGGAGGGCAGAGGGCAGGGTCAGATCTCCTCTTCAGTCCCTCTCCACATTATTGTTTTTGAGACAGAGACTGACACTAAGCCTGGAGCTCACTGATTCAGCATGGTGGGCTAATGAGCTCCAGGGATCCTTCCATTTCTGTCTTCATAGGCCTAGGGTTTCAGGCATGCACAACTGTACTCAGACCTTACATGAATGATGGATAAATCCTGGTAAATAGGTCTTTATGCTTTCAAGCACTTTGCAGGCTGCGCCACCTCTTCAGACCCACTTAACACATTTCCAATACTATACATCCAAGTATAATTTAAAAAAGGCAACCCTATCATAAGTACTAACATTGAATGCTGTGAGATATACTCAGATTAAAGCACCCAAGAACACAGTTCCTGCATTTGCCTTTTGACAAGCTCTTATGTGCCAGCAGCCTACTATTTCTAGGTTCCACATACTACCCTACCAAATGAGTTTCTTGGTGTCTGCCTCTGGGTTTTTCAAAAGTAGAACAAACATATGCCAGCTCCCACAATTCTGGTAGAAGTTGCCTCTTTATTTCCCACATTGGGTAGACGTATTAAAGAACACAAGAAATTTCTGTTACCTCGGGAGAGCCCACTGGTAAACATACCTATGTATAGAGAGCAAGCTATGTGGCAGTGCTGGGTGCAAAAGTTCCAGGGTGCTCAGACTCCGGGCATCTGCCTGGGAGCAGGGGACACCTCCATCAGCATCAGAGACTACAGCAGAGGCATCTTATCAAGGAGGAACCAAGACAGTTCTCAGATGTTCAGACAACTTCTCCATTCTTGACAGCCCTCCAAGGCTTCAGACTAGGAGAGTGCTTGTCTCAGTGTAAAGTGCGACTTCTCTGAGTCTCAGCTCTAAGTTCTCTCCATTCCACCATGCCTGAGTTTCCTGTGTAGGAGAGCTCAGGCATTGTAATGACATTAGACATCATGCACAATGGCGGTGCGTAGAAAGGAGGCTGGGTGTTCTGTAAGCATTCAGAACGAAGCCCAGCTCTATATCACAGCACCTCCGAGGACCACCTCCTCTTCTGTGCTACAGTGACCTCCAGCTGCAGAATTTTCTCCTTGGCTAGAGTGGTGAGACCCTTCACCTTGTTCATCTTTGCTTAGGCTTGACCTCATACATAGAAGGTTCTAGACAGAGGTTTACTGAAGTGTGTTATTTCTTTTTAAACTAAAGTTACAGCATTATTTTAATAAGGATAAACTAATACCCTTAGTGCATCACTTTCAGAGCTAATTTTTTCTCTCTATCCTGTCATTTCTTGAGGCACAATCTATAGGTATGTAAACATATCTCCACATGTATAGAAGTGGGACAAAATATATTCCTGTGGTATCTGCAGGAAACAGTGCGGCGTTGCCAACCACGCTACCATCTGGGGTGCAGCTGAGGTGTTAGACAGTGGTTACCTGTCATTGAGACACTCTGAAATCCCTGGGTGCCCTGCTATCTTCCTAGAGCTGGACACGCTGGAGAAGCTGCCAGCCTTCAAGCCTCCAGAGCCCCTTCCTCTGCCAGAGTTGTTTTTAACATGCGTGGCTACATCACTTTTTTTCCCTGACACATTAAAATTAACTGGGAACCCATCTTTGCCTAAAGTCGCTGAATTGTTCTTTCCAATAGACATTCTTTCTTACTTAACAGTCCCATTTTTACCTGCCTGGGAATTGCAGTCTGGCAATATAGAGGTGTAAGCCGATTACAGGGCTATATGAGAGCACACGTCGCAGGGTAACAGAGTGGATTCCTGGCCATGCTTCCTGTTCATTCAAAGGACAAGTCACTGAGTGCCTAATAAGAGGGGAATGTGCCTGCAGAACACATAGAAAGGAATCGAATGAGATATGATAGCCCCCATGACGAGCATATGAGACGACTGAGCATATGGCACTGCTGGCTCTCCTGCAGATACTGTCCCAGTCCTGGGGACTTTGGCCTCACCACTAATTCTGTATGCTGTGTCAGCACCTCTGCTCACTCTGCTGGCATGATCGTTCTCTTCTTCATTTGCAGCTAAGCCTCCGTCCTGCTCCAAACACCTTTTGTCCTCCTGACTCCAGGGTATACAGCTGCAGAGGTGAGTATCATTCAGCTTTCCTTCAGTTCTCCTTCTGGGCCTTAAAGAGATGTCTGATAATGCTCCCTCTGCTATTTTAGCTTGGTTTTCAGACCTCAGCCAGCCAAGATGCCCTTTGTCAAAACAGACTTAATGACAGCTCTAGCCTTTCAAGAATGGGCATCTGCACACTTTATCAAAGTCTGAGATTTTCCAAAGCAAATGGAAGACTAGTCTCAACAGTTGTTAACAGATTTCTTCTTCCCTCTGCATAGCTAAGCTATGAAGTTTTATGACTACTAAAAAGTATTTGAGCTTCTATCATCCATACCTTGACCTCTACATAGCATATTTCCTAGGTTTTAAACAACAACTTGGACTTAAAGCATACAATAGAGATAATGCTTCAACAGCATATAAAACCAATTTGGTGAATATCAGGCCCACCCCACACAACTTTTTGAAGCATCCTCCTATCTCAGACTCTATTACAGTAGATAGCTACCAAACATAAGCAGGTCACTGGCCCTCTGGCTCACAAAACTGGAGTCCAGGCCAGCTGGGGAACAAAACCTTATTGCTTACAGCCAGAAAGATGCAGCTGGTTTGTATCATACCTATAATCTAAATTATTAAAGTCAAAATGTCGAAACCAGCACATGGATTCTATAAAGCCTCTGTGCTAGAGAGGAATTCCAAATTGTTTAGCAATACAATCAGAATGGCTTATGTCATTTTCTGAAATTTTTCTTTTGAAATTAAATTACTGTTTGATGCTTCCCAAAGTTGATTTGTGGGTAAGGGTCTAGACTAAGAGAAATCTGCTTTTATTTTTCAGTGATAGCAACATGAAAGAAACATACCTCTGGTGTCTTTTCTTTTTCTTCTTTTAAATTACTCAAACACACCCAAACCTCGGGCATCAGACAGTCATCTTAGGAAGAGGGCAGATTGTGAAAAGCTACCCAAACTTTAATGAAGTGACTTGAAAATGCCAGACAATTGTATGAACTAGAAGATTGTATTGGCTAAAATAATGAAGCCCTTGGCCAAGTTCACTCCAGCACATCAAGATGTATGCCAACCACCGCCCCCAAGACACAACTGCAAAAATAATCCATCAATTTAAGTAACAGGACAATTTGAACTTGAAAAAAATTAAACTGTACAGCTGATTGAAATGGTTGTTGGACAATTTTTTTCAATGTCTAGTTAACTTTGTCTGGGATGAAGGGGTCAGAAATGTGTGGAAAATGACTATGAGACTGTTAATAACTCTTCAGCTGAGCAGCAAAGAAATGTGTATGAAAGTTAATTGATGCCAGGTTTTGTTCCTGTGGCATAATAGATTTTCAAATAAATAAAACGATAGGAAATAATTCTGCTCAATTAACTCCCCAGCCGTTCTTTGCTTTAAGCATCCTTTCTGACCCTCTACACAACAGAAGAGTCTTTTCTTCTCATTTAGGATCACTGGGAGTCTGGTGGTCATTGTTCTGGACTTGACCTCCCTTTAAGACATCCGGTGCATGCTTGGCGTGTACTGGGCGGAATAAGCCTCCTCTCTGAGACAGAAGCTTGGGGCCGCCTGGGCTTGGCTTTGTCTGCGGGTACTTGATGGCTGAAGGGCATCCCTTTTCCTTTCTCTTATAGATGAAGCAAGTGAGAAAATATTTACAGGAGCAGAGCCAAAACATGTTCTACTACCTTACCATATCTATAGTGTGCATCAATTTAACAGCAGAATCAGTTTTAATAATCCTTTATTTAGCTCAACAAACTGGGCAGAACCTACTGAACCAGTCTGTTAAAACTTTAGGGCAAAAGTACACAAAATTAGAGTAATACTTAAATTGTAACTATGTTCCGAAATTTCATCCACTGCATTAGGCACACAGAGAATATGCTCTCATTACAAATGATTTTTGATTGGTTGGAGGTTTTGTGACATATTGTGTCCCCAAAACACTTAAAGTCAAAGCATCTAACAAAAAAAGTAGGATCTTCCAAAATAACAATAGAACCAGACTATGATCCCATTGGCAAGACTACCAGTTGGAACAAAAGCCAAGCAGTTTGTCAAACTATCAGAGTCTGGTAGGCCTCTGATTGAGTGTTTCCCATGATTGCATGCTCCTTTCAGCACCATTTGTCTCCCAAACATTAATTAGTGGGAACTGGGTGAATGCCAGACTACATGTTGGATAAAGATGCGAGGCTAAGCAAGATACCACGCCCACTTCAAAACCCGCCATGGAGCATCCGAAGAGATACATTGGTAAATACACGCAAGTCAATCCAGGGAGACTCTGGAGCTAGGGACATGGGCCCTGGTGAACACAGAAAGTATCTTCATGACCCACCTCTAGAGCAAAACCATTGGCATAAGTAAGCCACAGCAGCATTCTTCACAATGGAAATCCTATTTCTTCATATCTATCACCCACGCCTTGCTAAAACAGTTTCATGTTTTTCTTAAAAGTAAATGACATAGCTCTTTCCTGGCCAGCTTGCAGAGCTACCCTGTGATCTCACTGAAAGGAAACTATTGAGATATAACTTTCATGCTAACGAGTCACAGTGTAATATCAGAATGATCTTGACATCCTGAAGATGACCTGTCTCTATTATCCATTCCCCATGCACACCCTCTGCCCAAGGCAGGCCTGTGCTTGCTCCTTCCCTTCTTCCTTCTCCCTCCCTCCCTCCCTCCCTCCCTCCCTCCCTCCCTCCCTCCCTTCTTCCCTCCTTCCTTTCTTTCGTTCCTTCTTTCTCTCTATTTAAATGTTCTAGACATTTCATACACATACACTTATGTGATATGGGGGCTTTCATGACCGGCTTCTTTCATTGCGCCCAGAAAATATAATGTTCTCTGAATCTTTTCTTTGAGGTTTTTCTATGTGACAACTCATATACTTCCCTAGCATTTTTGTTACAGAACAGTGTCGTGCTGCACAGTCTGTTTACACATTCATCAGCTGAAGGACATCTATGTAGATTCTGGTTAGGCATGCTATTGAAATGCTATATTTATGCAAAGATGTTTGTGGGGACCCTGAGAAATGCAGTCACTGAGTCAGATGACTGACAACACCCCAATACCTCTGCGATTTTATATTCCCACAAGCAATGTGTGAAAGTTAGTTTTCCTGCATCCTTTTCAACACACGTTACTGTTTGTGTATCATTGCCATGGGAACTGGAAACTCATTGTGGCTTAGGTTTAACATGTTGTTCTATGTCTATTGGACATCATATCTCTTAATGCATACATATCTATTCATATATTTTGTCTAATTTTTTAATTGAATTGATTGTCTTTACCATTGAGTTACAAGAAGTTTTCTATATTCTAAACGCAAATCACTAGACACATATGTCATGGCTATTTTTTCTACACCATTCAGACTGTATGTAATCTATAGGGAGCAACCTCAAGTCTTGAGGACAAGAATGTTGGTAAGATACTTCAGTCCCTTCTGGTCCAGCACCCATGATGAGCAATGCCATTTATAAAGGTCAAACTTAGATATTCTTTTTCAAACACAGGAACAAGTGTCCCCCAGTCTTCAGTCATCCAGTTAGGAATTACTGTTATGCCAGGGAAGTTGAGCTCAGAGAAGAGAATTTGACACAAACCGAGTTTTGTTCTCCAGAAGGGGAAAAAACTGTAAAAAGCAGGTCTGTAGAGTAGCTTTGGCTACCAAACATTGCCACTCTGGTTTCAGTCACCTGATTAAAAAACAAAAACTAATGTGAAATTTACTGCTGCAATTTTAAAAAGAGTATGTTTGCAAGATTTCTAATCCCCTCGGTTTTCACTTGGCAAAAAGCCTTACAGGTTTACTGCTGAGATTGGATTTGGAAAGGACTTTACTCAAGTTTCTATTGCTTTCAATGATGGGGTTTGGGGGTGTAATATAAAGTAAACTCACACAGCGATCAGTTTGGATCCCAGCGCAATTTTAAAACCACACACTCACAAGGAAACAAGGAGAGTTTTACAAAATCCAAATTGTGTTTAGGTTAAAACAAAAAATATTGCAAATACACCGCCATCGTTAAGAGTTTGAGTCTGTATGTGCGGGCCTGCCTTCTTTCATTTAATGATTTGAGAAGGGAAGGGGGCAGAAGCTACAAAATAAGATCATACAGAGGCAAACGGATCTGAAATTCAAGAATACCATCCAGTTTCCAAGCTGCCCTTCTGGTTATTGTCCTAGGGCTCTGCCTTCTCCTCTTCTTTACCAGGGTGTACCACCCCCAGTCCCTGAAAGTGAAATTACCAGGCTCAACCCCCTTGTGAACTCTGACAACAGATGGGAGGGAGACTATGCCATGATGTCTTCATAAGGGAGTGGATATCCACTTTTGTTCTTGATATATATTGATCTGGAGCTTGTTGAGTTTTTATTTGAGATGAAGAGTTCTGCAACTCTGTGCAGATACTTATTTTATTTATTTTTTATATAAATGATGTCTCCTAAACACTTTCTAAGTCTGGCAGTTCCTAAACTATTGGCTGACATTTTTATGTCTAATATGTGGTAAAAATAAATGTGGCTTGAGATCTGGTGATGCATCAGAATTGTGTCTCTCATTTTCAACGTGACATGGGTGTGAATCCCTGTATTTGCTACCACTTCGTTTTTCTCTTGGAAAAGCGCGAGGTGCATTTCCTATTCTGACCACTTGAGGGAATCAGACTTTAGAGATGGCAGCTAATTTAGGTCTCTATGTCAAAAGGTAGAACAAATATTTATTTGTTACTGAATGTCTCTTATGACAAGTAGTCAGGAAGGAGGTCACGGAACCTGAGTTCTGAGATAAATTACTCTTTATGTTCCTCCTGTCCAGGTGGAAATGGGCACTTGTTGATGAATGGGAGACCTGGGAGGGACTAGGCCAGGTCCACCACACAATTTATGGTCAGCACTCTTGGACTTCAGAATGATTAATATCATCAATTCTCACTGGAATAAAAGCTGTTTTAGCCCAAGAGAGGACTGTATATTACTGTTTATAGAAGCAGATAACATCAAAGTAACCCACGGTTTGTGTTAAACAAATACAAAATTCTGGGTCAGCGAAAATTAATCCTAAAGGAGTAACAGAAAGTTCCTAATGACTGTGAGATCCACACATTATCATTTTCATCCAAGTGGTAGAAAATGGCAAAGCTATTAGAGAGATTTGCAAACGGCCCCTTTCCTGCACAGGGCTGACAGCTGCGTAGCAGCCTGCTCTCCAATGGAGAGCTCTGTTATCTAGACATCTGTAGTCTGTTAATGAAGTGTACACGTCTATGCAGTTCAAGATTATGTTCAGGAGCATCTGAACCATTTTACTATTGAGTTTCACAACAAAACACAGTAAATCACATTATGTTTTATACATTCTTACACTCTAAGCAGCTGTGAGCACAGATGAATTAAACGCTGTCCTCCTATCCGTGTTACAGAAAACAGATGCTATTTCAGCAGCGTATCAGAAACGGATTTTTCCCCCTCAATTGATGGTTTTCAGTGACTAATTACATATTCCATTGTTTTAGAAAAACTGGGAAGTTTTAAGCAAAAGAAAACTGCAGGGAACAATTATAATTCAATGTTTTTATTATAAATTGTTAAGAATACCTTGGGATGTTTTTAGTACAGTTCAAAAATTGTCCTTAAATTTCTCAGCAAATATGTTTATATTTCTCTTTCTATAGCATTGGTTTTTGCTTTAATATGTTTTTACTCAAAAATTTGACTTCACTATCAAATTTGAATTCGTCACAAATTAATCTTTTTCTTTCCAAGTGAGTTATAAATTGTCTACTCACTTCAAATAAGCTTCAGTGAATTTCACTGCATGAAAATCAAGTGTAATGAGGTAGTTCGCTGGATAACGGTGCTGGCCACCAAGCTTAATGGCCTGTTTCAGAAGTCACTGCTACAAGAAGAGAACCAGCTCCCACCAGTTCTCCTTTGACCTCCACACAAGCATCATGGCACATGTGGACACACCCCCCACACACACACAACACACTAAAGCATATTTATTAGATAAATAATAAATATTTTATATTTGTTAGACATTTATTAATATAATATTAAATATTATTGAAAATGCTATTAAAATAATACTTTATTATATAAATATTAATATAATTAATATTTATTAGATGAATAATAAGTATATTTTAAGAAAATAAATTCAGTATTGCATTCTCCAATTAATCTGAAGTACATGAAGTAACTTTTCCTTTAATTTCACTATTATTTCAAGTATTTTACTAATTTCAAAAAAGGTGAGAATCTAATTATCTAGCATATCACTCCATCTTCTCTCATGTTTAGATTTTACCAATTTTTAAAAATAGTCACTAATTACTTAATCTAATATCTAGTATACTAAGTTGATTTTCCTTTGGAAAATATAATAGGGAAAATAGTCAATTACTTGAAAGCAAAAATGTACTATTTGAATATTTTAAAATTATGCAATTTAGAAATCAGTGGTCTGCCCTCAGATTCCTAAGATTAGCATTTTATTATGCTAATTTAGGGGGAAATGTTTTCATACTGTAATAATATAGAAAAAAATGTATCGTCCCAATGAGGGGTTCACATATCATTTTCATAGTTTAGTGTTTACTGATTCGTGTTTGTCCCTGACACATCACGTAACATTAGACCTCACTTGGTAGTGTACAGTCGTGAGTTTATCCAGATCTGCCCAGCCCTTCATCTCAGGAGTCAAACAGTAGTCTCAAAAGCGCCATCTGCTCATGCTCAAAATGGCTGCACGCCATTGCAGAATCATGACGGCATGCCATTTCTCATTGATTCTCACAGAAACTCAAATCAGAATGAAAGAGAATTTGTTGTGCGTGGTTGTTTTACTGCTTTTCTCTTGCAGACCATAATTTCTGTGTCATCATTGAAATTTTTATAGAGGCTTTTGAATTTTGGCAAACAAGGAATGAAATCGAGCTACCAGTCTAGTTGATCAGTGACCTGCTTTTGGTAAAATGTTACTATTATTATTATATCCATAAACTGGTAGTACACATCTCATTCACGCTTGTCAAAGCTATTTTATATTTTTGTTTCTTCGTTCATTTGTTTTGAGTCTCAAACTGTCTTGAACTATTCTGGGAAGGTAGAACCTCCATTTAACAAGTGAGAAAACCCAATCTCAGATTCAAAAAGTCAACGCAAAGCCTCAGAATCCTTCCTTAACAGTGAGCCACTGTGCTTGTGAGACTCTATGCAGGGATTAAGCTATCACGGCCAGAACTTTGTTGAGCAAACCAATTGCTCAACAGAGTCTCACAGCTTTAATGACATTGTCTTGTGGGGAGGATCTTTATTTGGGTTGTAGATTATTTCTGCATATCTAGAAACTCTAATCATATTAAGTAAGTAACAAAAACATTGAGATTCTGATTTGGTTATAACCATCTTTACAGAAATTTGTCATGAAGATACTGGCACAGAATCAGAAATTAGTGATTTGGACTTCAGCATTGATATTTGGTTTTAATGAGTTTTACTATTTTTTAATTTTTAATTATGTGTATACATGCATGTCTGTAGGTGGGAATATGCACTTGTGCATACAGGTGACCTCGGAATCCAGATGTTATTGGGTCCCTTGGAGCTGGAGTTAAAGGTAGCTGTGAACAGTGTGATGTGGGTGCAGGGAACCAAACTCAGGTCCTCTTTAAAGGTGTGTGTGCTCTCAGCCTCTGAGCTATCACTTCAGTCCTTGTTTTAGTAATATTTAGTGTGCATGGAAAAAGAAAGAAATTCATTTCAATATCTACTTAAAATAAAACATATATGTATGTTCATATATATGTTTATATTACATATGTTTATATTGTATGTATTTGTATACGTGTGTGTGTGTATATGTGTGTGTGTGTGTATATGTGTGTGTGTGTGTATGCCTTTTGTATATATTTCCAAGTCAATGGCCCTGAATTAGGGGGTTTGTATCTTTCATCTATGACAAGATAGTTACCTCAACTTTTTCCAAGAGTATCTTTCATTTTTTTCTCACTCAAGATGAATACATTATATTTTACTCTATAAATGTGAAAGAGCCAATAAAATACTGCCTCTTGAATAAAGATAGTAGAGGGTGTCAGTATTTTTTAAAAGTGTGTTCTACCTCTAGCCATAATCTGCGTGGGTTCATACCACTGTAATATATTAGGGTAACCACTTGGGTTACCCTAATGGTTGTGACTTTATAGAGACTGTAAATCTATTAAGCCACAATTTGCACATAATAAAAAGAAACAGCAAGTAGTTAAATGAAAGGCTCAATTCGGAGCTGCCCAACCGTTTTCCAGAAGTCACTGCAGCTGCTTCAGCCACTGCTGCCTGCCTTTGAGAAATTTAATCACACTGATTGAGGAAACCTGGAGAGAGTTGGCTGTTCCTGCCTTCAGTTCATAATTGCCTGGTAGACTTCGTTTCATCTGTAGATGAAACAAAGCTGGCGCTGTGGAGGGCCAGAAGCAAAAGGCATGCACTTATCAAATGCTTCCTACAGACCCTGCAGAGCCGGCACCTACCACCGAGCTATCCTGCCAGCAGTCAGGAAAGCCACCGAAAAACTGATCTTCTGGTCAACAGCATGGTGGCCTCCTGAATGTCTTTATTCTATTACAGCCCAGCACACAACAGCCAAGTTTCTAAGGGCTGGGTTCAGAGTAGAGAATGAAGTCTTTCTTCTTCTGGAGAAATGCAGATGGCTGCAGATACATAGCAAGGAGAGAATTTACCCACTCAATATGAAATAAAGAAGGAACTAGGGAAATCTCGGCATTGACTCGGCAAAACAAAATGACTGTCAACTGTGTGACCTCTGCATGCAAGTAAATCTCAATATAAACATGAAATGTGTCTAGACTACAAACATTTCTATAACAGAAACAGACAGCTGGGTGGCTACACATACAGTCCTTGGGACACCGCCACTAAAGCTGAGATTTGTATTAGCTGCAGGTTTCACTGCTGCATGTGGGTGGGTGACCCTAGCCTAGCACACAAAAGATCCAGTCAGAAACCACATGCCCAGTTTTATTAAATAAGAAAGAGAAGACAGGCTGGCAATAGAGATGCCGAGAACCAGAAAACCTGATACATCTTACTAATTGACTTGCAATACTAGCCTCTTGTAGAGTCACAATAAATGCATTTCCTCTTCAATGCAGGTGATGCGCCCCACAACATAAACCCATAGGCAAGTTTAAAAAGTTGTTGGAAAGGGCATACTAAAGTTTTAACAGTGTGTTTAGGTGAATATTATGCTTGCCAGGAGATTCTCTGGAGAATAACCCCACTGTCCTCAGTTTGGTTATTACAAAACCATTGTGTGTGGGTTTCTTCTTTGAGCTTTTTTGTCAGTGGGACATTTTTAAGGAATTTTAATTCCGAAAAACATTTACTCCCAGCTAATGCCTGCCAATTAAGTCCTATTCATTGAATCAACAGTTTTCTGTTACCTGTCCCTTCAGGTAGAACCAGGGCTGACAGCCCTGCCCTTTCCCAGACTTCCAGGCAGAGATCCTTCTGCTGCAAACAGTAGGGACACCTGTTTTGCGAGCAGGGCAGGCCAGCATCTGAAATCCTAGGAATGGGGCTGCTATTGAACAGGGGTGCTTGATAAGACAGCCGCTGTGATAGGCAGCGGAAATTTGATGATGAAAGGAGATGCCTAATAGATTAATCTGGTGCGATTTGCCAAAACACTGGGTTTTCAAGGAGATTATCCACACTCCAATAGGAAGCTCTTTGTCTCGTGAAAAGTCCCCACTTATCATTGTCTGCGTTATCTCAGTAAGAAACATAATGGTTTGCTTGTTTACATGCATGAGAGATATATTTTGAGCTGGCCTGTGGGGCTGTGAACTCCCTTTCGCTGAAATGTTTCCAGTATGCAGGTTATTAGCTAACCGAGAACAAGTGGTAGGACACATATAAAATCTAAGTCTACCTTGCTTAGGTTGGCAGAAGTGACTGCTAGTTCATCCACTGGGAAAGGGTTTTATTTGTTGCTCAAATACTTTTTGAGAAAGTTGCAAGGTCATTTATAGCCATCATACAGTCATATGCATGTATCTTGAGGGTTGAGTGATACTTCCCCAGAAACGAACATGTTACTCTTAGCTGGTTTCTTTTCACTGGTTTTAATTATTTCATTAGCTTGTGGTGCATTTTCTATCTTGTTCTGCATACCATAATGTGTGTCTTACACCTTTGCCTGGTTTATATGGACTGTGTTTCTGAAAGATGACTCTGGATGCCACTTACATAGTACTGCTTTGACGTGCATATTGGGTGCATTCAAGTCAGAACACAAGTACCCTGCCAGGGACAATTTCTTCTTTTATCTACTTCCACGAGAACAATTACCCCCACCTCAGTCTTAGTTTCTTTAAATAGTGGGTATGAAATAGTGGATACAGCAGGCCAGGACTACCAGCAGTAGGTCTCCTAAGCAGAATAAACAGGATTTTTCCCAGTGGTTCACTCTAACTTGATCAAAAACACCCACTCTTTGTTGGTGATTGATTGGTTTTTATTTTTGAGGTAGGATCTTGTTATATAGATCAGGCTGACCTGGAACTCACTGTGTAGTCCAGGCTAGACTTTAAACCTTTGAGAATTCTTTTATCACAGCTTCCCAAATGTTTGTGATCTCTCTCTCTCTCTCTCTCTCTCTCTCTGGTGTGTGTGTGTTTTATATCTTCTCTATTGACAGAATTCTTTTTTTGTGTGTCCTCATACAAAATAAGCTTGTCAGAGGAAATATAGATCTGTACAATGTACTTACAGAACTCTACATGTCATATTCATTAGAACAACTAAGACTTCTCGATTGGTTGTAATGTGTCAGGCATTGGCACAAGGACCTTTTGAGATGTGTGTGTGTGTGTGCGTGTGTGTGTGTGTGTGTGTGTGTGTTCACAGTAATCCTATGACCTTCAGAGGTGTAGAAATGAATACAAGAAGACTTATTGCCTAGGTGACCATCTGTCAGTGACAGAAACATTAGCTACAGCAGCTTAAATGACCACTGTGCATTTGTCACTTCATTTCACTGCTGACCGGTGGCCACGACTTCCTTTCGTAGTCACTATTGTCACTTCATTTCACTGCTGACCGGTGGCCACGACTTCCTTTCATGGTCACTATTGTCGCTTCATTTCACTGCTGACCGGTGGCCACGACTTCCTTTCATGGTCACTATTGTCACTTCATTTCACTGCTGACCGGTGGCCACGACTTCCTTT